>BSBK01011124.1:155000-168683 GCA_027943335.1 Chamaecyparis obtusa | reverse complement strand
TTAATCTTAGTTAATACTTTTATAAACTATGTTCCTTCACTTAATTTAAATAATTATAAGGTTAATTATTTAATTAACTCTTCCAAAATTAACCTTAATATCTTAATTTAAAAGTCTAGTTACATAATTAATAATTTATTAATTATTTAAGTCCAATCAATGATTTAAGCCCATCTACCAAATAGAGATGGAGAAATGGTATAAGTGATTAAATTAAATTCTATAATTTACCCATAATAATTTTGTGTTAAAAAGAGATTAGAATTAGTAAGAAAATATAATCCCAAAATATTAAATCAATATTTATTAAACTACCCATTTAATACATTCCTTTTAGAATTAAATAAAATTAATATCCTTAACTCCATTCTTAAAATTATAAAATTTTACAACTTATTAATCCTTCAATTAAAAAAAATTTACTAAAGAAAATAAAAGCCATTAACATAATTTTAATGACAACAATAATAAACACATTTCGAATGGAAAGTTAAAGTACATCTATTATAGTCTTACTACAACTAACATATTGGAAACTAATTTGACTACTTAATTCTAATATATCACTTTTAAAGATAATTCACTAACTTTGATAAAAAAAAAATACATTCTTTGAAATAAATATTTTTTTCCAATGCAAAAAGAAATAAAGATAGACTAAAACTAACACAATAATAATATTTACAAAGAGAAATAATTAACACTTAAATAAAATAATACATAATAAAAAGACTCTCCAAACCCTAATTCAAAATTAGTGTTTGGGGCCTTATTAAAAACTCACTTAAACCCTAATGCTTTCATTTCTTCATTTTCTTGCAGGGTTTTCTTATTGGAGAGTTGGAGGAGAAAATTTTAGAAGATGAGAGTGTTCTCTTTCAGATCTTCCTTTCAAATTCTCCCATAGATCTCTGCCATGAGATTCCATGGCTCAAGAGAATCAGGTTTTCCTTTCCACAGATTCCCTGATTCTCTGTATTTTCTATTTCTCATACCTCATACTTGTTTCTAGTTTTTATTTTAGGTTCTGTAAGCAACTTAGTTGTAGCAGAACAAACTAGATCAGATAGGTTTAATAATTTTTGTTTTAAAGCTATCTATTTGGTCTACTTGATGTATTGTTTGGTTATGTTTATTTTTTATTAATCAAACTAGGGCTTTCATTTTTTAATTTTTCAAAATAAACGTAGGTACATTAATAATTTTTTTGGAAGGCTAGTAATTGGCGGCCATAGTCGAGCTCGGCCCAACCCTCAGCCCTTGGCCTCTTCTTGTTTTAATGGGGAAAAAGGGAAGGGGCGTGCACATGTGCTGCATTGCAGATTTATTCACCCACTGATTGTTTATTAAAATTTTTTGATAAAATTCTAAATTCACTTATATAAACATTAACATGTGAATGTCTGTACCTATATGTAATGTATTTCTCTTTAAAATAAACAGTCCAAAAGTTCTTGGAAATTTTTTGTAAAATTGATTTTCTATATATGATCTTTAAAACTATATTTCAGCTACTTTAAAAACAATTTAATTACATGCTCAATTTCTGCATTTAACAGAGCAATGAATTGCACAACAAAATTACAAATATGTTTAAAAAATTTCTTTAATTTAATAAACATAGAATTTACAGGAAGAATAACCTCATAATAATTTTCACTCAGTAATTCAACACTAGAATTAATACAAAAATTTGTAGACATGAAATCAAGAAATAACTTTCTTTATTTTAACATCATATACATAATAGGAAATAAATACATCTAACAAATTTACCAAACATTGTCTACTTAATAAGATTCTTTCATCATTTTAATAATATTTTCCCTGCAGAAATTTTAAAACATTTAATAATTATCACACTTTCATATTTTCACAAATTATAGAAATAATCTAACACTATTTTACCTTATACAAAAAATTGAATTTAATCTTGAAAACAATTTTACCAACTATACAGTTTTCTCTCACCAATATAAGTATATTCATACAAATAAATCTAAAAGGATTAAATTACAAACAATATTATAATGTAATCAATTCTTTAATTTTCTCATCCTTAACTTTGAAACTTCAAGCTTGAACTCAACTTCTCTCCATGCAAACAACTTGCAACACAAAAAATTTTTCACATGACCATGGAGGCTCACCTCCTAGCCTAGGCCATTTCATGGCCACCGCCGAGCTAGGGGAAACAAGAATGAGTGGGTAAAAATCAATCAACAATCACATAAAACATACATTCACAAATTGGTACAAAATCATGCACAATTTACTCCCTTCCCAAGCTTGCACATAGAATCAAAGTTAGATCCATAAATGGGTGAAGGTGAAAACTTCTCATATGGAGACACCTTACTTATACCATAAACAAAAATTTCAAATATTACTTACATGCCTTCCAAGGCTCCTTTCAACATACAACTCAAGGCCAAGAGCATCAACACATCCCTTATGGCGCCCAAACAAAACATAAGTAGGCTCTCAAGGATGCCCATATATCCAAGCTTTCATACATATAGAAATCCCAACTAAGCCTTTCACCCCAAGACAATCCTCAAATCCTCCCAAGGATGAGGAGTATCTAGCACACCCATAAACATATTGCAAAACAAGATGGTAAAATAAGAATAAAGTCATAAAAGTACAATGAAACTACACATTACAAGATTCACACATAAGATGCAACAAATTACAAGATACACACAAGTTTCATCTTCTCAATGCAATTACACAAACATATACATGATAAAATCACCAACCTTTCTCCTAAGCAATGACAATGAAAGTTTGTAGAAGAGCTTTCCCTTGCTTCCTAGCTTGCTTCCCTTCTCAAATCCACTAGCAAATCTCTCAAGTCCTTTTCTCTCTAACTCCACAAACTAGCATAGACAAGATGTGTCTAATTTCTAAACCTCTTTTCTTAAAAGACTCTCAACATTCCTCTCTCATTCCCTCATCCAAAGAAAGTTAGGTTTCTATATCCTAGTTAACATGACACTTACCCTTGGTATGGAAATAGAATGAAATTTAAAACATGAAAATGTGAGATATCCTAGAAAACATTTCCAAATTCATCATTACCAAAGATGACCCATTTAGAGAGGCAATATGGAGGCCTAGGGAAGTTGAAATGATAAAAATAAGCCCCCTAACCCATGTAATTGACTTGGGGAACTAAAAACTAACATTAAATACACCATATGATGAAGGGTACTCCCCTTAATACCACAAACACATAACATGAATAGAGAAACAACATCAATATGCAAGAACAGAAAATGGGCTTCTTATTATCTCCATAAATGTGGAATTACAAATTTTAGAATTACAATATGCAAAACCACATGGGCATTTCACTTACAATGTTCTATAGGACAAAGCCTCGAACTATTACCCAGATCTACCTAGAACTACTCCGAACTGCCTAAGACAACACTACAACCTTCCTTATATAGGCAATTTTTGACCGCATGGGAAGGTTTCAGAAATATAGCCAATAAGACCGACCAAACTTAGAATTATTTTATTTTACAATTTATTACATCAAAGTTGGCTCAAAATAATTTTTGAAATCCAAACAAAAATTTTGAAGGAAAATCATTTTTCACCATTTTAGGTGACCCAACTTCCGAAGACTATAAGTCATTACCAGTTGACCCGATTGACTATTATAACCCCATTTCGGAAAGGGCACAAAGTGCTCTACAAACATGAATCATGCAAGCGCCTGTCACCCAAATTTTTGACCTCATTCGAGGCCTCTAAAGCCTTAAAAAATGAGTTCAAAGTTTCTATACCCTACTGCTAATACCAAAAATCTTCAATATCTACAAAGCTAGACTTGATCTGTCAATGAAACTTTATTGGCAGACTAATATGACCAAAATGAACCTCCAGGGAAGAAAATAGAACATTCTAAGATCTTATGACCAACTTACTAAAAATAGTAAGTTTCCATAAATAGTAGCTCTACACAAGATAGCCCTTATTAAAAATAAACCAGAAATATTTTTGGGTGATGCAAGATTGGTCTTACACCCAGGATGCTCCTGCATCAGACACCCGAGGTAATTTGAGAAGTGACCCTATCATGACTCAGGTGTGTAGAGGAAAACCAAGATGGTTAACCTCCTCCTTTGTCAGCCATGATGGATCTTCAACAGGTCATCCTTTCCACTTGACCAGATATTCTTCATATGTCCTGTTCCTTGTGCTTCTACCAACACGACTGTCCAATATGTCTTCAATCTCCTTGGTATCTAAACTACTTGTTGGAATACTCCACTGTGCCACAGTGATCTCATCTTCAACACCTCCTTCATGATACTCTATCAAATCTGAAATGTTAAACATTGGTGAAATATTCAGCTCACTAGGCAATTCTACCTCATATGCATTTCCTGAATCATGCTTCTTCAGTATCTTGCATGGCCCAAACTTCTTCATTTTTAGCTTGTTATATGTACCAACTAGAAACCGCTCCTTTCACAAATGAACCATGACTTCATTCCAAACCTAAAATTCCTTATGCCTTATTTTCTCATTTACCTTAGCCTTATACTGTAGAATTTATTTGGGTAATGTGCTTCCTCACTTCCTCATGGATGTTCTTCAAGTGTTCTAAAAATTCTCATCTTCAACACTACTTATTTATCCTTTATCTATCTTTCTCAATTCAAATGCATTTCATGGACTACTTCCATATACAATTTGGAATGGTGATCTACCAATGCTCCTATTGACAGAATTATTGTATGCAAATTTTGCCTATGGTAAAATCAAATCCCATCCTGTTGGCTTATCTCCAACCAAACATCTTAGCAAATTCCTCAAACTCCTATTCACCACCTCTATTTGTCCATCAGTCTGTGGATGATGTGATGAACTGAACTTCAAATCTATCTTCAACTTCTTCCACAATGTACGCAAGAAATATCTAACAAACTTAGTGTCTCGATCTGAAACTATGGTCTTTGGCAAACCATGTAGTCTCACAACTTCTTTGAAATTTTTTTTTGCTATATGAACAACATCATTAGTCTTCTTGCAGGGAATGAAATGTGCCATCTTCAAAAATCTATCAACCACCACAAAGATTGAATCATGTCCCCGTTGAGTCCTCGGTAAACCAAGAACAAAGTCCATACTGATATCCTACCAAGGCTTCTCTAGTATAGGTAATGGATGATACAACCCTATATTCTGCTTCACTCCTTTCACCATCTGACATACTCTACAACTTTGTACAAACTTATTCACATCTTGCTGCAGCTGTGGCTAATAATAATTCTCACTAACCAAAAAAAAGGTTTTATCATGACCAAAATGTCCAGCCAGTCCTCCGCTATGCTTCTCCTTGATGAGATTCTCCCTCATAGAACTTTGTGGAATGCACAACTGACTCCTTCTAAATAGCGTATCATCCTGGATGATGAAATCCAACCATTTCATCCTATCTAGAGTAACAAGTTTTGTACAAGCTTTCCAAGCTTCACCAAAATCAGGATCCTCTGGATACAAATTCTTGAGTTCCTTGAACCCAACCACTTCAATCTGCATTTCTATCAACAATAGTTGTTTCAAAACAAAAGTATAACTCTGCAAAAACTCAATCCATTTCAAATGCCTCTGATTCAACTTTACTTGACTATTCAAATATTGCAAAGCTTGATGATTAGTATACAAAAAAAACTCCTTAGGAAGCAGATAGTGTCTCTACTTCTTCAATGCCTGAACTTAGCATAAAATTTCTGATCATAAACATAATATTTTCTCTTGACATCATTTAACTTTTCACTAAAATAAACAACAGGTTGACCTTCTTGGCTCATAACAACTCCTATTATAGTACCACTAGCATCACAGTCTACTTAAAACACCTTATTAAAATTTGGAAGTGCTAAAACTGGTTGTTCTGTAACTTTTTGTTTCAACAATTGAAAACTCTTTTCTGCCCTATTAGTCCACTTAAACTCTTTCCTATCCCCTCTCATTGTTTCAGTTAAGGGTCCACAAATACTGCTAAAATTTATGATAAAATTCTTGTAAAAGCTAGCTAGACCATGAAAAGATCTTACCTCAGTAGCACTCCTTGGAGAAGGCCATTCAAAGATAGCCTATACCTTCTCTAGGTCTATTTTTAGACATTCTGTTGAAACTACAAATCTCAAATACACTAACTCTTTCTTCACAAAACTGCACTTCTTCAAATTAATCAACAATTTCTCTTCTCTCAGCTTCTCAAATACCATATGAATATGCATCATATGCTCCTCCAATGTCTTACTAAAGATCAAAATATCATTTAGGTAAACAATGACAAACTTACCCAAAAATTCTTTCAGAACCTTGTTCATGAGCCGCATGAAAGTGCTCAGTGCATTGGTTAGCCCAAAAGACATGACTAACCACTCATACAATCCTTTCTTTGTGTTGAAGGCATTCTTTCATTCTTCTCCTTCTCTGATCTGAATCTGATGATATCCACTCTTCAGATCTATCTTTGAGAAACACACAGTTCCACTCAAACAGTCAATAATATCATCCATTCATGGCAACGAAAACTTATACTTGATTGTGATCTTGTTTATTACTCTGGAATTTGTACACATCCTCCACTCTCCATTCTTTTTTGGTTCTAATATCACTGGTACAGCACAGGGACTCAGACTCTCATAGATCAATCCTTTTTACAACAACTCATATACTTGTCTGTTCAACTCTTCACTTTCTGTAGGTGTCATTCTATGTGCTGCCTTATTCAAAAAACTCACTCTTGGGATCAAGTGCATCTGATGACTAAACTTCTTGACTAGTGGTAATCCATTAGGCACATTATTAGATACAATATCCTAAAACTCATTCAACAAATCTGTAACTTCTATAGGAACATCTTCTACTTCCTCCTTACCAGCTTTTGGAATTAAGGAAAAACATACATGCTCATGCCTTATACCATCTAGGAACTTTCTTCCATCAACAAAATTTATTCTTGCACTACCACATACCTTTTTTTCTGTGTCATTCAATGGCTTTAGCTTATGTCACACTCCATCCTTTGTCAGGGAATAGGTATTCACGTGACATTCATGTACAACACATCTGTCAAACTACCATGGTCTACCCAACAACATATGACATACATCTATAGATATGATATCACACAGTACCTCATCATGGTATCCACCAATCTTGAACTTAACTAGACATTGTTCATTGACCATGACCTTGTGGTCATCCTATACCCAAAAAATTTGATATGGATGTGGGTGTTTCTGTCTCTTGAGCTTCAACTTTGTCACCATCTCTTCTAACATCAAATTGTTAGTGCTTCCACTATCAATAATCACATCACAACACTTACCCTCACACTTGCACCTGGTGCGAAACAGACTCTTCTTTTGTTTAGGTTCATTCTCACCACTCAGTAGGACTCTTTTATTAATCAACATTGCTCCTCTTTTAGTATCTTTAGAATGTGATGATCTGGCATCTTCATCTACATGTGCAACTCTGGCCTAGCCTTCATTTCTCCTATCTATTCTTCCTTGGTGCTAAGGACATTCAAATGCCCTATGACCTTCTTCTCTACAGTGAAAACATGTTCCATAGAAGCCTCCTCTTCTAGATCCTTATCCTCTTCCTCTTCCTCTTTGATCTCTATTATTCTGATATTAGAAATGACTAAAATTGTTTCATCTTTGATTCTAACTGCTACTAGCCTCATCTTTCTTTTTCAGATCTTCATTTTGGCCTCCATATGATCGTCCTCCAGATCTTCCACCATGACCTCTTCCATTTTATCTGCTCTCAAACTTTTTGTTCAACTTTTCCTCTACTTTTAGGGCAAACTAGTATGCCTCCTCAATACCATTCATTCAAACTAGATTTAAATCCTCTTGAATGCTCAGCCTCAACCCATTAAGATAATGGGCAACTTTCTTCCTATCAGCTTCCGCATGGCCTATTCTGATGAGGATTCGATATAAATCCTCTGTATACTCCTAAACAAATCTTCCTGCTTACTTCAAATTTTGCATTTTCTTCAGTAGGTCAAGCTCATAATCAACATGACTGAACTGTCGCTTCAATTTGTCCACCATTCAATCCTATCTTGTGATTTTCTCTTTTCCTCTTCTATTTCTCTCCAATTGAATCTCTTGCCACTAGATCTTTGCATGGCCCTTCAATCTGGCCTTTGCAAACTTGACCCTCTCAGGATCCTCAATATCTTCATACTTGAAATATTCTTCACACTCATTGATCCAGTCGATCAATTCCTCTGGGTTAATATTTCTAGAAAATGTTGGAACCTCAATCCTAGGTCTTTTCTCGATCTTTGAAATGGCTCAAAAAAGTCTTTCTTCTTCTTGATTCACAATCTCGACTTCTCTTTCTAAATTTCCTTTTTCTTCGGCTTCATCCTCGCTTTCATCTCTGACATTAAGATTCATTCCTCTGCAAATCTCTTCTTGCAATGCTCACACTTGTCTCTAGAGTGCTCTAACCTTAGGTGTCATAATACCAGCTCTTTTTCCATGTACCTTTTATGGAGGCATTTTCACACGTATTGCTGAAACCCTAACCAAGGTTCTGGTGCAAACTACCTCATAGTCAGTGATTTGTTTACACAGAAACTCTAACCCACGGTCCTGGTGAAAACTACCTCACAGTCGAAGATCTATTTACACACTCAGGAACTCCTGCTCTGATACCATTTGATGAAGGGTACTCCCCTTAATACCCCAAACACATAATAGGAATAAAGAAACAACAACAATATGCAAGAATGGAAAATGAGATTCTTATTATCTCCACAAATGTGGAATTACAAATTTCATAATTACAATATGCAAAGCCACATGGGCATTTCACTTACAATGTTCTATAGGACAAAGCCTCGAACTATTACCCAGATCTACCTAGAACTACTCCGAATTGCCTAAGACAACACTACAACCTTCCTTATATAGGCAATTTTCCACCGCTTGGGAAGGTTCTCCAGAAATATAGCCAATAAGGCCGACCAATCTTAGAATTATTTTATTTTACAATTTATTACATCAAAGTCAGCTCAAAATAACTTTTGAAACCCAAACAAAATTTTCGAAGGAAAATCATTTTTCACCATTTCAGGTGACCTAACTTTCGAAGACCATAAGTCATCACCAGTTGACCTGATTGACTATTATAACCCCATTCTAAAAAGGGTGCGAAGCGCTCTATAGACATAAGTCATGCAAGCACTTCTCACCCAAATTTTTGACCTTATCTGAGGCCTCTAAAGCCTTCAAAACTGAGTTCAAAGTTTCTGTACCCTGCTTCCAATATAAAAAATCTTCAATATCTACAAAGCTAGACTTGATCTGTGAATGAAACTTTACTGGTAGGTTGATATGACCAAAATGAACCTCTAGGAAAGAAAATAGAACATTATGAGATCTTATGACCAACTTACTAAAAATAGTAAGTTTTCATAAATAACAGTTTTACACAAGATAGCCCTTATTGAAAACAAAACTAAAAATATTTTTGGGTGATGCAAGATTGCTCTTACACCTAGGATGCTCCTGCATCACCATAGGACTCCATATAACCCTTCAAAAACCATAGTTAAACTTGCATCCGAAAATGGAATCATGATGACCTTAACCTTGGTTCCCTAAACCACTAACCAAGCCTAGGGATACACAAGACAACCTAAGAAAAGGGTGGGGTCCACATTCCACTTAAGCATGCCATCTCATCATAGTAGTGTCAAGTGACACCTCACAAAAGTACACATCACATTACACACTTGGCATGCCTAGTGGACAAATTACATTTACATTTACAAAAAATGAATTTATTTTTAATAATGTATTTACAACATTAACAACCACATACATACATGCATCACATTTACAAATAAAATCACGTAACAAGGAGGTCATTCTTTTCTTAGAGTGACCTTGGTTTCAAAATGATTACACATAGATGCATCTTATTTCCCCACATTTACAATCATGGTCATATTCCTGCACACTCGATTTTGATGTTAGTACCTCATAAACTCATTGCATAAATAATCATATTGACAGTGAAATAATAACATCTAAACTCAATAAATATAAATAAACTGCATTTCTTTAATCATATACATAATCTACATTATACCCTAATTCTTCAAGCATCAAAATGTAATTTCAATTATCTCATAAACAAGTAACCCTAAGTTAATAATTGAATTATTGCACTATCATCATTTTACTATTTTATAAGATAACGTAACAAATGCGGAATTACAAATTCATATATCACAAGGTAAGCATGAAACCAATACAAGCATATAAAGAGTACGACTAACATCATCATCATATAAATCTATAACAATCATCTCATAAGGTCTAATGATAGCAAGTCATAATCCAAAATAGGGCTAATGTCTCTAAACAATGTATCATCAACATGAGTTAAGTGTCAAAACAACCGTCGAGTGATGTAACACACAATCCTCTGTTAACAATAAAATCAATTACAAGACAAAACACAAATTTTGAAACCTTTAATATTTCCCCATTCATCATTGACTGTCTCTACAATTCGCTGTAAAACTTTAAGTAACCAAAAACCCTATAAAAACAAGATATCCAAAAATTACATTTTTGGCAATTTTTTTCAAAGGTGTTTTTTGCCATTTTTGGTAATTTTCAAAACAACACCTAAAAAGCTAGTTTTTACCTAAACATGCCCTCGACTAAGTCAGAGAGAATTGCCAGCTAATATCTGAGATTAGAAACATAAATTCAAATTTATTACAAAATAAAGATTTCTAAAACTAGAGAAAAAAACACTAAAAACTAATTTCAGAGCCCTAAATGAAACTTTCAGCTCCCGAGAATGGGCTAAAATAGACCCCAATGAATTTGAGATCCATTGGCAAAACAAATGCCACCTCTTGAGGCATGCACCCAAAAAATTTCAGCAAAAACCCAGACCCAAGTCAAAAGTTATGACCTCTAGAAGTTTTTGCAGTAGATTATGACTTGCTGAGGGTCTTGCATCATGCTCCTGCAAGTGGCTATCTGTGAACTACTGCAACTTTGTAGAGTCCAACTTCATCACTTCACACTCTAAGATCTAGGTGCTATCTGTCACTGGTAATCCCTCCCACTGAATCAAGTACCTATTGTAATGACCATTCCGAGTGACTGTAGACTGCTTATCCAGAATGTGGGCAATCTTTTCCTTCCTTTTACTTGGAAGGTGGTGATGCCAGTCCACCTCATCTTTACTGTCTAGCTCTAGTAGTTCTCCATGAAATGCATACAAATTAGAAACATTAAATATAGGAGAAATATCCAAATGATCTGGTAAAAAAACCTCATAAGCATTATCATTGATCTTTTTTAGAATTCGACAAGGACCTATCTTTTTGTATTTTAGCTTATGATATGTGCCAGTAGGAAATCTCTCATGCCACAAGTACACCATCACCAAATCACCTATTTTAAATATTTATCTCCTTCTACTGACATCTGCAGTAGCCTTATATCACTCATTGCTATCCTACAATTTACTCCTCACATCTTGTTGAAGTTGTTGAATGTGTTAAGCAAATGCTTCTCCATCATCACTAATCCTATCTTGTATAGGGAGTTGTACAAGGTCCAAAAAACCCTGAGGATTCTTACCATATACATTTTGAAAAGGAGATTTTCTAGTTGATCTGTTAACAGAACTGTTGTAAGCAAACTCTGCTTGAGGCAATGCCAAGTCCCACTGCTTGGGCTTTTCACCAATGATGCACCGTAATAGGTTTCCCAAACTTTGATTGACTACCTCAGTTTGTCCATTAGTTTAGGGATGATAGGCACTGCTAAACTACAATTGTGTTCCCATCTTCTTCCATAAGGTCCTTTGGAAATGACTCAAAAATTTAGTATCCCTGTCAGATGTGATAGTCTTTGGAATTCCATGGAGTCTAACAACTTCTAAGAAAAATAAGTTGGCTATCCTTGTGGCATCATTAGTTTTTTAACAAGCAATAAAGTGAGCCATCTTAGAGAATCTATCAACAACTACAAAAATAGAATCTATTCCTCACTGGGTGTGGGGAAGCCCCAATACAAAATCCATGCTCACATCTATCCATGGCTCGATGGGTATAGGTAGAGGTGTATACAAGCTTGTGTTTTGGGAGTGACCCTTAGCCACTTAACAGATTTTGCACCTTGCCACATACTTAGTAATGTCCCTTTTTAGTTTCAACCAGTAGTATTTATCTTCAACCAAGGCTATTCTCTTGTCCTTCCCAAAGTGACCAGCCAAACCACCACTATGAAATTATTGAATAATATTTTCCCTCATGGAACCAGCTGGTATACAAAGTTGTTTTCCTCTAAAGAGGTAACCATCCTGCATAAAGTATTCTCCTCTCATGTGATCTGACAAACTAGTTGCTGGTTCTTTAATCTTGTCTATAATTTCCCAAAAATCATCATTAGCCTCATACAAAACTTTAATAGAATCAAAACCAATGACTTCTGTTTCCATTGTAGTTATTAGTGTAACACGTCGACTTAGGGCATCAACAACCTGATTATCCTTTCTAGACTTATGCTTCAAAACAAAATTATACCCTTGCAAGAAAGACACCCATTTAGCATGCCTACTGTTCAATTTCTTTTGTGTGTTCACATATTTCAAGGCCAAATGATCTGTAAACAATAAAAATTCTTATGGGACAAAATAATTCCTCCAATGCCTTAAGACTTGAACAATAGCATAAAATTCTAAATCATAGGTAGAATAGTTCTTCCTCACATCATTTAACTTTTCACTAAAAAAGGCTATTGGTTTACCTACCTAGCTAAGAACAACACCTATCCCAACATGGGAAGCATCACACTCTACTTCAAATACCTTATCAAAATTTGGAAGTGCCAATATAGGAGCTTCAGTTACCTTTTTCTTCAAGAATTTAAAACTCTGTTCAGCATCTGTTGTCCATGTGAATTCCCTTCCTTTCATACAATCAGTTATGGGTGCTACAATGTTGCTAAAATTCCAAATAAACTTTATGTAGAAGGTTTCCAATCCATGAAAACTCCTTACCCCTGTTATGCTGGATGGGCTAGGCCATTCTAGGATTGCCTTGACCTTTTCTGGGTCCATTTGAACACCATCTTTAGAAATGATGAAGCCTAGAAAAGTCAAACTATTTTACATGAATCTGCACTTCTTTAAATTTGCACATAGCTTCTCCTTCCTAAGTACACTCAGGATGATCCTCAAGTGTTGTAGGTGATCTCCCTTATTTTTGCTATAAATTAGGATATCATCAAAATAAACAACAACAAACTTACCAATGTAGGGTTGTAAGACAATATTCATCAATCTCATGAATGTACTTGGTGCAATAGAAAGCCTAAATGGCATAACCATCCATTCATACAAGCCATCCCTAGTCTTAAAAGCTATCTTCCACTCATCTAATTCATGAATTTGAATCTAGTGGTATCCACTTCATAGATCAATCTTGCTAAAGTATTTGGCCCTTGCTAATTCATCCATCATATCCTCTATGTGAGGAATAGGAAATTGATACTTGATAGTAATCTTATTAATTGCTCTATTTTCGGTACACATCCTCCATGTTCCATCCTTCTTTGGGGTCAATAATGTGGCCACAACACATGG
>BSBK01011124.1:115000-150000 GCA_027943335.1 Chamaecyparis obtusa | reverse complement strand
TAATGTTGTGTTGGGTTGGGAATTACATTTTAATTTTGTATCATTATTTATTTCTTTGGTTTTAGGAGTTTTGTTCATGGGAGTAAGGCATTGCTCACCCTTTGGGAAGGGAAGAAGTGGTCTTTGATGAAGGGGTTAGTTGGGCTCTCCATTGTAGTGAGAGTCTCTTCTCTTGGAGAAGAGAGATAAATTCATGGAGTATGGGCTCCATGAAACCATGTGTAAAATTTGTATTTTGAATAGAAATGACAAAATGTGTATATGGAAGGAATGAAAATGTGGCCTTGTAAAGGCTTGGAAATACTTGTTGAGAATGTAAATCGATTTGGCATTCTCCTCCTTGGAAAAACCCACCTTCATCCTACTTTAATGAGTTTGGAAAATTCATTTGTGAAGCTTTGGATGGGAGTTATTTGTTGTTTGTGTATATATGTTGTTTATGAGCATTTCATTATGTATACCCATTTAGCCTAGGTTATCCAAGCTCGGGGGTGGTCTCCTTGAGACCTTGGTTTGGAGGTGAGCTTCCCATGGTTCTTCTCTTTTATTTACAGGTTTTGATGCCAAGATCCTTGTGGATAAAGCTTTGGGAGAACTCCTATTTTGGTGTAATTGTGGGGGAAAATTATGTTGTGACATTGTTGTAATTTTTTAATGAGGAAATCTCTCCTTGTTAAGAAATGCATATTTGTAGATTGTAAAAATATCACTCTTTCACTTCATTTGGTTATTATGAAGTTGTATGTTGAAAATGTAATGGAGAGAATCTTGTTATCCTCCTTGAAACTCTCATTTGTGCATTCCTACAAATTTGTGTTCTATTGTAGTAAAAATGTAAGTTAGAAATTATTGAAAGGAATAGAAACATGTTGAAATTATGTCTTGATGTTGCATCATAATTTTCTCAAATTGTGGAAGTAATTCCTCTCTAGAATTTTAATGCATGATAGTATAGAATAGAAATTCTTAGTAGTATCTTTCCAATGGAAAATTTTCTAATAGACATTATATGAGTAGTGAATTTCATGTTGAAAGAGATAGTGAGTTTTAAAGTTTATGAGTTTCAGATATTAAATGATGCAAAGCGGGTAGCCAAAAGCGTGAACAATGACCAAACTAGTCCTACACAAACCTCAGAAGGTTCTAGGTAGGAACTGCAAGTAAGTTCCCCAATAGTAAGTGCCTCTCACAATTGTAAAAAGTGTAGGAAATGACTTGTTCCTAGGTTATCACAACCTAATCTATAGGGTACTCAATCACTGAGACCTATCAAGTCTTCCAAGGCCAACTAATCACTAGTCGACAACCAGACACTTAGGTTATTTTGCAAAGTATTTCCCCAAATGTTAAAATGAGAACTAGGGGTGACCATACACATTTCCTTGGTCTATTTAGGTTCCTAGCACAAGAGCACAACTGCTCATATGCATTAGAGAACTCAGTTTAGACATATTAGCCTTACTCAACCAATTTTAGGCTTGTAGCCTTTTAGAAGCATAAATGCTAATTGTGAACACACTATTCCACACAACCCTAAAAAATAATCATAGTTTTAGATACCCTTTTGGGCCTAACAAAACATACTAAGGGTGCAAGGCATCCATGTGAAGACAAGACACAATGCAATGCTGATTTTGCCTTGGAACTAGGCCTAATTAGGCTATGGTTTGCACTATAGGTACCTTTTCCGTACACCCAAATCAAAATCCAATTCTTGGATCATGTGAGGGCACATATAAGACTACAAAATACCAAGTTTTAGGGCTTGGTGATTCTTCAATGGTGAATTGTGTGGACTAGTGTCAAAATTCAAAAGGTGCACACTTGGGTATGTACACCTAGGGCATCATGAAGAATTCACTTTCCTGTAAGTTGGGGACCTGAACCTACAAAGTCTTGAAGAACATATCAAAAACATGAAGTCCACCAAGGGTTATCAAATTCCCATGGTGGAATTGGGGATTACACACAATCTTTGCGAAACCCTAGTTCAGGGTTTACAATCCAGAAAACCAGGAACTAAAACTTAAATAAATTTCAACACCCAATGAATCAGAACATGTGATCAAAAATAAATGAGATCAACTCATAGAAACAACTAAAATATGTCAGTCTTTCATACCCAGACTTCCATACACGTTTGTACGAATTTTTTGATACTCGAAATTACAGGAAAATGGTTATTTTTTATTGATTTCAAAATGCCAAATTACATCATTCTACCTTCCACTCACCTATAAGGGCTTATGAAGGCTTCCCCCATTGGTTACAACCTAATTTCAAACTATATGACCATTGGGGGGTTTTTTTACAACTTTCGGCAAAAGTTATCAAAGTTGCTAAGCAATTTTACAACTTTTGTTGCAACATTTTGCAACTTCTATCCAAGTGACCAAAATTTTTCACAAACTAAATTATGTGATCACTAGAGGATCCAAAAAGAAAAACATTAAAAAAAACCTAGGTTTTTGGACAATCATGACCAGTAGTTGACCAAGGGCTCATAGAATGCTAATCTTGGAACTACGGTCTTACAAAGGAGTCCAATGATTAACTCATTATTCTAACATGACTAGAGGCCTCTAAGGACCTAGATGGAAACTCTTAGTGCCAAAGGAACACTTAGTTCATTTAGGGTGCTCCTGCACCATACTCCCCATGAGATTTGAACTCAAGTTCCCACTCTAGGTTAACTAGACAACAGTGGTGCCATGTTGTTTGATCTGATCCTCGGTCATCCAAGTTGCATCAATTTGAGGGAGTCCTTTCCATTTCACTAAGTACTACATGTACTTATTCTTCCTTTTTTGTTTCAGCACTTTGGTTTCCAAAATTTTCTCCAGCTCCATTGGTTTTCTTTGTGGGAGATTTTTCACATAGTCTCCATTATCTTCAGCACGTGAACCTTGCACATTAGAAACATTTTCAAAACACTTGTAAGGGGTAAGGTCTGCAATATTAAATATAGGAGAAATCAGTAAAGTAGGGGGTGATGAGATTTCATATGCATTTTCACCCATCTTGTTGAGGATGGTGCAAGGTCCAATCTTCTTCATGTGTAGCTTTGAATATCTACCTTTAGGGAGTCTTTCATTCCTTAAGTATGCCCAAACTTTGTCTCCTATCTTGAAGTGAACTTCTCTTCTTCTCTTGTCAGCCTGCTCTTTGTACTTCATGGTGGACTACTGCAATGATTGTTTTACCTTTGCTTATACCTTGGTGATGAGTTATGCCAACTCTTGTCCTTGAGAACTAACTCTAAAGTCATGTGGCAAGTCTACCAAATCCAAAGGACCTTTAGGATGGAGTCCATACACTATTTGAAAAGGTGTCTTACCAGTGGACCTATTCAATGAATCATTGAATGCAAATTCTACTTGGGGAAGTATCATGTCCCAACTTTGATTGTACTATTTTGTTAGGCATCTTAATAGGTTTCCAAGTGACCTATTGACCACCTCAGACTGTCTATCCATTTGGGGGTGGTATGCTGAACTGTAGTTCAAGTTTGTGCCTAGTTTCTTGTGCAAAGTTCTCCAAAAATATCTTTGAAACTTCACATCTCTGTCTGAAACTATAGTCTTAGGAAGACCATGAATTCTCACTACCTCTTTAAAGAAGAGATGAGCAATATGAGAGGCATCATTAGTGCTTTTACAAGGTACCAAATGTACCATCTTACTAAACCTATCCACAATGACAAAAATGTTGTCATGATCCTATTTTGTTCTTGGCAAACCCATTACAAAATCCATTGAGATTGATTCCCATGGCCTAGACAAAATTGGTAGGGGTTGGTACAGTCCTTGATTAGTAGATACCCCCTTTTCTTGTTGGAAAATAGTACAAGATTCTACAAACTTCTTGACTTGATTCCCCATTCTTGGCCAAAAATAACTTCTTTTTACTAAATTAGTGGTTTTATCTATTCCAAAGTGACCACCTAGGTCACCACAGTGTTTCTCTTTGATGATATTTATTCTCATGGAACATTTAGGGATGCACAACTGAGCTCCTTTTAAAAAAAGACCATTTTGAATTAGAAATTCACAAAAATTAGTGTGATATCTCCCTGTTAAGTTGGTGCATACCTCAAAGGCTTTTCCAAAATCTAGATTTCCAGCATATAAGTGCTTTAGTGAGTCAATTCCCACACTTTGAAGCTGAATTTATTCAATCACTCCAAATCTCCTACTAAGAGCATCAACCACTTTATTGGCCACTCCCTTTTTGTGTTTTATATTAAAGGTGTAAGCCTGCAATTGTTCTATCCACTTGATGTGTTTCACTCCTAGTTTATCTTGGGTATTAAGAAAACTCAGTGCATGGTTATTAGTGAAGACTATAAAATCCTTAGGAAGCAAGTAATGCCTCTATATCTTAAGTTCTTGGACCATGGCATACAGTTATAAATCATAAGTAGAATATCTTTTCTTAGCATCATTTAATTTTTCTGAGAAAATTGCCACATCCTTACCTTCTTGGCTTAAGACTGCACCTATGGCCAAGTTTCTTGCATCTGTCTCCACCACAAACACTTTATTGAAATCAGGAAGAGTGAGGATTGGATATTGAGAAAATCTATTCTTTAGGTATTGGAAGGCATCATTAGCCTCTTTATTCCATACAAACTTAGTCTTTTTACCACCTTTTATTGTGTCCAACATAGGAGCACACACATGATTGAAATTTTTAATAAATTTTCTGTAAAAAGTTGCAAGGCCATGAAAAATTCTAACATCA
Organism: Chamaecyparis obtusa; assembly: GCA_027943335.1. Lineage (NCBI taxonomy): Eukaryota > Viridiplantae > Streptophyta > Pinopsida > Cupressales > Cupressaceae > Chamaecyparis > Chamaecyparis obtusa. Next base: position 145,257 of record BSBK01011124.1, on the reverse strand, counting down.
CCTTGATTCTTTAGTGTAGGCTAATTGATGATTACTGCAAACTTTTCTAGATCCATTTTGAGAGTGCCTTGGGAGATGAAAAATCCTAGGAAAACAAGTTCCTTCTTCATAAACATACACTTTTCCAAGTTAATCACTAACTTGTGCGAATGAAGTCTCCTCAAAATGTGTTCCACATGATCAAGATGTTCCTCTTTGCTATGACTATAAATCAGAATGTCATCCAAATATATGACCACAAACTTACCAATAAAATCAATGAAAATCTCATTCATGAGCCTCATGAATGTACAAGGAGCATTGCTCAAGCCAAATGGCATAACAAGCCACTCAAACAAACCTTCAGTTGTCTTAAATGTTGTCTTCCATGCATCTCTTGGTTTTATCCCGATTTGGTGATAACCTGATTTTAAATCAATTTTTTTGAAATAACCAGCAGTGCCTAGTTGATCAAGTAAATCCTCCATTCTTGGAATTGGGAACCTATACCTTATATTAATTTTATTTAGGGCTCTAATATCAGTACACAACCTCCATTTTCCATCCTTTTTAGGGGCTAGGACTGATGGGACAACACATGGGCTGAGGCTTTTATGATCCAGTCCTTTTTCTAATAGTTCACCAAATTGTTTTGCAATCTTTGCATGCTATGAAGGTGTCATCTTGTATGGGGCCTTGTTGGGTAGGGATGAACTAGGTATCAAGTCAATTTGACAACTGATATCTCTTAAGGGAGGGAGGCTTGTGGGCAGATCACTAGTAGTGACATCTTTGTATTTCTTAAGTAGTTCCTTAGCTTCCTTTGGTATGGGATCATTCTGATCAGACCTTATGTTGTCTTTGGGTTTAGAGATTAAGATATAAGCTTCAGTATCAAGTTCCTTTAGTATTTTCAACATCTCTTTTTCACCCATAATGATGACAGTAGGTTTTTTTTCAGACTTGTTATCAGGAAGGGGCTTCATGGTGAAAGTTTTTCCATCCTTGGTGATGGAGTAGGTGTTCTTCCTAAAATGGTGTATGGCATCCACATCAAATTGTCAAGGCTTGCCTAGGAGGATGTGTGAAGCATCCATTTCAACATCACACAAAACTTTATCTCTAAAGTCTGCAATTGAGAAATCTATCCATTCTTGTTCTGTTACTAGAGTTTGTTGGCCTTTTGTTAACCAAGAAACATGATAGGGAAAAGAATGTGGCTTTTTAGGAAGATTTAAATTTTGAACCATTACATTAGATACTAGATTTTTAGTTGAACCAGAATCTATGAGCAAGCTACATACCTTCCCATGACATTTGATCTTTGTTTTGAAGAGGTTTTTCCTTTGTGGAGGTTCTTGGTTTTGTGGTACTTGAAGGAAAACTTGTCTCATCATCAAACACACTCCCTCCTCTAGCTCTAAGTCCCTTGTATCTACATTGTCTTCTTGCTTGTTTTCTTGAATGAGTTGTGCTCTCCTCTCACCTTGGTTGTTATTATTCCTCTTCTCAGGGCACCTTCCTGCATGATGTCTAATTGATTGTAGTAGTAGCATTTGAGAAGTCCATTTCCTCTTCTTGAATTTGTTCTCCCTCTATTGAAAGGTCTCCTTCTTCCATAGTCCCCTCTTGACTTTGAGTCATTATTTTCTTTATCTCCTTAGTTAGGGATTCTACTGCTGCAACCACCATTTTGTCCTTTGTTCCAAGAGGATCCTCTTCCTCTAAAGTTCTTCCCACTATCATTTCTCTTCCCTTTTCCAAATTCCTACTTTATCTTCCATTTCTCCTCTACCTTTAGTGCCATTTGATAGCACTTGTTAATAGAGGTAGGGCAGTGTAGGCTAAGTTCCTTTTGAATGGACACTTTCAGACCATTCATATATCTTTCCAATTTTCCTTCTTCATCTTCTACCACATTTGTCTTCATACATAATCTTAGGAACTCCTCGGTGTATGAGCCTAAATCCATGTCTTTTTGTTTTAGACTTTTCTTCCTCCTATGGAGTTGTACCCCATAATCTTTAGGTACATATGTCTCTTTAATCAGAGCTATCATCTTATTCCATGAATTTATCATGCTCTTTCCATTCTTCACCATCTCTATTTGGATGAAGTTCCACCAAGTCAGGGATGCTCCCTTCAACTTGGAATTTTCCATCATTACCCTCTATTTTTTAGGGATGTCCTCACATTCAAAGAATGTGGTCAAGGCCTCTATCCAATTCAAGGCCAAATCTGCATTCATCTTGCCATTGAAGACCATCAAGTCTATCTTTTCCTCCATGGTTCTTCTCCCCACATATTTTAAGGCATCAATGAGAGGTCTCTGGTCTGTAGGGATGTTCTAATTAGAGGTGTCTTCCTCCTCTTCACTCCCTTCTTCATCACCAGACTCATCCTCCTTATCCAATTTCTTCTCAAGTTCTTGGAGCCTTTTGGTTAAGGCTAGATTTGCTATCCTTTTTTCTCTCACCATCTTTGCTAATTCACTGTTTGTGACCCTTGTAGGGATCTCTTCATCCTCAGGAGAAGACATAGCTCTGATAACACTTGATGCAAAGCAGATAGCCAGAAGCGCGAACAACGACTAAAATAGTCCTACAACAAACCTCAAAAGGTTATAGGTAGGAACTGCAAGTAAGTTCCCCAACAGTAAGTGCCTCTCACACTTATCAAAAGTGTAAGAAATGACTTGTTCCTAGGTTATCACAACCTAATCTATAGGGTACTCAATCATTGAGACCTATCAAGTCTTCCAAGCCAACTAATCACTAGTCGACAACTAGACACTTAGGTTATTTTGCAAAGTATTTCCCCAAATGTTACAATGAGAACCAGGGGTGACCATACACATTTCCTTGGTCTATTTAGGTTCCTAACACAAGAGTGCAACTACTCATATGCATTAGAAAACTCAGTTCAGACATATTAGCCTTACTCAACTAGTTTTAGGCTTGTAGCCTTTCAGAAGCATAAATGCTAACTGCGAACACACTATTCCACACAACCCTAAAAAATAATCATAGTTTTAGATACCCTTTTGGGCCTAACATAATATACTAAGGGTGCAAGGCTTCACTATGAAGACAAGACACGATGCAATGCTGATTTTGCCTTGGAACTAGGCCTAATTAGGCTATGGTTTGCACTATAGGTACCTTTTCCGTACACTCAAATCCAAATCCAATGCTTGGATCATGTGAGGGCACATATGAGACTACAAAATACCAAGTCACATGGCTTGGTGATTCTTCAATGGCGAATTGTGTGGACTGGTGTCAAAATTCAGAAGGTGCACACTTGAGTATGTACACCTAGGGCATCATGGCAAATTCACTTTCCTACAAGTTGAGGACTTGTGCCTGCAAAGTCTTGAAGAACATATCAAAAACATGAATTCCACCAAGGGTTATCAAATTCCCATGGTGGAATTGGGGATTACACACAATCTTTGTGAAACCCTGGTTCAGGGTTTACAATCCGAAAAACTAGGAGCTAAAACTTAAATAACTTTTAACACCCAATGAATCAGAACATGTGATCAACAATAAATGAGACCAACTCACAGACACAACCAAAAAAGTCAATCTTTCATACCAGGCTTCCGTACACATCCGTACGAATTTTCTTATACTCAAAATTACAAGAAAATAGTTATATTTTATTGATTTCAAAATGACAGATTACATCATTCTACCCTCCACCTGCCTGTAAGGGCTTATGAAGGCCTCCCCCATTGGTTACAACCAAATTTTAAACTATATGACCATTGGAGGGTTTGTTTACAACTTTCGACAAAAGTTGTCAAAGTTGCTAAACAACTTTACAACTTTTGTTGCAACATTTTGCAACTTCTATCCTAAGTGACCAAACTTGGTCCCAAACTAAATTATGTGATCCCTAGAGGATCCAAATAGAAAAACATTAAAAACAACCTAGGTTTTTGGACAATCATGACCATTAGTTGACCAAGGGCTCATAGAATGCCAATCTTGGAACTACGGTCTTACAAAGGAGTCCAGTGATTAACTCATTATTCTAACATGACTAGAGGCCTCTAAGGACCTTGATGGAAACTCTTAGTGCCAAAGGAACACTTAGTTCATTTAGGGTTCTCCTGCACTATTAAATCATATGAATGAATATAAGTTGTAGTTACAATGTGACTCTCCATATTTTAGATTAAATTCATTATAGTTGTATACTATTAAAAAATACATCACTTAAAAACTTGACAAAAAATTACTAAGTAAACAATCATCAAACAAAAGAAATGGACAAAGCAATACAAGGGATGTCATTTTCTAAAATTTTGAGAGTAAAAATGCTCTCTGCAAAATGAATGAGGGAGGGAATTAATTCTCTTTTACCATAGAGAATATTCCCCCCCAATATTCCATTTCTAAGAAAGGTAGTATATTAATTCCTAATATAACCCATATTAAACAATCTCCTAAATTAACTTACCCTATACACTTGTATGCATGTGGACCCCACTCCTTCATCCTCCCTTAAATGGGCGCAAGAAATGAGGAAGAGAAAAACTATCAAAACAAATCATAAATAAAATAAAATAAATTAAAATATTATTTAATGCCTTGCTTGCATGTGTTGGGAGGAGGGACCACCTTCTATGTCATCATATGTTTGGGCACCACCTCCAAAACCTTGCGCCACCTACCTCCTATTCTGCATACATACCATGCCCCTGCCATGGTTAATACTTGACCCTTGACTTGTAAACTACCCCCTTTACCATGCGAAAATTTCAAGCATTGGAATAAGGTTAATATAGTTTGGTGGGCCCCAAACTTCATGTCCCCTTAACAATCTACACTTTTCCTTAAAGAAATTTGAATTCTTAGCAGCCATAGTCCTTTGCCTTGTCACATCTCCCATTAGGCACGTGGGGCCATGGAAAAGATATGTGTGATGGGTTAGGGGATTAGTAGGATATGATTACTTTTTGTAATTTGACTTTTCCTTATTATTTATTAATTTTATTTTGTTATTAAATTTTTTAGTAATAAAATTAATTATTAATTAAAAGATTTATTGTTAATGTATACAGATTTATTTATTAATAAATCAACTAGTTACTTTAATAGTTCATTTTATTTGATTGTTAATTAGTTGAATTAAAATCATTAATAATAGTTATTTTGGTTTAATTTAAATTGTTAATTTATTATTGGCTAATAGAATTATGATATAATGAATTGATTTGTCTTAATTAATTTAACTTATATGAAGGTTTTTAGTATATTTTAGAAATGGTAGTATAACTAATATAGTTTTCAATGTTTAGATAACATTTTGTTCTAATTAACACTATTAGGTTATTGTTGGTTTATAATTAAAATTTGATTATTGATGAAGTTATCTCATGAACTATTATTGTAAAATAAATTTTCTATTAAGTTGGACAAACCATATTTGAAAGTTATAACCTAGGTATATATATTTTGGGTTATTGTTTAATTAAAATAAATTAGATAATTAATTAATGTCTTAGGTTACGAGAGATTGGAAAGTTAAACTTTGATGAGTAGGTTTTAGTAGAATTATATTTATTTTGACAAAGTTTATATTGGCAAGGGAAATCTTAAGATAAGATCTATTTCCCTTTAAAGTTGTAAAAATGGGTTCATATCTTATAAAACCTACTATATCAAAATTATAGGAAAATTAAAAGCACCTAGGTATCTATTGATTCATCATGAACGAAAGTTTTAAAATAAAATTGTATGCACTAGGGTCCAGCTTCTTTGAATTTAAATTTTCACAACAATGGTTATGAATTTAAATTCGCTAGACCCACATAGTTATATTGATACTCCTAGAGTTTAATATTTTGAAAACTTAACCCTAAATTGTGGCTAGCATAACCATAGTCAACTTATCATTAAATCTATGGACATAATTTTCTAACATCTTACTTTAAAAAAAAATTCTTACATTTTTATTGGTTAATTTTTGAGCATGACAACGTATATATATGTGTGTGTGTACACACACACACATATATATCTTATTATACGTATACATGTATACACACACACACACACACACACACACATATATATCTTATTATGTGTGTGTGTGTGTGTGTGGGTGTATATATATGTATATATATATATATATGTATACGTATATGTATATGTGTATATCTATTATTAAACATATACATTTATATATATACGTGTATATATATACATACACACACGTGTGTATATATATATATACACGTATATATATTATATATATACACGTATATATATTATACATATACATGTGTATATACGTATACTTGTATATATGAATATGCATGTATATATAAATACGTGTATATATATACACATACTTATTCATATATATATATATATATGTATATATATGTATATATGTATATACGTGTATATATATACACACGTATGTACATACATGTGAATATATATACATATATTCATATATATATATATACGAATATATGTATATATTATTCATATATATATATACATATATATATATACACAAATAATATATACACATATTTATATATATATATATACATGAATACATGTCAAATATGTATATATACACATGTATTTGTATATATATATGAATACGTGTCGAATACTATGTATATACACATATTCATATATATATATATATGAATATGTGTGTATATACATATGTATTCATATATATATATATATAGTATATATATATATATCGTATATATATATATATATATATGGTATATATATACCATATATATACCAATATATATATATATATATACAGTATATATATACCATATATATATATATGAATACGTGTGTATATACACATGTATGTGTATATATACATATATTACATATATTTATATGTATATACACATGTATTCGTATATATATATGTGTATATATATGTGAATACATGTATATATACATATATTCATATATATATACACACATGTATTCATATATATATGAATACATGTGTATATATATACCAATACGTGTATATATATACACATATTCATATATATACAAATACGTGTGTATGAATACATATGTATTCATATACATACATATGTATTCATGCACGTATTCATATATATACACATGTATTTATGCACGTATTCATATATATACACATATATTCATGCACGTATTCATATATATATGAATACATGTGTATATACATATATATATACACATATATGTATATACACATACGTATTCATATATATATATCTATCGTATTCATATATATATACACATATATTCATGTGTGTGTATATATATATACACACACACGAATACATGTGTATATATATATGAATATGTGTGTGTATATACATATATATGTGTATATATATACATGTGTATATATATAAATATGTGTGTGTATATATATATATGTGTATATATATACATATGTATATACACACACGTATTTGCATATATATATATATATATATATATATATATATATCAGATAAAAATTTTAAGGATGTCTATGAGGTCCAACTAGTTTTTGTACTTGTAGAATTTTGAAAAAATTAGTGATTTGTCTTTTCTTAGCTTTCATAGTTTAGTTTAGGACTTCTTCACTGCCCCTTTCAAGTTGGAATGAAAGCCAACTTTCAATGGAATGAACAAGCTGTTAGGAATGAATGCAAAGTGTTTTGGCAGTCATTCTGTAGCAGTTGTTGTTGCATTCACGACTTGGATTGTCATTGATGTCAACACAGTGATATTCTAGATATTAGCAAGAAAGTAGGTACAGTTTCATTTTGCGCACATGTTGTATTGTAGATTGACTTTTGCACAGTTGATGGTATGTTCTTTGGTGTGTTATTAACATATGGTTAACAACGTAAAAATAAATTCATTCATTTGTGAGAGTTATGAGCATTTTGGTGAAAGCAGTGTTTAGACAGTGTTTCTATGTAGCGATGTTCAAAAATCGGAAGATATCTCTTAGCTGGGATGGAATCTAATTTTACACAATTAAAGGGATGTTGGAGATTCATTAATGATGACATGGTTCATAGCGCAAACTTTGAAGATATGTTTGGAGAAAGTTACAGTATTTGGAAGCCGACAGTTTTATGTGAATTCTGTGTGTAGCGTGTAGAATTTATTATTTTGTAATTGAGGACCAACTCATTTGTAATTATTTGAGTTTGGTATATAAGAAGAAATGTTTTCCTTATTGTAATATGTACTATGAAGAGTGAGATGCGAATATATGCATGAAGTGAAGAAAAAAGTTAATTCAGTGATGAAGGAAGACTTGTAAGTACAGAGATCTGGAATTGTGATCTTGTGTAGCAGAAAGTGCGGTTTTGGCATAGTGTGAAGGAGGTAATATATTTCATATTATTCTATTGAATAATTCTAAGATCTTTTGGACAGTGGGTTCAGAGATCTTGCCTTGAAGCTATTTGGGCAGTGGGTCCTTCTGTCTTCCATAAACTCTTAACCGGGTTAGAATCTTTTAACAGAGATTCAAAATCTCCTAACAGGGATTTATATGTACTGAATGTATTTCATAAGACTCCTAACAGGGTCAATCCTCTAACATGAAACTTTTATATTAGTGCATCATTTTGTGGGCATCATTCCCACCAGGGTTACTCTTTTCAAGAGGTTCCCTAGTCAACATATCTTGTGTTATTGTGCAATTGTGTATGATTATCTTTTTATGGTTGATCAGTACATTGATTATATTGTTTAAAGCTATTGAATGGATAAATTATTTGATAACTAATTTACCCCCCCTCTTAGTTATTTTGGGGATTTTTACTTTCTAACACAAGCAAATAAAGGTAACAAGTCAAGTAGTCGAGTAACAAGCTAATAAGTAAGTTTGATGATGCACATTGGTTTCTTATTTAGAAAGATGAAGAAGACTTTCATCTTTGGACAAGATATAGATGATATAAATGTCTTTCATACTGATGAATATGGTTGAAGTGTGGAAACATCCAACACAGAAGCTTACAAATTAATACACAGAGGGTATGAAATCTTCATTTGGATAGCTCCACATGTGAAAATTATGTAGAGAAATTTTTGACATTAACAACAATCCACTGAATAGAGGAAAAGGTAGATAAAATTTAATCTCAACAATATCTCTAGTGTCTGAGGTTTTCATGTCGTTAGTAACCCGTACGAGTAAAGTCATGCCAATGTCGATCGAGTTAAGAGTAGCTTACGTTAGGTAGTGGCTATCCACGTCAGGTAGTGACATTTGCCAATGGTGATATTACAATATACATACATTAAGAAGAATATAGCAACTATATTTGCCAAAATGAAGCCCTACCTTCTTTTTCTTTTGCTCTTCACCAGAACCTTGTCACTGACCCTCCATTGTGGAAGAGAAAGAGATCTTTAATTTCTTGTTGAAACTATCTGCTGGATGTAATAATCTTTGCATTATATCTTTTTCCTTCTCTATTTCTTTCTAGATACAGTCCCAATAAATGTTTGCCTTGGATGTCGCATCCAAGGTACAAATATCTACAACGGCAGCTCTGCAATTCGATATGGCTAGATGTGCATATTTTCTGTCAGCCATAAGGTACACGTTAGATTGGTGCCAAATCGATGAAGTGAAATTAATTGCTATGCAATTGTGGGGAAACCAGCTATAGATTTTGAACATCTTCAGTATCTAGCTCCTTAGGTATTTCAAAAGGGTAGCGGCTAAATGGCAATGGCTATCTAGCCATATCATTCGATATGGCTGGATGAATGTCGATAACCATAAGACACTGTATAGTCAGTATTTTTGAAAAGACAAGTACAGTTTGCATAGGACCTCGTACCATCAACATTTCTTAGAAGAAATGTAGAGTTTGAAGGAAATATAAATACTGTAGATTTTTGTAAATGAAATGTCATTAAAACGATTAGTTTTAAATTATTTTATTTAACTTCAAATTTGTTACTCTTTAGAGTAGATTTTTTCTATTGTTTTAATTTCATAAATAATTTATTTTGATTTTCTAATTTTTGATTAATTATTTTTATTTGTTTTTAATATAGTATTAATAAATTTATACATATTTATGTGTGAGAGTAAAAAAATTTAATTATAATATTTTGATTTTAAAAAATATTTACATAAAATTTTTATTAATGTTTATTTATATTTTTGAACTATAATATATAACTAATTATTTTGAGATGCATACAATATTAAAATTTATTAATTTTATAATTTAACTTCTATTAATATTATTATTTAACTTTTAATTAAAAAGTAAATAAATAATAAAATAAAATTATATGCACTAGGGTCCAGCTTCTCCAAATTTAAATTTTTACGACAATGGTTATGAATTTAAATCTGCTAGACCTACATTGTTATATTGATACTCATAGAGCTTAACGCTCTGAAAATTTAACCCTAAGTTGTGGCTAGCATAACCATAGTCAACTTATACGTATATATATGTATGTATGTATGTATGTATATATATATTATACGTATACATACATACATACACACACATACACACACACACACATATATGAATATGTGTGTATATACGTATATGTGAGGCCTCACCCTAACTCATTATAGCATTTTTGACCATCCACATTTTGATACACTTTTTGATTATCTTGATAAAAATTTGAAATACTATGTTTTGATGATGATTATTATATTATGTGGATTAAAACTTAGAGCATGTCGTGATTTTGATTATGCATATTTAGTTATGTGAATGGATGAGAAGATTGGATCATATTTAGATTGATTACTTCATAGATGACATGTCGTGATGATTATTAAATTTTTATGTTTAAACATTATTGAATGAAAAATTACAATTAGAATTGAATTCTGCATATTGATTTATGTTGTTAAATAAATAATTGAATATGTATATTTTATGTGATTTTATCACCTTGAACTATTGATGCTCGATGTTAGTGTGCAAGTAAGAGAACCATGGAATTAGTTAGAGAATCAGTAACCAACCATTGTGCAAACTATAAAGCTAAGGTTGAACCTAATGAAGAGGTTCGAACCTCGTTGTTAAGTGACTTATTTCATAATCGTATAATTGTATGTATGTAATAGGTGTCTCCTTATATAATTAGTAACATGTCAATACTGTATTATGTTATTTTTTTAGTGTTATTTGACACTTGTTATGTGTTTACGTAATGACATGTCTACTAAGGTTGGCAATGTGAACCTAAGCCTTATTGACTTTTAGGAACCTAATTAATTTCTTTGTTGGAGATACTTGCAAAGTTCCATCAAATTGATCTTTTGGATTTAAATATTTCTAGCCACTTCTAAAGAACAATAGGAGGTCTTAAGGGTCAAATTTAACTAAATCTAAGTGCCTAAGTGTTAGGGGTATGAGTTAGGAAGGTTTTTAGCATGTCCATAACCCCCTAGTGACTTTGGTGACCTATTTTATGACCCAATTACCATAAGCTAAAAAATTGGATGAAGCCTTGACCCTTACCCAACTCCACACTTCATTTCAATTAGACATTTATGATAAGGGATAAAGAATGAGCCAAAAGACTTGAGAGTCAATTCTGAAATTAATGCTAGTAGGTGGATAGAAGTTAGAGGTCTTTTTAGAAGCCCTTGGTAGAGTTAGTGGATGTTCACCCGCTCTCTATCTTTAGAGACATTAAGATTTTGGAGAAAGAAAAAATAAGAATTGGGCTTTTCTCAAAACTCATTTGCCATAACACATTGTGAAGGTTGGTCTCCATTGTCATAAAAGACTTTTATTTCTTTGTTGCAAGTAGATTTGTATATTTTTCATTTTCTTGCATATGTTCATGTAATTGTGTTGTTATTATGTATGTGAATGAGATTTTGAGTTCGAATCCTTGTTTATAGTTTTATATTTATTTTTGAATATGAGAATTTTTGTAAAGGGTGTAATAGCATTACTCATCCTTGGATAGGGAAGAAGTGGCCATGTATGGGTGAAGGGGTTAGTTGGATTCCATGATTGTGTAGAGTCTCTTCTCATGGAAAGAAGAGGGAAGAAAATGCAAGGTGTATGAACCCTTTCATGTCATTGTATTTGATCTTGATTTTGGGGAGATAAGGAGAAGATTGGTTGAAAAGATGTATGCGATTTTAGCCTTGAAGAGGCATGTTATTTGTATGTATTATTTTGGAATTCTCCTACATGGAAGTTCACCTTCACCTTTTGTTATGGGTTCATGTTGAATCTATTTGTGCAAACCTTGGGAGGGTGTTCTTGTTGTTGTAATTATGTTTTATGGATGTGTGATTATCACCCATTGATTATTGATTCTCCTAGCTCAGGGGTGGTTTCTTTGAAACCTAAGATGTGAGGTGAGCTTCTCATAGTTCTATTCTTTATTTTTTTGTAAATTTTTGAAGTCAAGATCTTGTGAAGAAAGCTTTGGAGGTTTCTTCATTTTGGGTGGTTGTGTGATGACAACCCTATTGTTGTATTGTGAATCTTCTTGTAATGAGTTTGATCTTCTTGTTAAAAGTTGCAATGTATTTCCATTCCATTGGACCATTATGAAATTGTTATAGAGAAAGGTTTTGTTATCTCCTTTGAACTGTCATTAAGAAATACTATCAATTTGTATTGCCTTGCTGTAAATGTGAAGACTTCTCATTCTTGAAGAATATGTATTTAAATTTGAAGAGATGAACCATTACCTTCTTGCTATTGTAATTATATTTTCTATAAAAGTGAAGATATCCTTTCATTGTGAAATGATTTTTAAAGTTAATGAAGTAAACAATTTAATAGTTTCAATAGTATATATAATCTTGTAGATGTATGAACCTTGTAAATTATTTGATGTTGATTGTGATATTCAAGTTTATATATATTCAATCTCCCCTTGAACAAACTATTATTGCAATATGATGATCACCTTAGTTGTAAACCAACTTTTCAATCTTATATTCTTCCTTAAATCAAATAATGTTCAATTAAATAAAATTACATATTAATGTAACATTCATTTACTCCTTATTATAATGCACTAATTTAACTATCCAATTCATGCTTTTAGACCTCATATATCAAGCAAAAAATTTAAGGAAAACTCATGCATTTGTAATAACATCTTTCAGATTTTTAAGAGCAAATTAGCTCTTTAGATTTTGTATGGAGAAGGAAATTACTCTCTTACCACAGAGAATATTCCCTCCCCATTTTATTATACTCCCTTAATTTAGATTTGTAATCTAAACCCCTACTTTACCCCATGTTAATACCCACTAACCCATGTTGATTATAAATCAAATAAATCTTTAACTAATAAAGAACTTTTTATGACTCTTTCCACTTGATTGTGTGGGCCCCACATTAGTCCTTTCCCTTCCATGCACAGGTTGGTAGAGGACTGATATGACAATAAAATTTTATTTATATCTTTGGTCAAATTCACAATCCCTTGGGTGAATGCTTGGGTTCATTGTGACCTGACACACAATCCAAGTTTTAATTAACTTGTCTCCTTCCTTATCCCTATGCGTACTCATGAGCTGACATGACATTAAATTCTATTCAAACAACAAGTTATCTTCTTCCTCTTGCATACTTGAGTCTGATATTGGAGATCAAACATATCTTTTTTTCCATAAAAGTCTTCCCCTCCTTTGCATGCGTAGATCTATACACTTTTTTACCATGCTGTCAACATTAATTTCAAACTTGTTTCATACTTTTCTTATACCTTGCGTGAATTTTCTTAGGAGCTAGTGTAATGTTTAGTGGTGGGCCCAAAGCCTTGCCATGTGCTACACCACTTTCCTCTCTTGGTTATACGCACCACCCTAGCCTTGATCATTTGGTTAGTAGGTGTTTAAGATATGATAAATAGTAGGTTAGCTTTTAAGAATTTGTATTAGCCTTTTGCTATTTAATTTTAATTGTTAATTATAAATGGTATTAGGTGCTTGATTTATTGTTTATGAACTTAATTTTAACTAATAGATTCATTGATAATGCAATTAGATTTAATTATTGTTAGATCAGTTTGTTATGTTAATAATTAGTTAGAATATTTTTTTTTAAAAAAAAAAGTTATAGTTTTATTTATTATTTATAATAAAAAGTTATAGTTTTCAATTAGTATGTTATTAGAGGATTTGTTATAGATAGGTTAGTGTATTTAGTTAGTGGTTAATGATTTGCTAGATTAGGGTTTAATTTGAGTTGTGTCATCAATTCCTAGATGATAATTATATTTCTTAGTCATTAATTTTAATTGGGTGATTAATGAAAGTGATTATTATTTGATAGCTTTATTGTTCAACTTAAATGGTAATGAATCAAAGTGTTTAATCAATAATTTTATTGGAAACATGTTTAAAGTCTCCTAGTAATATAACTACTTGCTTAACTTTTAATCAAATTAATTATTGGATAATTAGCTAATAGGATCCTCACAATTGATTAGTTAAAAAGTCTAGTATGTTAGACTTATCTTTAATAGATCAATTAAATGTCATAGTTCATTTTATTCAATGTATAAATGTTTAACACTAGAATGTTATTACTAAAATTAGTTAGTTTAAATTAAGTTGTCGATTTGCCTTTGGTTAGTAGGACCATAAATCATCAAATCAGTGATCCTTAAGTAATCTCATTCCCCTACAAGGAGTTTAGAAGATGGTAGTATAACTATAGTCCTTGGTTCGACTAGATAACATTGTATCCAGAATAACACCAATAAATTTATTATCGTATGTTAATTGGAATCTTATCATTAATGCAATTATCTCTCTAACTTTCACCGCATGACTAATCATCTTACAGTTGAATTGAAACCTATCGAGAATTATAACCTTAACAGATATTATTGCAAGTATAGTCTCATCGGGTTAAAGTGTATATCTAATACCCTAGGTATCTCCAAACCCTTTTAAAAAAAAAATTATTGCGTGTTTTAGTTGATTAATTTTTGGGCATAACAGTATACGTGTATATATGAATATGCAGGTATATATAAATATGTGTATATATATACACATACTTATTTGTATATATATATATATATATATATATATATATATATATATATATAGATATATATATATAGATATATATATATATATATATATATAATTTATGTATATATATACATATATATACATATATACATAAATAATATATACATGTATTTGTATATATATATATACGAATACGTATCAAATACATGTGTATATACACATATATTTGTATATATATATGAATATGTGTCAAATATTATGTATATACACATATATTCGTATATATATATACACACACACACACGAATACATGTGTATACATATGTATTCGTATATATATATATATGAATACATGTGTATATATATAAATACGTATATATACACACGTATTCATATATATATACACACACACACATATATACAAATATATATGTATATACACATATATGTATACACACACATATATATAAATATGTGTGTATATTCATATGTATTCATATATATACGAATACATATATATATACACACACACACACACACACACACACACATATATATATATATATATATATATATATATATATATATATATATATATATATACACATGTGTGTATATATGTACGTATGTATATACACATATATTTTTATATACACACACACACACACATATATATACAAACGTATTCATGTATATATATATTTCGGACAAAGACTTCAAAGATGTCTATGAAGTTTAACTGGTCCTTGTACCTATAGAATTTTGAAAAATTAGTATTTTATCTTTTCTTAACTTTCATAGCTTAGTTTAAGACTTCCTCACTACTCCTTTCAAGTTAGAATAAAAATCAACTTTCAATAGAATGAACAAACAAATAAAGGTAACAAGTCAAGTGGTCGAGTAACAAGTCAATAAGTAAGTTTGATGATGTACATTAGTTTCTTATTTAGAAAGATGAAAAAGACTTTTATCTTTGGACAAGCTATAGATGATATAAATGCCCTTCATACTGATGAATATGGTCGAAGTGTGGAAACATCCAACACAGAAGCTTACAAATTGATACTATAGAGGATATGAAATTTTCATTTGGATAACTCCACATGTGAAGATTATGCAGAGAAATTTTTGACATTAACAACAATCCACTGAATAGATGAAAATGTAGATAAAATTTAATCTCAACAATATCTTTAGTGTCTGAGGTTTTCATGTCGTCAGTAACCCGTACGAATAAAGTCATGCCAATGTCGATCGAGTTAAGAGTAGCTTACGCTAGGTAGTGGCTATCCACACTAGGTAGTGGCATTTGCCAATGATGATATTACGATATACATACATTAAATAGAATATAGCAACTATATTTACCAAAGCAAAGCCTTACCTTCTTTTTCTTTCACTCCTCACTAAAACTTTGTCACTGACCCTCCACTGTGGAAGAGAAAGAAATCTTTCGTTACCTACTGAAACTATCTGCTGGATGTAATAATCTTTACATTCTATCTTTTCCCTTCTTTATTTCTTTTTAAATATAGTACCAATAAATGTCTACCCCGGATATCACATCTAAAGTATAAATACTTGCAGCGGTAGCTCTACTATTTGATATGGCTAGATGCGCATATCTTCTGTTAGCCATAAGGTACCCATCAGATCGGTGCCAAATTGGTGAGGTGAAATTAATTGCTGTGTAGTTGTGAAGAAACTAGCCATAGATTTTAAACATCTTCAGTATCTAGCTGCTCAGATATTTTGAAGGGGCAGCAACTAAATGACAACGACTATCTAGCCATATCATTCAATATGGCTGGATGGATGTCGATAACTATAGTGTGAGGTCTACCCTAGCTGTCATAGTTTTTATTGATCACAGTTACACTTTTTAGTCGATATTTTTGATTATGATATATTTGGACGTATGTTATTATTTCAGAGATTGGAGAATCTTATGTTATGTACATTCTGCTTTTGGATCAAGTTGTTTTGGAACACTTATTTTATACTTATAGTTGATCATGATTTACTTATGTTAAGTTATTGATTTCATGATGTAGTTCATTTAAATACATTAGAAATATATGGTGCAAAATGAGATGTTATGTTAGGTATTATGAACTTTGAGATCAAATGTTGATTTGATAATTACGTAAAAAATTATTCAGTTGTGAGTGTTAAATGATTATGTAGATTTTGTTGTTATCTTGTTATGTCATTAGATCTACTGATGTTTGCATTAAGTGTGTCAGAGATTAACCATGGTATTAAAATAGGGAACAAAGAGTGAAATCATGTTATGATCTATAAAGCCAAGGTTCGGTCTAGTGAAGATACTTGAACCTCATTGTCTCGTGGTTTTATTTGTGAAAGTAATTGTTAATGTTATATTTAATTAAGTTAAATATTTATGTTAGTCATGCTATGTGTGAATGGGTTGAAAATTATGTTGTGTCACTTGACACATGGGTGCATGAGGTGTTGGCATGACTAACTTTTTTTCTAGGATAAGTATGACATCAATTAGAAGGTTAACCTTGTGGAGTCTCCAAGATCACCTAAGGTATGAGAAACTTCTAGATGATTCAAGAAAGAGTGAACTCGGATTTGAACTTAAAGTGGGGTTTGGAAAGGTCTAGGAAGCTCCTAAAGGGTAGTTGGGACCAAAATTAGCTACCCTACTTGATGTACTTGGGGTTGGGAGTTAATTTTTAGTCATAGAAAGGCCTTAGGCTCATTAATGAACTTCTTAAAGCACCTCCTTAGTTTTCATTTGAGTTTAAGAGTTTAGAAATTTTGGGCAACCTTCTTCTCAACTCCATTAAGTCTTCATATCTCATTTATGAGAGGAGGAAGATATTTGGAGGAGTAATGAAGAAGTTATCTTTGCATTTATGATAGGGTCATGAGGTGGAGTTAGAGAGCTTATTAGAAGGAGTTTGAGGAGTCTTCCTAGGTTGATCACCCACTCTTTTTCTTAAGAGACTTGCTTGTTGAAAAAGACTTGGAAAAAAGATAAAAAGGAAAAGTTTTTCTCAAATTTATTATCTTTAGCTTTGGAATAGGTTGGTGCTCTACTTTCTTTGATAGTTTATGCTTTGTAGTAAAAAATAGTTGTTTCACTTTCATGAAGATCTTGTGTAATTTTGTCTTTATTTTGCTTCTTTTGGTGTGATTTCTTATGGTAGAAATATTGTTGTTGTTTTCTTTATTAAAAGAGTTATAAGACACTCACCCTTGGAAGGGAAGAGTAACCTTATAAGATGAAAGTACTTAAGTGACCCCCATTCTAGTGAAGAGTTTCCCCTTGTGAGGGAAGGATAAACATGGATGTCTTGCTCTTCATGATACCAAGTTTTGCCCATCGGCAATTAGGGGCTATAAAGAGTGTATTAAGCATGAAGCCTTGGTTTTGTTGTGAAGATAATTTTGGTAAAGATTTTGAAGTTGACCCTTGTGTGACCTTCATCTCTTTTATTTTAACTTGGTTTCTCTTAATGGACATGGTCCACTTTCACCTTTTGATAAATAGTTTCTTGGAAGCCTATGCGTTATACTTAGTTTTGGGTATTTTGTGTGTGTTAGCTTATCACAAGTTATTTTAAGTCTAAGTGTTGTTGTTATCCTTTTTTTCTCTTTATTCCCCTAGCTCGGGGGTGACCATGTAATGGTCCAGGTTGGGAGGTGAGCTCCCATAGTTAAAAGACAGGTTTACATGTAGGAATCTAGCTTGGAATTAAAGGAGGCCATGAAAGCTTATTTAATTTTTTTTTTCTTATTTTTTATTGTATTATGTTCATTTAGCCTTTTTAGACTTGATAAGTTTCAATATATAAAAGAACTTAGTTCCTAAGAAAATAAATATGTAAAAGCCCTATTTTATTATGTAAAGAGATTTTATTTATATATACCATTGTTGAAGCTTCAATGAAATCTTGAGTTATAAATCTAATTTTTAAAAATCAATATCCTAAAGATAGATGTATCAAGTTAGTCTAATTTTTACTTACTTCAAGTAAATCAAGTTAATAATGATTGCTTTCTTAAGTTAATAAATGATCAAACTTTCTTTAAAGGTAAGTTGGGTAAATATGCTAGTGTCATATTAGGACCTCAAAATAGGTCAAGGAAAGAAAATTTGTTTATCAAATTCTAAACTTAGAAATTAGACCAACTTATGATTAGTGTGAAAAGTTAGAGGGTTAGCAATACCTTTTAAACTGATTAGATTCTTTCCTTGCTACAACTAAAATAAAAAATTGATTTAACTTATTTTTATTAAAAGTTGTTTATAGATATTTTCATTCGTAAACTAAAGTAACAAGTTTTAACCCATCTTAGTATGTGAATATAAAAAGATAGTAATTTCTTTGTCAATTAAAGTTAAAATAGAATATTTTGCATATTGAAAGTTAGATAACTTAAAGACAAAAAAAATATAAAGTTATCCTAATTTTCTAAGTTATTCTAAGATAAACCTAATTTATTTTTTTATCTCAAACTTTAAATTTTTTTAAGTTTATCATATGTGTGTGTGTGTGTGTGTTACCCTCTTTTTACAAAGTATATATTTTTATAAATATATATAATCATACGGATATATATACTTTTTTTTGCAAAGTATATATATATATATATATATATATATATATATATATATATTTGTATTTTAGAATCTATTTACCTTTTTTTTTAAAATAAAAAGATTTATTGCTAAATTATGTTTAACAGTTTAATATTAAAAAAATTATAAGATAAATATGAATCTCATATTTATACTAGATAATGATGTTATCATTTGATAAGCTAAGATAAATTAACTAATACAAGTTTAAATATTCAAAAAGAAAAACAATCTACATGTTCTGTTATTTAAATATATTTTAAATTTTTTTTAAAAGTAAAAAAAATATTTTTAAAAGATGGGGTCTCATGCAGACCAGAAATCAATGCAGCCCCTTTGCCATTACCAGTAGGCTTCAGCCTTTATTAATTAAAAAATGGGTCTGCTACCCTTTGGCGTCTTTGTTCATTCGCCTGCAGCAGGCATTGAAACATTATATATATAATATATATATATATATATATATATATATATATATATATATATTATATATATATATATATATATATATATATATATATATATATATATGTTGGGATTACACAAAGAGCTTTATTTTTTAAAATTTATAATATTAAACAGAGACTTAAAATATAAATCTATATGCAGAGATGTTAATGAAACAGAAGACTAATTTTATAAGCAGATTTAAAATTTCAATAATATATATCTACGTATATATTTATATATAAATATATAGGTACATGTATACATATTTGAAAGAACATATTATTATTATTACTACTGGCATAATAATTGTTCTATTGGGATAAGAAAAAATATAAGAACAAATAGATTAAATTTATAATTTGATTTTAGAACAATAAATCTTACAAACTAGAAAATTAAATTTAGTTTCTTTCTGAAATATTATAGTAAGAGCTTATAAAAAAGAAAATTTTTGAGATCTTATTTTCCTAAGAAGAGAACAATAAAATTTGTAGAAGATAATCTGTCTCCAAGCTCCAGATAGCTCATTAATGGAGTTTCCTCAAAACTTCCGTTTGCAAATCTATCAAATTTATAAACCAATATGTTAAAAAGAGACCAAATTATGATTTGAAGAGAAACTTGAGATATTTATAAAAATTTCAAAAAAAATATTTTTAATTCAAACTTTTATTTAATCAAGTTTATTTGTCAAATTTGAGCAAGCAAAAAGATCTGATTTTTAAAATTTAATGTTATAGTTGAAAATTTGACTTTTGTACAAATTAAGTAGCTTTTAAATTTATTATCTTTAGTTGCCTCTATTAACTTTTTGGATTGCAATAAAATTTTTCCTTTAGAAAGTTAAATTTATTTCACTCATAAGTGAATTGATTTAATTAAATAAATTATTTTGTTAGATCCATTATGTATAGATAATTGTTATTAATATTTGAATATTAATTTCTTTTATTAAGTAAATTTATTGACTTAACCAAACAAGGAATTAGACTTATTAATAATAACTATGAAACTAATACTCTTAGTTATATTTTGAAATCTTAAATTTATATAATACTATAAAGTATCTTTATTTAATTTTAATTGTTGAATAAATAATTAACTTTGAAGGTTACGACTTTAGTAAAATGAGAATAATACTATTGGGATATTATATCACACCTAGATTATATGAATCTTTTTGTTAAACTAGACCTATTGTTATGCGTAGAAAAATTTTTGATTGTTGTGTTTTGCTCATATTTTCGGGCATGACACATAAGACACCGTACAGTCAGCATTTCTGAGAAGAAAATATAGTTTGCATAGGACCTTATACCATTAGTATTTCTTGAAAAAAGTAGAGTTTGAAAGAAATATAAATGCTGTAGATTTTTACAAATGAAATGTCATTAAAATGATTAATTTTAAATTATTCTGTTTAACTTCAAATTTATTACTCTTTAGAGTAAATTTTTTCTATTGTTTTAATTTTATAAATAATTTATTTTGATTTTCTAATTTTTTATCAATTATTTTTATTTGTTTTTAATATAGTAGTAATAAATTTATACATATTTATGTGTGAGAGTAAAATAATTTAATTATAATATTTTGATTTTAAAAAATATTTACATAAAATTATTATTAATGTTTATTTATATTTTTGAACTATAATATATAACTAATTATTTTGAGATCCATACAATATTAAAATTTATTAATATTATAATTTAACTTCTATTAATATTATTATTTAACTTTTAATTAAAAAGTGAATAAATAAGAAAATAAAATTATATGCATTAGGGTCCAGCTTCTCTGAATTTAAATTTTCACGATAATGGTTATGAATTTAAATCTACTAAACCCATATTGTTATATTGATACTCCTATAACTTAACGCTATGAAAACTTAACCCTAATTTGTGGCCGGCATAACTATAGTCAACTTATTTTTAAATCTATGAACGTAATATTTTAACATCTTACTTTAAATTTTTTTTATATTTTTATTGGTTAATTTTTGGACATGATAACGTGTCTATATATATGTATGTATATATATGTATATATGTATATATATATACGTATACGTATATATGTATACATATACATATACGTATATATATATATGTATATATATGTATATATATACACGTATACGTATATATATATATATATATACATATATATATAATATATACATATATATATATATATATACATATACATATATATATACATATATATATATACGTATATATATATGAATACATGTGTATATATGTATACGTGTATATATGAATACGTGTACATATATACACATACTTATTCATATATATATATACACACACACATATGTGTATATATACACATATATATATGTGTGTATATATACACATATTCATATATATACACACACACATGAATACATGTATATATATACATATATATATATATAGTATATATATACATAAATAATATATACATATATTTGTATATATATATACATGAATAATATATACATGTATTCATATATATATGAATACGTGTGTATATACACATATATTTGTATATATATATATATATGAATACATGTCAAATATTATATATATACATATATTCATATATATATATACACGAGTACGTGTGTATATACACATGTATTCGTATATATATGAATACATGTGTGTATATATATATATATATTTGTATATATATACATGTATTTGTATATATATATATACACTTGTATATACACACGTATTCATGTATATATATATGAATACGTATGTGTATATATATAAATACGTGTGTATATATATATTCATATATATGAATACATGTGCATATACACACATATTCATATATATATACAAATATATATACACACGTATTCGTATATATACATACACGTATTTGTATATAGATATACAAACACATGTGTATATATATACCTATTCGTATATATATATAGACATATTTGTATATATATACAAATACATGTGTATATATATATACGTATTCATGTATATATATTTGTATATATATATACATGAATATATGTATATACATACGTATTCATATATATATGAATACATATATATATATATATACACGTATTAATATATATATGAATATATATGTACGAATACACATGTATTCATATATATATACGAATATGTGTGTGTGTGTGTGTGTGTATATATATATATATATATATATATATATATATATATATATATATATATATATATATATATATATATACGAATACATGTTTATATACATACGTATGTATATATATTAAATATTTGTATATATATATATCATATTTTATATATATATACATATGTATACACACACACACACACACACACACATATATATATATATCAGACAAATATTTCAACGATATTTATGAGGTCCAACTGGTCCTTGTACTTGTAAAATTTTGAAAAAATTAGTAATTTATCTTTTCTTGACTTTCATAGCTTAGTTTAAGACTTTTTCACTATCCCTTTCAAGTTGGAATGAAAGCCAACTTTCAATGGAATGAACAAGTAAATAAAAATAATAAGTCAAGTGGTAGAGTAACAAGCCAATAAGTAAGTTTGATGATGCACATTGATTTTTTATTTAGAAAGATAAAAAAAACTTTTCTATTTTGACAAGATATAGATAATATAAATGCCCTTCATACTGATGAATATGATCAAAGTGTGGAAACATCCAACACAGAGGCTTACAAATTGATACTATAAAAGAAATGAAATCTTCATTTGGATAGCTCCATATGTGAAGATTATGCAGAGAAATCTTTGACATTAATAACAATCTACTGAATAGAGGAAAAGGTAGATAAAATTTAATCTCAATAATATCTTTAGTGTCTTAAGTTTTGATGTCGTCAGTAACCCGTACAAGTAAAGTCATGCCAATGTCGATCGAGTTAAGAGTAGCTTACGCTAGGTAGTGGCTATCCATGCGAGGTAGTGACATTTGTCAATAGTGATATTACGATATATATACATTAAGAAGAATATATCAACTATATTTACCAAAGCGAAGCCCTACTTTTTTTTTTCTTTCACTCCTTACCAAAATTTTGTTACTGACCCTCAACTATACAAGAAAAAATAGATCTTTCATTTCCTGCTGAAACTATCTGTTGGATGTAATAATATTTGCATTCTATATTTTTCCTTCTTTATTTATTTCTAGATACAGTCTCAATAAATGTCTACTTTGGATGTCACGTCCAATGTATAAATATTTATAGTGATGACTCTACCATTTGATATGGCTAGATGCGCATATCTTCTATCAGTCATAAGGTACCTGTCAGATCAGTGCCAAATCGGTGAAGTGAAATTAATTGCTGTGCAATTATAAGAAGATTAGTCATAGATTTTGAACATCTTGAGTATCTAGCTCCTCAGATATTTCAAAGGGGCAGCAGTTAAATGACAACGACTATCCAGCCATATCATTTAATATGGTTGGATGGATGTCGATAACTATAGGACACTATAGTCAGCATTTTTGGGAAGAAAAATATAGTTTACATAAGACCTCGTACCATCAGCATTTTTCAAAAGAAACGTAGAGTTTGAAGGAAATATAAATACTGTGGATATTTGTAAATGAAATATCATTAAAATGATTACTTTTAAATTATTTTGTTTAACTTCAAATTTATTACTCTTTAGAGTATATTTTTTCTATTGTTTTAATTTCATAAATAATTTATTTTGATTTTCTAATTTTTTATCAATTATTTTTATTTATTTTTAATATAGTATTAATAAATTTATACATATTTATGTGTGAGAGTAAAAAAATTTAAGTGTTGTTTCAAAATTATCAAAAATAGAAAAAAAATTGTCAAAAATGATAATTTTTAGATTTCTTATTTTTTCTAATTTTTTGGTTACTTAAGAGTTTGCAACAAATTGTAGAGACAGTCAGTGATGAATGAAAAAATATTGAAGGTTCCAAATCTGTGTTCTTTGTCTTTTGATTGAACGTATTGCTAATAGAGAGTGTTTGTGCTACATCACACTTCCCAAATTTTTAGAACAAAAATACTCTCTAAAATTTATTTGGGAAGGAAAATAATTCTCTTACCATAGAGAATATTCCCTTCCCAATATGCTTTTCCTAATAAGAGTTAATATATTAACCCCTCTAACATAACCTTCTTATTAATAGCTAATTCTTATATTAAAAAATGTTGGTAGTAAAAGAAATAAATTTAAATTAATTAAATACCCCCTCAAATATTTATCCACTTGGTGGTACGTGGGCCCCACCCCATGCTCTTATCTTATCATGCATAGGATTTGGGGCTGACATGACATTAACTCCCTTACAAAAAATAAGACTTCTTCATCTCCTTGCGTGACTTCTTGCCTTTTTTGTTTAAGTCTTGACAAAGTATTAAAACTATGAGGCCTCACCTTGAGCCTATCATAGCCATTCAGTTCTGCATATGAGATAGACATATTTTATGATTATATTTTGATGTTATGGATTTTACCGATACTCTATGTTGTGGTCTTATCACTTTAGTAGTTTGATGAACATTACATTATGATTTGGATGATGCATACCGAGTCATCAATTGAAACTTACATGTGTGTTTTTAATTCTATTTTATGATTGATTATGGTAATAAAATTTAATTACAAATTAAATTTTATATGTATGCAATGTTTATGTTTCAAGTTTAATTTAGTGATGAATTAAATATATTCATGATGAAATTTATGTTACTTAAAAATGAATGATTATGTCTTGTGAAAACTTTGACTTAAATTATGATTGATTACTTGAGAATTATTTGATTATTAATGTTATAAAATTACATATTTTATTTTCTTGGACTACTGATATTGGACTTGAGTGTGTAGAGAAATAGGCCATGGTAAATCTGAGAAATCATCACAGAGACCTATGTTAAATTCGTTTGAACCAAGGTTGCTTCTAGTAGGAAGCTAAACCTCGTTGTAATATTTTTAATTTATAAAAGTATGATGCATAAATGTAATTTGATTTATTATAATTGTAATTATTATTTATGTTTATGAATGCCCAAGTGGATATGTCACATGACTTGTGAAGTGTTTTTTTATGTTTGTGTCATTTGACACGTGTATGTGCTTAAAGCCATGATATGTTCACTTGTAATTTGATGTCATCAATCTAAGATGGTATCACCTTTAGGGTTTTCTTTGTAAAACTTTGATTAGGAAGCCTTAAAAAAAGTTAAATCATGTTTGAACTCGAAATTAAATTTTTAGTACAGTTTAAGAAGGTTAAATGAGCCCTTAGGATGTAATTAGGGTCTTTTTTAGCCACCCCACTAGAGTGTACCATGGTATGAGAGTTTAATTTTTATCAAAACTAAGTCCATAACTCATTTATGGACCTTGAAAAGTACCCTTCAATGAAAATTTTGAAAATGGAGGGATGTCAATGAGGTCAAACCCATACCTCTTTCACATTTTGGTCTCCACTTCATTTATGAAGGGAGACAATGAGAGATAGAAGAACTCCATGAGCCATACCCATTAATGAAGATTTGGTGAAAAATTTCTTTTAGTAGGAGTTTTAGAGAAGGTATTGGGTTGACACCCACTCTCTAATTTTGGAGACTTAGCTAATTTGGAAAACTTTGAAAAGTAGATAGCTCTTCATCAATTATCTTTTTTTTGCTTGGATCAAGGTTGGTAGCCTTCTTCACTTGTTGTTTTGTTTCTAATTTTCTTGTTAAGAGAAAGAGCTCTCTTGTATGTTAGTTGTTTGAAAGCATAATGTAGATTTCTTTCTTGTAGTGTAAATGTTGAGAGTTTGTTATGTTGTAGTAATAGACGATTTGTGATTCATATTTATTTGCTGTATTATTTTCTTGATAATGTAGTCTTTGTGTATGTTATGAGATTCATGAGCTTGTTGTATTCATGGTTCTCTTAGCATTGTGAATGTGAAGTGTTATTTTTATTTTTTGAAGCTTTCTATGAATGTGTTTGTAGTATTTTGTGGGGGAGTTCTCAAGGCCATACTCACCCTTGGGAGGGAAGAGTAGCCTTGAGGGTGAAGGGCTTATTGGGACATTCAAGAATGAAGAGTATCTCTTTGGATAGGAGAGAGATGCAACATGGAAGTATGGGCTTTATGTAGCCATCTTTATTTATGCTTTGTATTTTGAGGGTCATAAAGAGTTGTAAAAATTATGTTGTGGAGAGAGATTTTGATGAGGAAGCTAAGTGATGGCTTAGCTCTCATCAAGAGATGAGCTTCTCCTCTTGGATTTGGTTCCACCTTCACTCTATTTGAATCATTTTTCTTGACTTTTTGTAAAAATCTTGGAAGGGAGTCTTCTTGTAATCTTCTTTATGATGTTGTGTTGTAGTTTTGTATGAGTGTTTTTACTTTCTCTTGTGATGGTTCTCCTAGCTCGGGGGTGGCTTCGTAGAAGTCTAGGTTGGAAGTTGAGCACTCCTTGGCCTATGAGTTTTTCTTTGCAAGTATGGAAGCTAAATAAGTCTTCATGATGGAGAAAGATTTTTGAAAAAATCTGATAATGATTTTTTAATTTGTGTTGTATCATCCTTGCAATGTGTATTAAGTCCTTATAAGGATATCTTGATGATATCTAAGAACTCAATATATTTTGTCATAGAGTTATCACTCTAAAGAATGTAATTGTATCATAGTGTTGTAGTGTTATCATATTTTTTGATATAATTGAAATGCTGTTCAAAGAATGATGCTATGAATGTTCAAGTAGATATCAATATAAGGATGGTAAAAATTTTGTTTTATTTCTTGACTTTATAAAGATTTGTTACTTATGTAGAGAAATGTAGAGTAATCTTTCTCTCTTGAATAATGACATTTATATTGTATTGATAAAACTTTAGAAAATGAAAAAAAATAAAATTATCAAAACATTATAGTAAGATCGTTGTATGTAAGTGATAATAAATTTACAACAAAGGATTAATCTCTATCCCTCTCTATCCTTGCAAAATTTTAATTGATAACTTGATATTGTATTTGTGTTAGAAGAAATCAATTTAGTTGTGTATATTGATTAATTTAGATCATTAGATTCTTTTCTATAGAAGACCATATGCTATAATTAGATAAATTGATATACCAACTTTATCATATATAATGTACCTAAACCAAATAAGCAAAAATATAAACCATGTAGATGTGTAGAGAAAATAAAATTTTACATACAAATTTAAATGAATGACAAATGAAGACTTACAGGTCTCTACAATTTGTCATGGAAAAAAAAATCTCATACAAATCCTTGCACAATTATTTTTATAATAATATAATTGTCCATATGTATTTTAAACAAATAAAATATTAATGACAATTTCACTGCACCACACTTTCTTCATTCTACCAAAAAGTGGTCAATCTTGGAATTGAATATTTATATTTTTTCTTGTCTAAAATAATATCTTTCAAATATACTTGTTGATATGTACTTTAATGTGTTCCTTCACTTTTTTGTAAGCCCTTAAATACCCCTGCATGAGTTTTGGACTTGGCATTATTTTGGTATGGGGTGGGGCCCAAACCCCCATGCCTCCATCTTTTCACCCTCTCCTTGGTCCCCTCAACCTCTCCTTACTTTGAATCATGCGCAGACTGGTAGGTTGTTTAAGATTTGGCTAAAACATTTTGTATTGAGGTTTTAGGTTGGCCTTCCAAAACTTACTAACTTTTTTTTACAGATTTCTTCCTTTCTAAAATTTCACACCCCTTTGGCTTGCATAGAATGAAGACTTCTCTCTCTTGGCACGTGAGTCAAGAGGGAAAAAAAAGAGAGGGGAAGTTAGAGTAGGGGGTAGGTGTTTAGATAAGGAGCTAGGAAAGCTAAGGTGTAGTTTATGATGTGATGGGAGACTAGGATAGGGAGTAGGTGATTAAGTAGAATGTTTATGTTAATAAGTGGATTAGTAGAATGCTTAAGATAGTTTAGGGGATTAGTAAATAGTGTTAGTAATTTTTTTTTGAGATGCATGCCAATGTTAGTAAATAATAGGTATTTTATTAAACAAAATAAATAATTCTTATTAAATGATTTGTTAGTTGTTTAACATTAGTTATTGTATAATTTTTTTAATAATTTATATTTAATAATAATTATTGAATAATATTTAATAATTTATAATTAATATTATTTAATAATTAAGTTAATTATTTAATTTAAAAAATTATTATTAGTGAGTATTAAATTGGGATTATAGGGTAATCACTAAATTTAGGCTTTTAATTAAATACTTTTGTACACTAATAAATGTATTAAATGGTAACTAATTAATTAGTGTCACTTAATACTTTATTATATGCTAACCGTTATAACGATGTTTAATATTTATTAAACACAATAATAATTAGTACAAATCAACATTGTAAAAGAAAAATTTGTATAATATGTTGTCTTTTAATGTTGCATTTAGGGATGAACAAAATGGGCTAATATTTTTAAAATAAAATGTAACTTAATTTTTCGAACATTGAATTGGCCTAGCCAATATGTTGGTTATTAAATATTCATTTGTTATAGTAACACGACAATTTATGAATTAAACCTTATGACCCAGCATAGCACAATTTTATCTATAAACTCTTTCGTTCAATAACAATATAGTTGAAATTAAATGTGGTACCCTCATAAACAAATTTTAATGTTAGACAAATTTTAAATTACAACTTTTCCACCTAGATAGAATCTTTTGTTAAAATTTAATCAGCTAGTAACCTTTGGGAACCAATGTTGTAAAGAATTAGTTTTTTAGACCTTTTACGAACTATTATCAGTGACATCTGATAACCCGTAACAATAGCTTCGACTTATTATCTCCTTAAAAAAATAAAATTGGTGTGTTTTTAGACTGTAATTTGATGGGCATGACAAAAATATGACTTGATATGTATTCTTCATTCCCCTACGTAGGTTCTTCTTGCTGCATCCAAATCAATGCTTGTCTTGTTTGACAAGTCAATGTCCTCCTTGCCATGTGTACCTCCTTATTTGAAGCTAAGTTGATGTGTCCTTTTGGTGAGTCATACTCCATGTTTCCATTTGTTTTGACTTGCTACAAAAATTATGCCTTCCACCTTGTCTATGTGAGTTTCTTTTGCATTGGAATAAGGACAAAGTATGGTGGACTCTCAA
>BSBK01011124.1:50000-110000 GCA_027943335.1 Chamaecyparis obtusa | reverse complement strand
ATACTTTATTTATTAAATTAATTTAATAAATAAGAGGATTTAATATTTAAAATTGATTTAAATATTTTTTGAAAGGGATTCCTTAATTAAATGAATTTACTTAAGATAGGAGGGGATAATAAAAATAATATTTAATTAAATAAATAAATAAATAATGATGATGTCATCGGGACTTTTATTAACTAAAAATAATTTTAATTAATAAGTGGATTTTTAGGTGTCTACATTTTGCCCCTCTTTGATGCAGCACTGCAAGTGGCATTGCGTCAAAGGCAAGAAAATGAGATTCTCTAGGCTAGAATTGGATGGTAAGGGGTTGTGCCCCCTTGATAAAATAATGCAAAGAGGAAACTTTGTGGAATTTTCTCGAAAAGGTTGCAAGCGGGAGAAAAGAAGAGGAAGGAGACGAGAAAGAGGATAAACAAAAATCCATCCATGATAAAAGATGCATGAATGCAAAGATGAAGCTAGATATAGGATGTAAGATTAATCTATATGTAGGGATTGGGACTTGAGGAGTTCATTGTATAAATGTGGAGAGCACAACCTAGTTTGATATAGCAATGCTAGAGACTTGACCAGGTTACTAGGAACTCAAGGCCTTGTCACCAGCAATGCATAGGACTGACACAAAAAGACATGCAAGGGTTTCCCTAGCATCACCATGAATCCAGGAGGAGACATGGTAGAAATGATGCTGGAGAACCCACAGACAAATGACATTTCCCAAGTGCACCATGTAACCCAAAAGATCACAGGTGGAATGTGCAAGGGTCATATCTAACCGACTCAGGGAAAAATAAGACATCAAAATACCTTGCCCCAGAGTGTCCTCATTCACAATGCATCATGATATAAAGGACCATGGTGAACTTAAGGAGAGGAACAATGAGAAACCATAAAAGATAACAAGATGCAAAGGACCAAATCTGAGATCAAAGTGATAAATCCATAAGACATCCTTTGCCAAGGAAAGAGATTGATTGATTGATGGGGGGAGATTTGGTCGTATGTGAGGAAGGATACATCCTGCGCAAACCCATGGGACTCATGATGGGAGATTAGATTAGACATGAGGAAGGATACATCCTACAAGGACCTGTTTGATGAGGAGAATGTTGTGTTATTGTTGTAAAATGATGAAACAAGGATAATCATGAGATCAAGGATAGTCAACAAAAGATGCTGTTGAAGTACAAGGCTGGGTGAGACAAATTCAAATGATCATAGTTATTGTAGGACTAACGAGGATATGTACAATGGAATGTGATGATATAGTACAAAGGGGGGCCCAAAAGTTAAACAAAAGATCCAAAGAAAAAAATGAAATAACAATTATCTCACACATCTTTTTCCATAGGTAGGATGATGGATGAGGATTGATTCAATTGGTTTGATATAAGGAAGGATACATCTTGCAAAGACCATTGATGGATTGTTGAACTAGGATTCCTATGACAAGAGACAAGTAAGACACTCAAACCTCAAAGAGACTAAGGGATGATTGCCAAAGCACTTGGCTGGACAAGGTCAAGATCATGATGACACAAGGGCTAATTGACACAGAGGATGAGACCAAAAGACACATATGTACAAAGGGGCTTAGGTGGAGACATGATTGACACAAGGTTACAAGACTCAAGATGAGATGTACAAGGGCTTGGGGGATGAAGCTAATGTTGTAAAGCTATGCAAGATGGACTGATGGTGGATGATGTGTCCTAAAATGACACAAGGATTGGGAAGGATGCATCCCAACAATGATGATTGTATGGAGATCAAGGCTTGCAAAAAGACCTTGGATGTGATTGGTTGAGTCGACTGGATGTTGGATTTTGGATAGCTAGAGGATGTGTGTTGGAAGATTGCTAGGAATATTTGGACATGGATGGATGACATTGGATTCTATGGGCATAACATGTAGCTAGATACTAATGACAAGGGAAGTACGAGGTAATGGAAAGATGGAGGAAAATCTTATGGATTTTTATGGATGAAATGCTTAGGGATGGGGATAGAGGAATGCTTAGGGATGTGGATAAAGGAAAATCTTAGGGATGAGGATGAATGAAATGCTAAGTAGACAAGGATTGATGAATTTGAAGGATTTGGATGGGGAAGATATGGATTGGGTGATGGAAGATAAAGATTTGGATAGAGAAAGAGATGGATTGGGATATGGAAGATAAGGATTTGGAGGATAAAGATATGGATTGGGAGATAGAAGATAAGGATTTGGAGGATAAAGATATGGATAGGGACATAAAAGATAAGGATTTGGAGGATAAAGATATGGATTTGGATGGAAGATATATGTGATAAGGACTCCAAGGAATATGTCACCAAGGGATAAGATGCCCCTACTTAGGATAGTTCATGCATTTAGAGGCCTTAGGAGGGGGTACAATAGGATGGAAGATAAGATGACAAGAGGATTGAGGAAGGTAGATGGAAGCTAGGATAATAGGAAAATGAGGGAGGTGGATGGAAGGAAGTGGATGGAAGATAATATGATAGGAAGAATGTATGGATAGAGGATAGGTGGATGAAAGCTATGATGAGGAAAATGGATGCAGAAAAGGTACCCAAAAGTATGTATACTCGATGGTCTCTTCTTCACTATCAAGATCCTAAAGAGGATGGCAGGGGTAAGGGACAAATGGGATGGAAGAGATGCTAGATAGGATGTGCTAGAAGAAAATTTCCCCCAATTGTGGAGTGGGATTGGATGGAGGTAATTATGCATGACACCTATTTGTTAGGTTTTCATCATGGTACTTGTCCAAGGTGCTTGAATTGCCAAGTTTTGACTATTGGATGAATGCTTTTCTCTTCTTTTCTTTTTTCGATAATTTTTTTGAATTTTTTTGATTGGATGTTGGTATAGCCTTATTAGGATGGATGGATTATGCAAAGGCATGGATGAGATTGTTGAGATGGAGGATATGCATGGGGTGAGAGAGATGGTGGTAGAAAGTGTTTGGATGGAATGATGGAAAGTAAGCATGATAGGGAGATGTTGTCATTACATCTTTTTGCTTTGGGATCCACATAGTTTTTTCTTTTTCCTTGGTGGTCCTTTGTGGCCATTGGGATGTAATGGATTTTTATTTTTCTTTGATGGACCTTTGTGGCCATTGGGATGTAGTGGATTTCTTGATTGGATTTTTCTTTGCTTGAGCATGTCCTTTAGAGTGGACATGAAAATATTTAGATCTTTGTGGATAGTTATTTTTATACATCTTATATATGGCATCCAAATTATTGCGAGGAGCATTGGAAGAAATATGAGGAGGTGCACAAGATGTAGGAGATATGGATGGAGAGTTGGAGGGAGATTGGAAGATAGGAGATGTGAGAATGTACCTTTGTTTATTCTGACTAGGAATGTATGAGATGGGATTTTTACATGGTGGGTGCTAGGGAGATGGGATTGGTAGATGAAGGATTGAGTAGGATAAGATGGGGGATGATATTTTGGGACGTAAGGCACCAAAATGGATTTGGTACATGAAGGATATGTGATAGTATATTTTGGGATATAGGGACCCAAAATGGATTTGGAGGATGAAGGAGGAATGTGATAAGTGGTCCTAGTTTGCAATGATGGAGGAGGAGGAATGATGTTATATGCTTTGGAGGAATGATGGGAAGATGTAATGATGTTTTTGGAAGTATGCTTGAATCTAGATTTAGCTATATACCAACATTTCTGGAGGAAGTGTCTTTAGATGTGTGACCAATACCACATGATCATGGATGTTTCTTGTCTTGGATGGGCTCTAGAGTTCCTTGTTCATAGAAACCCAAGCCATTGCCTTGATAATTCCATTTCTTGAACATTTTATCCAAGAAAGCATACTTTTTACTTGGGGAATAAGATAATCATCCAATATTAGGTGTCGAGGTGGAAGATATGAAACTGATTTTTTTTGCTTTGAGTGGGGTGCCATTGACAAATGTAAGTGGACCAAGGGGATAGAGTGATGGTGGTGGGATATTTTTTAGAGGATCACAAAGTGGAGAGGATGGGATGATGGGATATTGACTTAGATTGGGAGATAGTAATGGATCTTGAGATGGAGGAAAGGATGGGAACACTGGATCATGTAATAGCAGAAATGAAGAGATAGTATGATCTTGAGTTGGAGGAATTGGGATGGTAGGATTTTGAATTGGGGGTGATGGAAGCAATGGATCATGCAATAGAGGAAGTGAAGGGATATTAGGATCTTGATTTAGGTCGATCGATACTTCAATATACTTTTGGGAAAGATATTGACTTGATAGGATTGGTGTGGATAGAAAGATGGGGGATGTATGGATGGGCTCCTCAGATAGTATGGATGAAAGGATGGGAGATTCTACAATTGTGATGGAAGGAAGAAGGGTGGACTCATGAGGTTCATTGGATGTGGTTTGGATAATTCTAGGAGGAGATGTGGATGGAGATTGGATGGAGCCCATAGATGGAACTGACTCAATGATGCTAGGAGATGAAAGAGGATCAATATATGGGATATATCAAAGAAGGATAATAGGCATGGGTGATGGAAGAGGAATGATGGATGGGGGAGGTGGATGGTCATCATCACCGGTGGCTTCACATGAAGAAGTGAGATGGAATGACTCGTCAACTTTAGGAGAGATATTTTTAGATGGTTTCCTTGTGAAAATCCTTGGAGATTTTTGGGATGGAGGTTGAGGTGAAGGATTATAATGTGTAGAATATGGAGTGCTAGGATAGTCTACATAGGAAGGTAGGGTGGTGGATAGTGAACTTGGTTAAGGGGATGACAATGTAGAAGAGGAGGTGGAGGATGTCATGAATAGATAGTTCACATAAGTAGGCATGGAGGTGACTTGTGAACTGGATTAACTAAGTGATGGCGTAGGGACAATGGATTGAGGTATGTGATATGAAGTGGATTGAGGGATGAATGTTTTTTCTGGAAGGGGATTTGTGGTAATTTAGGTAGGGATAGAAGATGGTGGATTAAAACAAGATGGAGGAGATGAAGAAGAGAGATATGATATAGTGGATTAATAATAACATATGGATTATGGTGATGGATTGGAAGACTAGGATCATGGATTTGAAAATGGTTTGGAGGATAAGGAGATGATGGGCTCGGTTTATGGATGTACCTAGTAGCATTGTTGTAGAAAGTTGGCTATTAGGATATTTGTTAGGAATGAATGCAAAATATCTCCTATGGGGGAGTATTCAAAGCCATTATTTAGCAGTTGTTGTTGCATTCATGACTGTGAAATCCATTGATGTCAACCGAGTGATCTACTGGAGATTAGAAAACAAGTAGAAAATGTTTGTGTTAGCGCATAGGAAATATTGAAGATCAAGCTATGAGGAGTTGAGGACTTACTTTATGTTGTGTCCTGAGATTGTGGTCAAGAGAGCATATGGAAATTCAACTATTCATTACCGCTATGTGTAATTTAGTGGAAGAAGTATTCAAGCAGTGTTCCCGAGAAGCGGTTTGTGGAAACTAGAGGATATCTCCTAATCAGGATAGAATCTAGGCATGTGAGGTTGTAAAGATGATGAAGACATGATGATAGTGACATGGACATGACAAAAAGATCAAAGGTTGCACGAATGAAGAATTATCTTGTTTGGAAGTTGACAATTTTATGTAATTATAAGATATTGTGTAATGCATGGAAGTTGTATTTTATAATTGGTTAAGCCTTGTTGGCCGAATCATTTGTAACTATTTGAGTGTGGTATAAAGGAAGAATTTTTTTCTTTATTTTAATGAGGGATATGAGAGATAGTATAAAAGTGAATTACAGAATTGAGCAATATTTGTTGTAAGAGGATTTGTGAAGTACAAAGATCTCGTATTGAGATCTGATGAAGTAGCTGGTGTAGTTTGGCATAGTCAGAAGAGAAATGATAAGTTGTTGAGATCAGTAATATTTTGGTATTATTTTGTTGAGTAATAAAAAGATTAGTTGGACAGTGTGTTTAGTGATGTTTCCCTTGAAGCTGTTTGGGTAGTGGGTCCTTCTGTCTTCCATAAACTCCTAATAGGGTTAGAATATTTTAATAGGGATTCAAAGTCTCCTAATAGGGACTCATATGTAATGAAAGTATTTCATAAGGCTCTTAACAAAGTCCATCCTCTCACAAGTAATTTTGATATTAGTGCATCTTTTGTGGGCATCATTCCCACTAGGG
Organism: Chamaecyparis obtusa; assembly: GCA_027943335.1. NCBI lineage: Eukaryota > Viridiplantae > Streptophyta > Pinopsida > Cupressales > Cupressaceae > Chamaecyparis > Chamaecyparis obtusa. Next base: position 103,798 of record BSBK01011124.1, on the reverse strand, counting down.
TTTACTCTTTGATCAAGAGGTTCCCTAGTCAACATATCTTGTGTTATTATGTTACTATGTATGTTTATCTTTATATGGTTGTTTCTTACATTTATCACATGGTTAAAATATGTCAATGGTGATAAAAGTTATATTTATCTGATAACTGATTCACCCCCCTTCTTAGTTATCTTGGTGGACTTTACTTTCTAATAGTTGATATTAGAGCAGTAGGTCCTTGAAGGAAAAGTTTAACAACTTAAGGAGATCCATGGTGAATCATTTTGGAAAAGAAAACCCTAAGTTTGATGGAGTGAACTTTGACAGATGGAAAGAAAAGATGAAGACACATTTGCTATGTTTAGGACCAGGATACTGGTTAATCACAAAGAATGTAAAGATTGTCATTGAAGAAGACAAAATTGAATAATGTACTAATGAGGAGAGAGATATGTTCATGTGTAACATACTTGCCAGAGAAGCACTCTTGTCAGCCCTTTTGGAAAATTAGTACAGTTAGGTAAAATATCTAAGAAAATCTCATGAAATTTGGTTAGCTTTACAATTTTCTTTTGAAGGTGATGAACATGCAAAGAAAGTTAGATTACATAATTGGATATATGCATTTGAAGATATAAGAATGGTGGAAGATGAATCTGTTAGAAGTTATATTGGTAAAATGTCAAAAATTGTTATAGGTATCAAATCTTGTGAAGGAAACAAGACAAAGAATGAAGTGATATGGAAAATTCTAAAGACATTAACCCTTGTATTTAAGCATACAACACAGATGATTGAGAAAGTTATACCTTGTACTGAGAACTTCACTAGAGAAACCCTTCTTGGAAGACTAGAAGCAATAGAGATAAGCTTGAGATAGTCAGGATATCTATGTAGAATGGAGACAACATTCAACACACTTAGTGTTCATCCTACCTTGTCAAGAAGCATTAGTGTAAGTGGAGATTATGATAGTGGCAGTAGATCTAAGAATGTAGAAGACATGAATATTGAGGAAGGAATTGCCTTACTTGTGAAAAGAGAACCAGAAGGTAAGAAATTTTTTAAATGTTGGACTTGTCACGAATATGGTCATTTTGCATCTAAATATCCAAAGAGAGTAAAGAAGAATAGAAATAACTTTAAACCTAAAAGATATAAAGAATGTTACTATGCTAATGATGAAGAATTTGAGGCTAGTATGGAGAAATCCCTAAGAGAAAGTGATAATCAAAATGATGATATAGGATTTGTAGCAATAAAATAAGAAATCTCTGAAATCGAAGTTAGAGAAGAAAAAGATTTAGTTTCTCAACTAGAAAAGAGATTTGATTGGATTATAGACAGTGGTTGTTCACATCATATGACTGGAGATATGAATAATTTTATAAAGTTTAACAATTATGATGGAGGAATTGTTAGAGTTGGGAACAATGCACCTTGTTTGATAAAAGGAATGGGATCTATTTCTCTTGATGGAAAGAGTAACACTGATGATGTTTATTTTGTGGATGGATTGAAACATAATCTTTTGAGTGTTGGACAGTTAGTTGATAAGGGATATCAAGTTTGGTTTGCTAAGAAAACTTGTGTAATCAAGGATAAGGATTGTAATTTGATTGGAATTGGATCAAGAACCAAAGGTAATGTATTTCAGTTGAATCTTGCTAAGATGACATGCTTGATTACTAAGATTGAAGATAGTTGGTTATGGAACATAAGATTTTGTCATATAAATTTTGATAACATTGTGAAAGTGAGTACTACACTTGCAATAAGAGATTTGCCTAAAACTATGAAACCTACTAACATGATTTGCAAGGAATGTGTTATGGCTAAATAGAAGAGAAGCTCATTTCCTAGCAAGAAGTTTATGTCAGCAGAGAAGTTAGAAATTGTTCATACAGATTTGAGTGGTCCCACAAGGACTAGAGGATTCTATGGTGAAAAATATTTTATGATTCTTGTTGACGATTTTACAAGAATGATGTGGATTGCATTTCTTAAAGAAAAATTTGAGGCATTTGATAAGTTTAGAGTAATTAAGAACAAAATTGAGAATGAACCTAGAATGAAGATTAAATGTTTAAGATCAGATAGAGGTGGAGAATTTACTTCAAAAGAGTTTAACAATTTTTGTGAAGTGAATGGAATTAAGAGACAATTTTTAGCCCCTAGAACACCTAAACAAAATGGTATTATAGAAAGAAGAAACATGTTAGTAACTGAAGTAGCAAGAGCTATGCTATTTGAAAATAACTTGGTGAAGATATTCTAGAGAGAAGTAGCGAATATAATAGTATATACAATGAACAAAGTACAAATCAAAGAAGACACATACAAGACACCTTATGAATTATGGTTTAGACATGCACCATCAGTTAAGTATTTTAGAATTTTTGGAAGTAAATGTTATATTAAGAGAGATGATGACATTGGAAAGTTTGACAAAAAGAGTAGAAGTGGTGGAGCATTTTTCCTTGGAGAAAGATTGGTTTCTTAGCTAAGCAAGAAACAAAATTGTATTTCACAGAGCACAATAGAAGTAGAATATGTAGCAACAAAAAACAATTGTAACTAGATAATATGGATGAAACAAATGTTGAAGGATATTGGAATAAAATTTGATGAGCCTATTGTTATACACTATGATAACACCAACACAATAAGTATGTCTAAGAATCTTGTACTACATTCTAAAAAAAATCATATAGAAATAAAGTATCATGTAGTAAGAGAGAAAGTTGTAGAGAAAGAAGTCAGACTTGAGTATATAAGCACAAAAGAGAAGATTGTAGACATTTTTACAAAGCCCTTACCGAAAGATACATTTGAGTATTTGAGAGGTATGCTTGGGGTTATGCCCTAGCCTACTTTTTAGAAGTGATGCAGATTGTTGCATCAGTCCAATGGTATATGAGCTCTATCTTTTTTTGGACTAGATGTTGGTACTTCCTCTATGGTGAAGTATGTGTTTCTGAGCTAAGTCATGAGGACTCTAGTGAATTTATTTTCTAAAAAGTGTTTTTTGACATTGAAGTTGTTGTTGACATAGTGATGTATTATTTGTCATTGATGTCAATGGGGGATAAGGATACATGAAAAATCATCTATTGAAGAGAATTTGAGGGAGAAGGATACAAGAAATATAAAATGGAAAACTATTGAATAGGAAACTGAAGCAAGATTTGATTGATGAAGAAGATTTGAAAACATTTCAGAGTAGTAGTGTTGCAGTGTTGGTATTAATGGAACTTGGATGCTTTTTCATCTATGTTTCCATCAATGCCAATGGGGGAGATCATTAGGAATGAATGATAAATATGTCCTATGGGGGAGTATTCAAAACCATTCTATAGCATTTGTTGTTGTATTCATGACTGTGATTGTCATTGATGTCAACACAATGATCTATTGGAGATTAGCAAAGAAGCAGACAATGTTTGTATTAGCGCACGTGGAATATTGAAGATCAAGATATGAATAGTTGAGGAATTACTTTATTTTGTGTCCTAAGATCATGGTCAAGAGAACATATAGAAATTCAACTATTCATGACAATTATGTGTAATTTAGTGGAAGTAGTATTCAGGCAGTGTTCTTGAGAAGCGATTTGTGGAAATTGGATGATATCTCCTATTAGCGATAGAATCTAGGCATGCAAGGTTGTAAAAATGATGAAGACATGATTATAGTGATGTGGACATGATAGCAAGGTTAGAGGTTGCACGAATGAAGAATTATCTTGTTTGGAAGTTGACAGTATTATGTAATTATAAAATATTGTGTAATGTGTGGAAGTTGTATTTTGTAATTGGTTAAGCCTCATTGGCTGACTCATTTGTAATTATTTGAGTGTGGTATAAAGGAATGATTTTTTTCTTTATTGTAATGAGGGATATGAGAGATAGTATAAAAGTGAATTAGGAATTGAGCAATATTTGTTGTAAGAGGATTTGCAAAGTATAAAGATCTGGTATTGAGATATGATGAAGTAGCTGGTGCGGTTTGGCATAGTTAGAGGATAAGTGATAAGTTGTTGAGATCAATAATCTTTTTGTATTATTCTATTGAGTAATGTATAGATTATTTGGATAGTGTGTTCAATGATCTTTCCCTTGAAGTTGTTTGGGTAGTCCTTCTATCTTCCATAAAATCCTAACAAGGTTAGAATATTTTAATAGGGATTCAAAGTCTCCTAATAGGGACTCATAATTACTAAATGTATTTCATAAGGCTCTTAACAAAGTCCATCCTCTCACAAGGAATTTTTATATTAGTGCATCTTTTGTGGGCATCATTCCCACCGAAGTTTACTCTTTAATCAAGAGGTTCCCTAATCAACATATCTTGTGTTATTGTGTTACTGTGTATGTTTATCTTTATATGGTTGTTTCTTACATTGCTCACATGGTTAAAATATGTCAATGGTGATAAAATTTGTATTTATCTGATAACTAATTCACCCCCTCTTAGTTATCTTGGTGGACTATACTTTCTAACAATATGACTATGGGAGAAGGTGGAGGTAAGAAGGATGTATGCGAGGGATATGTGGGTATGTTATAGGAAGAAGGTGTGGACAATAGATTTACCTTGTCAAAGGTATGATAAGGAGTACTAGTGGATATGTATGGAGAAATGATGGGGCAGTTTGGATGAATTATTAGATTCTGAGGGATGTTTGGAAAAATCTTGCTAAGGTTTTCAATGTATTCATCATGATCAACAAGACTATTGTTATCATTGGAGTAGGATGGAGTAGAAAATATGTGACAACCAAACTCATCATAATAGATTTGAGACATTTTGACTTGAAAATGAGTTGGATAGGATGAAGGATGGAGCTGGAAGAAAATCTAAAGCTTGGATTTGGATGGCTAATAAGATTAGACTGGGATTTAGATTTAAGCTTAGAATAGGAGGAAAAACTGACTCTAGAAGAATATAGAAAGGGGTGAGGGATGACCAAGATGAATTTTCTAGCCTAGGATATGTGGAGGGAAGGAGAAAAAAACTGGATGGAAAAGATGCAGGATGAGAGGAAGACCATGATCATGAGACTAGGATGATAGAATTTGGGAGGCTTTGGGAGACTTTTGGACTGGAGGATTGGATTGCCATGGCAAAAAAGATCTGTGTGTAGAACTCTTTGTTTGTGTGTGTTCAATAGATGTTTTTCACCGAGTCAAAAACTTTGCAAACACGCACAAGAAATCTTACCCTAAGGAATTTTGGCTGTGACTAAAACACCTTTTCTCATAGACTTAGGCACACATCCTAGAGCTAATTAGAATATGACCACCACTAAGTACACAATGGTTCTAGTCATGATGTATTATCTGGTTCCAAGTTCTCAAGGATGTCATGATATGATGAGTGTCTTGGGGAGATTACTATTCTCCTTGCACAAATATTAGAAAGCCTTCAGGGGTAGATTGAGTAGCCTTTGATTGATAGGTATCTAATAGTGTCCATGGCATCCTCCCAATCGATTTGTATGTGCATGACTCACTTAAGAGCCTAGTTGACCATGCCAAAATAGTAGGGATATTCACCTACCTCAGACTACCATCAACACGCATCACCCAAGATTGAGGGGATGAAGTGAGAGTTTTCTCAGTACTTTGTTTCTATATCAATCAGGGAAATACCGGTTTGAGTTCATTCTCCAAAGGGGAAACATTTTTCTCTCTAGACAGGCCTTGCTAGAAGTAAAACAAATTTTAACTTGTCCTAGTTCAATTTTTTTACGTCACTTAGATTTAAGAGGATTTGAAAAAATTTGAAAAAATCCTAATCAACACATCATAGAGAGTTCATTTCCAAGATTTAATTTTTAAATGTGTTTTATGCTATGACCCTCAAGCACACATGATTAGGATGCAATGTTTATTTCTTTGAAAATAGAAGATCTTTTTGAAAGATTGCAAGTATTTTATCCTTTATCATTCAAGATTGGATTTATGATTTTTGAAATATTTCAAGTGTTTTATCCTTTCTAATTAACGTGTATGATGTGAACCTAACCTATCATAAGCACTTTTAATTAGTTCTACTGCATGCTCAATAATTTTAGCAAGGCATTCAATTAGTCCTACTGCGCTTTTGACTGCATTTCAAATTTGCAAAATTTGACAGTTGGGAAATGAATTTCTTGTGGTTTTATGATGGTAGGTCATAAAAAAAAAAAAAATCCTGAGAGAAGATATGACAATGAAGACAAAGCTTTGGCAAACCGGATTAAAAATGAGAACATAGCACATATGAAACACATTTTGGAGGATTCACAACAAGAAGGTGAGGTTTATGAATGATATTTACAAGTTTTAGAAGCTTATAAATTGAAATTCATATCCTTAAATTGGATTTATATGCGTTAATCAATTTTTAGTTAAAATTAAAAAATAAGGCTTAGAATTCAGTTTTTGCTTGTTTTCTTCATTTTTCTTGGTTGTGTTGACTAACTTTTTTGAAGAGGAGGAAAAGGAGTAGGAATAATCACCATAAGATGAGTTGAAAACATGGAAAAATTAATAAAAAATTCCCCTATCCTTAGCTAGCTTTGAAATAAGGTAAGCCCAAAACTTGGTCAATTTTTGCTTAAATTGTGGCCTTTGCTTTTCAAAATCTAGTAATTAAAGTAGCCTATTATTATTTGAGGGATTTGATACTAGGCCTATTCTCTTCACTTTTTAAGTGAATCAAAATGCCAAAAATATCAAATTCCTTGATTAAAAGAAAGGCTACGAAATAAATAAAGCACTAAAATAAAAAACCCCTTGTTTGTGGAGGAGAGTAGAAATACTCAATTCCCTTTAGTTAGTGGGTTTGGTAAATTGGACATTGTTAATTGTGCTTGGGAGGAAAGAATAGTATGGATATGATCTTCACATTTTTGGTGAATCAAACTCCTCAACCTAGCTCTTAATTCCATTTATTCATTTTCAAAATGAACATGCTAGATCTTTAGGGGGCTCACCTCCTGAGATTTGCCTTAACAAGGCCAGTGAGAGGGCCAACCCAAAGTGGGATACAATTGCCTTTTCCTCAATAATCCAACCCAATATAAAAAAAAATTCATTCATCCTTAATGGGGTGTATGAAAAAAGGATATTAATTTTTGAACTTCCTCGAGTAGTCCTTCGAGATTGTGCAAAAATTTGATATACCAGTGGTGGGAAGCCCCTTATTTTTGGGGGATGAAACTTAATATCCATTTTGAACTTAATCTTGAATAACTACCTTGTTAACTTAGAAATCCTACCTTGTAAAGCCATCCTTACGAACCAATTTGACAACTAGGTAGATTGCTTGAAGTTGCTTATTGTGAAAAACCCATGATAATGTCCTAACATATTCAAACACTTTGTGTGTAGAGGGTTTAAAAAGAACAAGTGTATTTGTGGTTTCTTTTTTTTTTTGAAGAAACATAGAACAAGTGAGAAACATCCATTTTACAAAATCATCTTACACTTTTAATATCTTTATAAAAAGAACAATCACCAAGTTTGGGGAAAACAATTTCAAATCAAAGCTTTGTTGATGTCGGTTTCTACATGATCTCACAAACTTAAACTATCTTTACAAGAAGATGGAACTTTCATAGCAAGAGAGGTCACTAAATTTGAATCTCAAACTTCTTTCATTAATCACAACCAAGGGGATAGTCTCCCAAACCTTTTTGAAAAGAGAGTTGATCAAATGGATAGAAACACAACATATTATGATTACCTTCATGAGGGAAACAATGAAGAGAAAGGAACAAAAAATAAAGGAGACATTAACCAAGAAAACCAAGGGCCTAGAGAGACAACCAAATATAAATCCAATAGGGCGGCCCAAGATCCCGAGTTCCTTGAAGTTATGGAAAAACTTTTAGAATGAAATAAGGAAAGATATTTCCTTAATTTAGCCCAATCAGGGGTAAAAATTCCTCATGACAATGACATTTCAAAACTTAAGAAAGATGAGGAAGAAGATAATCCTATAGGTGTTATGAATAAACAATTGAAAATATTTCAAGCACAAATTGATATAATGAAGAAAGCAACCAAACCTAAACCATTTTCCATCGAGGTTTTATGCCCATTTCCTTTTGATAAGAGCTTGGTTATGGAACCTTTCCTGCTTAATGTGGTCTTCCCTAAATATGATAAATACATGAGAAAATTAGACCCCCAAGACCATCTTAGAGAATTTTTTTCTCTAAGTATAGAATTCATGCATGACGCGACCTATTTAATGAGGCTTTTTCTGAGGAGTTTAGGAGGCCAATCCATGGAATAGTTCTCCAAAATTCCACAAGGGATTAAAAAATTTGAGGAATTAGCTTCAAAATTTGTGACTCATTATTCCTATAATTGTTAGAATAACTAAGAGGGGGGATGAATCAATTATCCTATAGTCCCAAACTCCCAGATGTAGTTTACAAAAGTATTTCAACAATTTATGCAGCTTGGTAATATAAAATATCAATCTATCTATTCACTTTACCGAATACCAATAATTATCCAAACTATGATTACTGATTAAATCATATATGCAATATGTAAAGTATGATAGAAAACCAATCATAACAAATAACACATAACATAATGATTTAATGTGGAAACCCTGCTAAGCGAAAAACCACATGGGACTGGTAACCCAAAATAATTCACTCTTCTAAAGTGAGCTCGGTTAGGAGCCAACCCTATTAAAGGTTACAATGAACACTGTTAGGTGTGACTTGGTTAGATAATTTATCACTAATAGTTAACTCTTGACCAACATTCACTATAGGGTCAAAAATATAATAATTAACATTCATTGAATGTCATATCAAAATACAATAAGACTGTTAAGTCCACTTAGTTAAGAGATTTTGATGGATCAATGGTTAAACTGATATAGTTCTAATCTGATTCAATTACAACTCAATTGCATATATTCATATCTATTCTATGCTCATAAAACTCATCTAATCATTAATAAATTCAATTCCTCAATATTTCCCAACTTACTTCACTCGGTAAATAGTTCTCTGCTGCTCGATAATGTCTGCAACTCAGTTCTTTTTATAACTAGTTTGATCAGGAATACATGAATAAAGTCTTCACGCAAAATCTCTGTAGTCTCTATTTATTCAACATGTTTCAAAAATGAAACACATGTCTCTTAAATAGACCAGTAAAACATTTTCATATTAGCCATCAAATTTTGCCTCTTAATCTCCTTTGTCCATTTTGTCACTTAAACCTTCCTCGACAGATGCGTCCATAACACATTTCAATCTCATCATTTAGATCATCTCTAAATTTTTTCAATAATGGATCTTATAACTAACTTCATCCTTTATTTCGAAATCATAACACTTTCCAGCTCATCAATTTTAGTCGTCTGTTCTTAGCATTTAATCTTTTCATCCATATCTGGTTAATATTGAATGCACCAGTGATAACTAACTTGTTAAACACTGTCAATTGGTATACACTGCATTGGCTTGGTGTATACAAAAGTCTTCAATTACCGACCGCATTGACTTGTTCAATTCAAATATCTTCTCCATAATAGATTAATGTAACATGCTTAAGTCAATAATATAAAGTCATAGAATCATCAATAAGTTACCCAATGTATACCTTATCCTTATCTATCATATCCATCTTTTCTTTATGTAGATATCTCATTTCTTCATCTTTTCTTCCTTTTACAGATGTTCAGATGTTTTTAACTATCATGATAAATATTGTCAAAACTAGTTGACATCAATGACAACATATTGACTGATTTAATCATCTTACATATCACTTTAGTAGCTTGGTGGTCTCTAATCACTATTCCTTCAGTTCATCTAGATGTTCAATCAGTTGTAGATCACCAATCTCTCCCTTTGGCATTGATGGCAACACAAGAAATATGAAATGTACCATACACATACTAAACATGTATTCTACAAATATGTAGGTAAATTTTGTTGCTTGGTAAGATCTCCCTAGCTTGATATTTAATATGTTTAATCATTACAAACACAACATTCCATGCAGACTCTCCCTGTGGATTTGATATTTTTCAACTCTCTGATTCTTTTCCATATATGTTCTCACCAATAGATATTTCATATGAAGTTCCTCTCCCTTTGACAATAATTTCAAAGAAAATAAACAACTCTACATCAGCCAAATTATCCTTTTTTGTTCGGTCCATATCAAGTACCTTCATGTATTGATATACAATTTTCTATTCGAGCTTCTACAATCTTGCACAACCTTAGAAAACCTAAAGTGTGATCTATGTGCATCAACATGAATGATTTCATGATAAAGTAAAGGTTGATGTATCCTCTTGGTCACCTTAGTGATGGATAGACATGGGACAAACCCTTAGTCTAGTCCTCAAATACTCAAATGTGTCCTTTGGTAAGGGCTTGGTAAAAATATTAGCAAGTTGTTCTTTAGATTTTATGAATTCCAGTTTCACCTGCTTCTCTTGAACTTGTTCCCTTAAGTAGTAATACTTAATAGATATATACTCTTTTTTTGAATGCATCACCAGATTCTTGGAAATATTTATACCAGTAGTGTTGTCACAATATATAATCATTGGGTTAGTGATTACCTCATTCATTCCTTCCAACACTTGTTTTATCCAAGCAATATTTGAACAATTTGCAGCAAACATCAACATACTCTGCTTCACTAGTAGAGTGAGAAATACATGCTTGTTTCTTGCTTATCCAAGTCACAAACCTTTCTCCTAAAAAGAATGCTCCACTAGTTGTTCTCTTTCGGTCATCAATGTTTCCAACCCAATCTACATCGGTGTAAACTCTAAGTTCAAATTTTCCTTCCTTTGTGTACCATAAACCATATTCTTCAATCTTCTTCAAGTATCGTAGAATCCTTTTAACAACAACCATATGTGAATCTTTAGGATTGACATAAAATATTTCCATAATCCCAACTAGATGTTCTATATCAGGCTTAATGTGTACCACATACATCAGTTTTCCAATCATTGATCTATACAGTGTCTGATTTATCTCTATAGATTCATCATCCTTTGTCAACTTACATCTTGTTACCATCAGTGTGTTGGAAATATTCAAGACTAACTAGGTTACTGAGAGGGGAGGGGTGAATCAGTAACTTCAAAACTTTTAACAAATTCAGATCTTAATAATATTAGATTGATAATCTGACTATATGCATGAGTAACAGAAAGAATAAAACATTCATAACACTTTGAACACAGATATTTGGTGACCCAAAAACCTTCCAAGTAGAAAGTAAAATTGGGGTGGGGATGATACCCACAAAACTTCAATACTGTAGTATAAAGTTTGCCGGTTAAGGCTTACAATGATCAATTCTGATGATCTACCCCATTAGGAGCAATAAGGACTGCTAGGTCCACCTTGTTAGAGGATTTACAAACATACAATAAAGTATGCACTCGGTTAAGAGATTTTACAAAGATTATTAAGTCTACCCGGTTAAAGGATTTTAGGCTGATTCACCTGTTAGGATGAAATAGTAGATCTCTTACTTGCAACTGTACTTGCTGATTGAGATTCTCTGATGTACTGATCACCTTCTATGATGGATAGATCTTTGCTGCTTCTTATACTGCTATAGCCCTTTGTAATTCTCTTATCTATGCCTTTCTCTCCTTTTCATACTTCGCTATTCACACCTTGGATATGATATAAAACATTATTTATTTATCAATCCAAAATAATTACAAAATAATTACAAAGTCAGCTCTTAAACAAGCTAACACAAATATTACTGAGTCGGCCCAAATATAGTGACTCGGTTACTGCAAACTAACTCGGTGACTTTCTAATACTCGGCATCCATTGTGTTACTCAACATCATCATGCACTCGGTAGAAGTGGAGGCATGGTCCATACTAACCACTCGGTTGTAGTTTCAAACACGGTATATACTAGAGACTCGGTAGATATAGTGTCACTTGGTAAACACTATTCTGATCGGTAAGCACTGTTCTGCTTGGTAAGCACTGTTCTACTCGGTAAGCACTGTTCTGCTCGGCAAGCACTATTTTTCTCGGTAAGCACTGTTCTACTCGGTAAGCACTGTTATGCTCGGTAAGCACGCAGAGTCTGAATAAGTGTTGTCACTGATGACAATCATACTTAATGCCAACATGGTGTTCCTATTAGTTTTGAAATCTTCCATTCCAAAAGTCTTTAATACTTCTTTAATTTATTTTGATTGAGTGATGAAAATCCCATCATTCTATTGTATAATCTGCAAACCTAGAAAGAATTTAATCTCTCCAAACATTGACATCTCAATTTCCTTTCTTATTTCATCAGCAAAAGATTTTCAAATCAAATCATGTCCACCAAAGGTTATATCATCAAAAAAAATTTCAGCAATCAAAATATTATCATCATATTCTCCTTTCATGTACAAATTATTGTTATTAGTTGTCCTTACAAAGCCAATACTTATAAGATAAGCATGTAATTTTTCATACCATGCTCTCAGTGCTTGCTTCAGTCCATACAAAGATTTTTGCAGTCTACATACCATGTTCTTCTGATTTGGATCAACAAAACCTTCTGGTTGTTCTATGTAGACCTCCTCCTCAAGAATTCCATTCAGAAATGCTGATTTCACATCCATTTGATATACTTCAAATCCCTTATGTGAAACACATGTAAGTAATATATGGACTCCTTCAAGTCTAGCAAAAGTTTCACCATAATCTATACCTTCTTCTTGTGCATATCCCTTGCATACAAGTCTTGCCTTATTCCCAGTGACCTCACCATTTTCATTTAACTTGTTTCTGAAAATCCACTTAGTACCAATTACATTTTTATCTTTCAGTCTTAGTACTAATTTCCATGTCTTATTTTTCTCAGTCTGTTCAATTTTCTCATTCATAGCCTTAATCCATTCCTCATTTTCAAGTGCATCCCTATCATTCTGGCTCAAATTCACAAACTATGCATGTGTTTTGTATTAAATTACTTTAGGTCATCATGCCAGCTTTCTTATCTCCAATGATTTGATTTTGTGAATGGTGTCTTCTGAAAAATCTTGCTAGCACTTGTTCTCTTCTTTTCTCATCTTTCAGTTCAGGGTCATTTTCTTGCTTGATAGCTTCTTCCTAGTTCTCGGTTTGCATTTGTTGATTCTCAGTACCATTTTTGTGATGCTTGGTAGATTCATACTATGGCCTCAGTAGATAATCTAGTTGCTCAACATGTGTAAACCTACCATAGTCTTATGGATCCTTCATGCTTTCTTCATCATTCTTTTCAACAAACTCATCAAATTTTACATTAGTATTTTCTACCATTTTATTAGTAGCCTTGTTCAAACATTTATAAGCTTTACTCTTAGTAGAATATCCTAAAAACATTCTTTCATCACATTTAGAGTCAAATTTACCATTCCTATCATCTTTCAGAATATAACACCTACTTCCAAAGATTTTGAAATAACTTACATTCAGTGTATAGCCAAACCATAACTCATAAGGTGTCTTGTTTGTGTCTTTCTTCAGTTGAACTTGGTTCAAGGTGTATACAAAAATGCTAACTACTTCTCTCCAGTACATTTGTGCAACATTTTTCTCAATCATCAATGTTTTGGCACAATCAACAATAGATCGGTTCCTCATTTTAGTAATTCCATTCTGCTGGGTGTCCTTGGTGCAGAAACCTATCTTTTGATTCCATTCTCATTACACAAATTAGTGAATTCATTAGAAATAAACTCACCTCCTCTATCAAATCTTAAGCATTTTAAGTCTTTCTTAGTTTCTTTTTCAACTTTAGCCTTATACCATTTAAATAATTTGAATGCCTTAGATTTCTCTTTTAAGAACATGATTGTCATCATCCTAGAGTAGTCATAAAAAAAAATATATATATATTTGTCACCATAGTAGCTTTGAGTTCTCATAAGACCACATAAGTCGGTATGTACCAACTCCAAAATTCCTTTAGATGAATAGTGTTTAATTTTAAAACTAGATTTGGTCATCTTTCCTTTCTGACATTGATTGCACATAACATGATCAGGTTTGGTTAGACTCGATAGACCTCTAACTCTTCTCTTTTTACTGATCTTAATCATGTTATCAAAGTTTACATGACACAATCCCTTATGCCATAACCATACATCTTCATTCTTCACTAGTAAACAAGAAGTTTCAGCATTGTCAAGATAGAATAAATTACCTTTTGATTGTCCTCCGGTACTGACAAGTTTTCCAGTTCCATCATAGATTTTCACCTTCTTTCTTTCAAATGAAACTTGGTGACTTGAGTTAATCATTTGTGCTACACTCAACAAATTGTAGTTAAGTCCTTTTAACCAGTATGCATTATCACATCTAATATTGTCATTCAATAAGATAGACCCTTTTTCTTTCACTTGACAAGGTATATCATTTCCCATTTCACTGATCCTCCATTATAGTGCTCAAGATGTTCAAATTTATCTTCATCACTAGTCATGTGATGTGTATAACCACTATCAATGGTCCAAGTATCATTTTTGCTAACTTTAGAAATAAGGGTTGTTTCTACATACCTTTCCTCTTCTTCTCAATCATCTTTCATTGCAACAAATACCACTTCAATTTCATCATCAGTGTCGGTGTCGGTGTCATCTTCATTTTCTCCAACAAGGTACCATGCCTTCTTGTCTTTGTATTTGTAATCTTGGTTGTCTCTATTGTAGTGTGAGTTTCCTCTATTATTTCTTCTACAAAACTTTCCATTTCTAGATCGGTCATTGTCTTTATCTTCTTCTTTCCTATTAGGACATCTAATAGAAATATGGCCAATCTCTTTACAATTAAAACAAGGTAAAGGTAAATTTACCTTATACCTTCCTTTACCTTTTTGAAGTCTCCAGGTCATAAGTGCTTCAAGCTCATCAAGCTCATCTTCACTGTCAATGTCACTTTCATTCTTTATATTATGCTTACTGCCAAATTTACCAATCTTTAGAGATGACATAAAAGCAGACTCAACACTTGGTACAACATTATTGTCATAATTATATAGCTCAAAAGTAGTTAACTTTCCAATCAGACTATCAAGAGTAAGAGTGCTATTAGGTATATACCTCATTTCATGAATAGCAGTTATTATGATTACATAGATAGGCAAGAAGGTTCTCAGTATCTTACTTACCACAAATTCTTCAGAAATAATACGTCCTACTCCTTGGATAACATTGACTACCTCTTTGATTTGGTTAGAGTACTGTGTGATGTTCTCACCTTCCTTCATCTTCATGTCATCAAATCTACCTCTCAAGCTTTTAGCTCTAGCTCTCATTACATTCACATCACCACCATAAAATAGTGCAAGTTTATCCCACATTTTCTTCACTGTAGTGCATGCTTTGACATCTTCAAATTCAGCATCAGATACAATAACAAAAATCTATATCATAGTAATATTATGTTCATGTTTTTCCCTTAACTGATCAACTGTCAAAGGTCCAGTAGTCAATTATATGTAGCCATGGTCTAGTAGATGTAGAGAAGATTCTTCAATTCTAGATATGTGAAGCCTCATCCTACTTTTCCATGTGGAGAAGTTATCTTTGTTCAGCTTAGGCACTTCCCTCTTATACACCTTGTGATCTTTTTTCTCAAGTCCTTAAAACTTTCCTCCAAGCAACCAATATGATCAGATACCAATTGTTAGAATAAATGAGAGGGGGGGGGGGGAGGGGAGGGTGGGGTGGGGGGTGAATGAGTTAAATCAGTTATCCTATAGTCCCAAACTCCCATATGTACTTTAAAAAACTATTTCAACAATTTATGCATCTTGATAACATAAAATATCAATATGTCTATTCATTTTACCGAATACCAATAATTATCCAAACTATGATTACTGTTTAAATCATATATGCTGTATGTAAATTATGATATAAAAAAAAATCATAACAAACAACACATAACACAATGATTTAACATGGAAACCCTGCTAAGGGAAAAACCACCTGGGACCGGTAACCCAAAATAATTCACTCTTTTGAAGTGAGCTTGGTTAGGAGTCAACCCTATTAACTGTTACAATGCACACTGTTAGGTGTGACCTGGTTAGAGGATTTATCAATAATAGTTAACTCTTGATCAGCATTCACTATGAGGTCAACAAGATAACAATTAACATTCATTGAATGTCATATGGAAATACAATAAGACTATTAAGTCCACCCAGTTAAGAGATTTTGATGAATCAATGGTTAAACTAATACAATTCCAATTTGATTCAACTAAAACTCAATTAATGCAAATATTCAGATCTATGCTATGCTCATAAAACTCATCTGATCATTAATTAATTCACTTCCTCAATATTTCCCAATTTACTTCACTTGGTAAATAGTTCTCTGAAGCTCTATAATGTCTGCAATTCAGTTCTTTCTGTAACTAGTTTGATCAGGAATGCATGAATAAAGTCTTCACATGAAATCTCCAGAGTCTCTATTTATCTGACATGTTTCAAAAATGAAACACATGTCTCTTAAATAGACAAGTAAACCATTTTCATATCATCCATCAGATTTTGCCTCTTAATCTCCTTTGTCCATTTTTTCGGTTAAACCTTCCTAGACAGATGTGTCCATAACATGTTTCAATCTCATCCTTTATATCATCTCTAAATTTTTTCAGCCATGGATCTTATAACTAACTTCATCCTTTACCTCAAAACCATAATAATTTTCAGCTCATCAATTTCAGTCAGGTGTTCTTAGCATTTAATTTTTTCATCCATACTTGGTTAATACTGAATGCGATGGTGATAACTAACTTGGTTAACACTGTCACTCAGTATACACTACACTAGATCGATGTATACAAAAGTATTCAATTACCGACCACATTGACTTGTTCAATTCAAATCTCTTCTTCATAATAGATTAATGTAACATACTCAAGTCAACAATATAAAGTCATAGACTCATCAATAAGTTACCCAATGTATACCTTATCCTTATCTATCATATCCATCTTTTCTTTATGTAGATATCTCATTTCTTCATCTTTTCTTCCTTCTATAGATGTTCAAATGTTTGTAACTATCATGATAAGTATTGTCAAAACTAGTTGACATCAATGACAATATATTGACTAATTTAATCATCCTACATATCACTTTAGTATCTCGGTGATCTCTAATCACTGTTCCTTCAGTTCATCTAGATGTTCAATCAATTGTAGATCATCAATAACATAGAGCATGAAATCACCATGCTCAACCTATCTGATACTAAACAATGAGATGGTGAGTCTTTTCTAGGGTTTCTCCAAAGATGGAGAATAATCTTCGCATGATATCCATGAAGTATACCTAAGAAAGAAAAGATGGAAATATTTATGAATAATCTAAATATGGAGATGAACTATAGGCTCCAAATTCAATGTCCCCCTACATTTTAAAAGATCATAAAACATGGGATCAAAATTGAAGAAGTGTTGGTCAAAAGAGGTGAAATCAAATTATTCAAAGATAACAAGACCTATACCAACACTAATAATGACAATAACTTAAACAATTATAACAATAATAAAGGAGCCAAAAATCAAAATGATAAACCAAGATTATGGTTGAAAAACATGAATAAAAATCTTGTGAATGATGGAGTTGTGAAAGCACACAACTTAAAGGCTACTCCCTTTGATTTATTGAGTGGGTCAAAACCAACATATAATGTTAATCAAATGACCAAAGCTCATTACAATAACATCAACAACACCACCACCACCAACAATAAAAATCCTTTCAATAATTCAAATATTAATAAGCCTAAACCTTTCTTTTTCACATATCAAAAAAGAAAATTCACATTTCTAGGTGAATCCTTGGAAAATGCATTGAGAACTTTAGTGGCCAACAAAATTATTATTCTCCCCAAATCAAGCCTATACAAACTACAAGTCAAGCCAACATGGTGGAATGAATCTCACCATTGAGAATATCATCGTAACAAAGGACATAAGACAAATGAATGTATGGAATTGAAACACCTTGTTCAAGACCTAATCGATGATGGGACCATGAAGGTAGAAGGACCTCAAAATAATGAGGATCACACAAATTTCAAGAACCCTTTCCTAAATCACAAAAAGGGGGAATCATCAAATACCAATCACAATAATAAAAGGGGTAATGGAAAGGTGAATTTTGCCCATACTTATGACAACACCATAAATACCTTAGGTGGTGATGAAAAACAATAAATGTGATTGTCGTAAAAGAAAAACAAAAGGAATCAACATCTAATGTTGTGACTAGGGGGCAAGCCTAAAAAATAACTCTATCAGGATGTGCTCCTAGAATTATCCTACCTAATGAAATGTCCTCTTCATCTTCAAAACAATACAATTTGGTGGACCAATTAAAAAGAACCCTTGCTCAAATTTCTATCCTAGAGTTGCTTAAACTTTCACCTACTCATAAGGATATTTTGGAAAAGGCCCTTGTGGAGACCAATGTACCTTTGAATTTGGATGTGGATAAGTTTCAAAACATGGTAGGTCATCTTGTAGTACCCCATTGCCTATCCTTTTATGAACAAGATAATATGTCCTTGAATCACCCACAAAACTTGCCTTTTTCATATAAAGGTTTTGATCCACAAGCATAGGGTTAAGAGAGTCCTCATTGATGGGGGAGCTAGCTTAAATATCTGCACCTTAAACTTGGTTAAAGCCTTAGGATTTTCTAAGGAATCTATTGACCCAAAGAAGAAAATAACCATTAAAGCTAACGGTGATGAAGAAAGGACCTTTAAAGGTATAATAATAATCCCCATTAAAGTTGGTACAATGCAAAAAGAGACCATTTTACAAGTCCTAGATCTGAAATTGACCTACAACATCTTATTAGGAAGGCCATGAATCCACAAAATGTAGGTAGTACCTTTGACATATCATCAATGCATCAAATTTCCATACATGGGACAAGAAGTCATGGTAAGTGGGGATTCTAATCCTTTCCAATATTGAAATAACATGAAACCCATAAATGACTCTTTAGTCCCACATAATGCATAAGGGTTTATGTCAAAAAGAATAGAGCAAGGACAAAGCTCCAAAGATCTTCCATCCTTGAAAGGAAAAGAAAAGGAAGAGAAAGAAGATGTTGTTGTTGAAAATTACCAAGTTCCCTGTAGTACCCCTCCATAGTTTGCTTATTTGTTTTCTTGCCAAACTCTTTTAGGCCACTTGTATGTGTGCTTCGTTATTTTAGTGTTTTATGAATATTGGATATATGTCACTTCATGGTGAATCTTTAATAAATTGATGTTTATGATGATTATATCGACTTGTTTATATGCTGTTATCTATGATGATGTTATATCTGTTTCAAAATGTTATTTATAAATGTTGATTATACTTACCCCATACTTGCATGTGTATGGTGTTCATGTATGCTTTTATCTTTCTGCTTGATGTGTTTGATGTGGTTGAGAGATGGAGTCGTAGTTACTTGCTTGCGAGATCCACATGATCGGCCGATCCCCGCCATTGTCTGTTATATTTCTATATATATGTACATGCTTGTCTTTTATGCAGGTTCGCAGGTACCAGGCATCAAATTCCCTAAATTTTCAGGATGAGCGTGCCATATCGCTAATCTCAATGGTAAAAGAGGGGAGATAATATTCAGTTCCATATCCTAACCTAAGCCAAATATTGTCCTACTGTAGGGGACAAGATTTTGTGTTTCCACCCTACTAAACTTGTCCAATTGGCAAGAGTTTACACCTAAGTCCTGAGTTTGAATGTGGGTCCTTGGGTCTTTTTGATTCTTTGATTTGAGGCTTTTGTGTGATTTCTATTTTTAGATTATTCTATTTTTAGATGTGGCATAGTATTTAAATGGTTATTAAATAAATGTTTTTATTTTAATTTAATTATTATTTTTATTATATAGTTGATGCATTAATTAATTGGGAATTAATTATATGCTAATTTGAGGGTGGTTGAAATATTTAATTAATGTGAATTAATTAAATATCCTCTCTTTTGAAATATTTAATCATGAAATTTAACCTTTGTTTAATTAGAATGTAATTATTAAATTAATGGTTATTTTGGCATGTGTGTATTATGTTAACTAAATGTTTTAATTATTAATTAATTGAATGCATTATGTTGCACATTCATAATTGCATGAAATTGAATTAGTAATTCAAGTTGAAGTTTGGTTATGTATTTTCAACTAAAGTCGAAGTGGAGAGCAGACTTCAGTTCAACTGGAACAGAACGATAAACTAAAGTTTGATTTCATGCAATGCTCCCTTGGAGTTGAGTTTGAATTTCATGCATGGGGAAGGAGATTCCTTTATGTAATGGGAGTTTTTTCCATTATTCGTACATAAGTTTTGGAGGAGGAATTTTGGAGACAGATTTGGGATAGATTTGGGAGAGTTCTTCGAAAAGCTTGGATCCTATTTTCTTCATTCTGGACATCATCGAATCTATATAATTTTGTTGGAGGTAAGTTTTGAAATTCATTCTTGTTATTTCTTTTCAGATCTCTGCAGGAATGGTAGAGTGTGTCTTCCTCATGCTTGTTGTTTATTTTGTCTGGAAATCTTGTTCTATGAATTCTTCTTTTATTCTAGAATTGGTTTTGTAGAAAACCCCTTTTTGCATGAATTCTTTGTTTTCATAATGTAGTATACTTTCGTTTGGATCTGCAATCTGGATAGTTCTGGCAATATGATTATCTATTAAATTTAATGGTTATGGGTCAACCAAGAACCCTAGTTTTAGTAAACAGAAATATATGGTTTAATGGAAGTATTTATTATTTTAGATTTTAAGATTAAGATCTTGCTCGCTGTGTAGTTATCAGGCTTGCTGATGTTTTTTGTTTTATTTTAAAAAAAATATTTATATAATTATAAATATGGATTGGACAAATATTTTGAATATATATGAGTAAGTATTTATATTTTCTTTCATTTTAATGAAAATAAATTAAAGAATAGAATTGAAAGGAATCAATTCAAAGTTTGTTATCTAAATAAAATTACGTTTTAAATAAAAATACTTTTAAAAATATTAGTATTTGCAAGATTTTATGGGCAATCCTTATAGATTGTCGTGCGCATAGTGCCATAAAGCACTGACGCACACCAGTCTTAAGGATTGCGTGCATAGTACCTTAGGGTACTACGCACGTTAGTCAGAGACTGAGCGCACGCAGGGGTGTGGGGACCACAGGTACCCCCCCCCTTAATTTGTATTTTGTAAAATGTTTTATTATTAATTTTGATTTAAATTTTTGTTAGTTAGTTTATATTTTTTCTTTTTATAATATTTATATTTTAATAAATATTAATTCTTTATTGTATTAAGTAATTTTGTTTATTATTAAATTTATATGCTTTGGTAAATATGTTAACTTTAATTTATATTAAATATTAATTCTTTTATAAGATTTAGTCATGTTAATATTGAAATTACGTGTTCATATATTTATTGAAGGAAATTAGTGTAATCTAATTTAAGTTTTTTTTTCTTTTTATAAATGCTTATAAAAGATTACTGATATTACTGATTGTATTAAATTAGATTATTAATTTATTTTCTTAAATTGATTATTAATCTAATTGGATAAAGTATGTTTTAGGGATGTATTTGATAGTTTTTATCTATAGACTTTTTATGCCCTTGATCTTTTTGACTTGTATTGGATTTTAGGGGTTGTAGTCATCTTTTGGGGGCTAAAATCTAGAGGTGGGTTTGGGTTATTTTTGTTATCTGTCTTGTATAGTTGTTGTGCTTATTTCTGTTATGTCAGTGATCTTGTTTTGTTATGTATCTGGTTATGCATGTTATGGTTTTGCATGTTGAATCTGGTTGTAGAAGATTCAGGAGTTGTGTTAACTTAGAGTTCTTATTGTTCATGTGAAATCATAGGGTAGGTTATCTAAGTGTATATCAAGAAGTGGCTTGGGAATCAGTGCCGGGGCCCGAAAGTGGCTACAAGGAGATCCGATTACAAGTTGTTTTAATAAGTGATAACTAAATAAACACTGGGAATCTAAAATGAACCTAATAAGATATTTTGTGCCTCGCCCATGCCTGAGTTCTCGATTGAGTTTGACTAGGATGGGAGTTGAGATGATGCTTGCTGCCTTCGTGGACTGGATATGGCATAGGTAGTACCTTGTCTACATGAGAGGTTACTATCACCACATAGAGTCACTAGGGTGTCGGGGTCTGAAGGGACTACCAGGATAACCTTAGAGTTGACTTATGTGATGACACTTCTTGTTTGCATCTTAGGTTTCCTACATTTTCTGTTTGCCTCTGGTAATGTTTTGTTAGACCTTGTTGTACTTTTGGTATCCTTGTGTTAGAAGCTTTTATGACCTTCTTCCTTGGTTGTTGTTTATTATCCGAGTGGGATTTGTTGTTATCTCCTCAGCATGGTGGGAGTGGACCATTTAGGTTCATGAGGTCGGGTGGTAGTGGTTCTTTTACCATTTGAGATTTTGATGCTTCAACACCAAGGCTAGATGATCCATGTTGTAGATGTTCTTTCATGATCTTCTTCTTCTTGTGATCTTGAATCATTGTATCATTTATTCAGAGCTATCATGTTGTATCTCTTTTCAGTTATTGTATTTATACCCTGCAACATGTGCAGTGGATTCTTTCTATCATAGTTACCTTATGCTATCAATTGTTTATATGTAATCATGCTTATGATGTTGTATTTATCATTCAGTTGTAACTTGGGATTTATATCTTTATCTTATATTAATTAATTAACTCTTTAGTAATCTACGTCAAGGAACCCTTGAGAGTTATAACCTTTGTTGGTTGTTCCTTTTGCTTTGCCTTGCTTCTGCATTGTAAAATTTGATGTTATTGATTGTTAACTTAAAAAAAAAACTATTCTGCAAACTTAGTCGCATGTTTAGGTTAAGTTCTTCTGGGTTCCCTGGTGGGGCATTACATTCCCACTAACTTAACTACATCGACTAAGGGAAAGGATAAAGCTAGTGAGGAAAGTACCCATGATAAAGAAAAAGAAGACCAAGCAAGATCCATTCAAATCTACACCAAGGATTCCCATTATCAAAAGATGGATTACATGATGAATAATTTTGAGAAGCAATGCCAAATCAAACAAAAAGGTGTGGGTGAATACTCCTTATCTATGATGGATCTACCCTTATCTCCCAAATCCCATGGAAAACCATCTAGCCTACATGTACCCCATAAATAAAATGACCACTTTGTAAGAGCTAGGACTTCATCATCTATAGATGAAGAGGATAATGAATTTTTAAAATGGCTATACAAAGATGATGAGTCAAGTGCCCATGAAAAACTCATTCAAAACATAAGCATTCCTACTTATCGAAATGGAAAAGGATTTCAAAGAATGTAGAAGATGGGATATAAAGGACAAGGGCCTTTAGGTACAAGAAATGAAGGATTAATTGAACCCATCGAAATGTCATGGAGGGATAGTGAGGAGAAAATTGGATTGAGGTATCTTGAACAAGGATACACTCAAAAGAAGTACCCCAAGGTTTATGATAAAATCTTGCAACTAGGTTCCCAAAGTGATGAAGATTCAAACAATTGGGAATGAGACTCATCATCAAGTGAGTCTTGGCAAGATAAAGAGGTGGATGCAATTCACACTTATACTTCCAACAAAGAAAAAGAATAAGCTTCAAGATCGAATCAGAATCAAGCATCAAGTTCTAGCCAAGAGGTCTTAGAAAATGTGCCAAGTTAAGAAGCTGAAGAAAATACATGGGTATGAGAGCCTTATGTTCCATTATGGATACCTACTATAGGAGAATCTAACCCTAGGTTTAACCCAAGAGATTTCTACCCATTACAAACCTGAGAGGATTCGAGTGAGGGAGATTTTGACCCAAGTTCTCTAGAACGCCTAGAAGAGGCACATGTTATAGATTTGAGTGATAAAATGTTCAAACCTTCCAATGAGGTCATGTCCTTAAACCCTATCGAGCCAAACCAAAACATTGATCCCTTATCTCTTATCTATCTAGAGCTCATTGAATGGGATTCCATCAAACCTACTATCCTTTCCACATTTTTGAATGATGAAACGGTGTCCCAATACCTTAACACGGTTGAACCTTCTTCTACCATTGAATATCATGAAGAAGTGACAAAGGGAAGTATCCAACCTTTTAGTTTAGATAAAAATGAAAAAAAAAAACAAGAAAAATGCAAAGAATCTAATGATGAAAACCACATTTTTACAGCATTAGGTAAAAAGAGAAAGAAATAAAGAGCGTTTCCAAAGGTGAAAACCTAAAAGAGGCACCTAAGGAAGAGAGGTTGGATAAATTTCCTAAGAACTATGAGGAAAGATCACCTATATTGATTAAAGCAATGGAGAAAGTCAACATTGGGTTAGAATCGAAACCAAGAATTATACACCTAGCGACATCTTTATCTAGCAAAGAAAGAAAGGATTTCATGAAATTATTCAAGGAGAGGCAAATCAAATTTGCATGGTCATATGATGATATGCTAGGACTAGATCCTAATATGATAATGTATCATTTAAACATTAAAGAAGGAGTTAGACCAGTCAAACAGAAATTGAGGAAAATGCACCCACACATAGCACTCCTTGTCAAAGTGGAGTTAGAAAAATTACTAAAAGTGGGATTCATAAGAGCCATTGATTATGATGAATGGATATCAAATATTGTGTCTGTTTCAAAAGTAGACAAGTCAATCAAAATTTGCACAGACTTTAGATATCTCAACCTTGCATGTTTGAAAGATGATTTTCCATTACCAAGCATAGATGCAATAGTAGACTTGACAGTGGGTCAGTCCATGTTCTCACTAATGGATGGATTTAGTGGCTATAATCAGATTAAAATAACACCTGAGGATCAAGATAAAATGACATTCACATGTGCGTGGGGGATAATTTTTTTGGAATGTTATGCCCTTTGGTCTCAAAAATCTAGGAGCCACATATCAACGACCAATGACTACTATTTTTTATGATATGATGCATACATTCCTAGAGGAATATGTAGATGACATACTTGCAAAATACCATTCAAGGAAAGAACATCTACATATTCTAGAAAATATATTCACAAGGTTGGAGCAATTTAAAGTAAGACTCAATCCTAAGAAATGTGCATTTGGTGTAAAATTAGAAAAATTGCTAGGATACATAGTGAATAGGATGAAAAATGGATGAATAGGGTTTAGAAAAATGCATATGAAAGAGACCCTAAACCCATATTTTATACAAACATTTGAATTGTAAGGGGATGGAATGTAAATGTAGAAGACTAATGTTGAAATGAAGAAATAAAAGTACTTACCTCCAAAAAAGAACATGCTGAAAACCCTATCAAACAATCTTAGAAACTGTTGATTTTGATGATATTGAACCGAAACTATGAGATCTAAAAAAATTAGAAATATTTTTCTTTTCTGAGGGAGGTCAACCTTGACCCAAATAGCGAGGTACAATCTTACCCCCCACTGAAGGTCAACCTTGACCCAACCGCTCCGACAAAAATTCTATTTGCGAATCCTAAAAGTTTGACAAAAAGAGTATCCAAATTTGCACTTTAATTCACTGTCCCACACCTGTACCTACAAGAAAAATGGTTTTTTTATTTAGATGAGGGGTTTTCCTTAGTCAAACCCCAGTTCAGAATCAACCTTAATAATGGAATTGAAATAGAGAATGCTAGCAAGTAGTAGAAGTAGATCTAACGATGAAGCTATGATATTCAATAGATATGCAATTGTATTTGAAATGTAAAAAAGTATGTTTATGTTAGGAATGAATGCTAAAGTGTTTGGCACCCATTATGTAGCATTTTTTGTTGCATTCATGACTATGATTGTCATTGATGTCAACACAGTGTTTTACCAAAGACTTGCAAAGAAGCAGATAATGTTTTGATTAGCGCACGTGGGATATTGTAGTTGGAGCTATGTGACATTGAGGATATACTCTTTGATATGTTATATGTCTATGGTTAAGAGCACATACATTAATTTGTTTATTCATGAAAGTTATGATCATTTTGGTGGAAGCAGTATTCAGGCAGTGTTCCTGAGTAGCGGTTATTGGCAATCAGATGATATCTCCTAATCAGGATTTAATATAGCTTTGTGTAGTTAAAGGGAAGTTAGAGACACATTGATAGTGATGTGGATGATAGCACAAACTTTGAAGTCACATGAGTGAAGATTTATTGTATTTGGTAGCTGACAGTTTTATGTAATTTTGGTGTAGCATGTGGAATATTTAATTTTGTAATTGTGTGCCGACTCATTTGTAATTATTTGAGTGTGGTATAAAGAAAGGAATGTTTTTCCTTGTTGGAAAATATTTTCAGTGTTGAGATGTGATGTGGTATGCATTAAGTGAAGAAAAGAGCTAAGTATGAGAGTGAAATTATGAAGGAAGACATGTGAAGTACAAAGATCTGAAATTGAGATCTGATGTAGCAGTGAGTGAGGTTTGGCACAGTTAGAGAAGAGGTAACATATTATTCTATTGAATAATGCAAAGATTATTTGGATAGTGAGTTCAGTGATCTTACCCTGAAGCTGTTTGGGTAGTGGCTCCTTCTATCTTCCATAATGCTTAATAGGGTTAGAATCTTTTAATAGGGATTCAAAATCTCCTAACAGGGATTTATATGTACTGAATGTATTTCATAAGACTCCTAATAGAGTCCATCCTTTCACAAGGAATATTCATATTAGTGCACCTTTTGTGGGCATCATTCCCACCAGGGTTTACTCTTTGATCAAGAGTGATGCAGGAGCATCCTGGGTGTAAGAGCAATCTTGCATCACCCAAAAATATTTCTATTTTTGTATTCAATAAGGGCTATCTTGTGCAGAGCTACTATTTATGGAAACTTGATATTTTTAGTAAGTTGGTCTTACGATCTCAAAATGTTCTGAATTTTCATATGGAGGTTCATCTCAGTCATATCAGCTTGCCAACAATGTTTCATGGCTAGATCAGGTCTAGTTTTGAAGATATTAAAGATTTTTGGTATTGGCAGCAGGGTACATAAACTTTGAACTCAATTTTGAAGGCTTTAGAGGCCCTGAATGAGGTTAAAAATTTGGGTGATGGGCGCTTGCGTGGGTCAAGCCTATAGAGCACTTTGTGGTGTTTTCAAAATGGAGTTATAATAGTCAATCGGGTCAACTGGTGATGACTTATGGTCTCTGGAAGTTAGGCCACCTGAAATGGTAGAAAATAATTTTCCTTCAAAATTTTTGTTTGGGTTTCAAAAGTTATTTTGAGCCAACTTTGATGTGATAAATTGAAAAATAAAATAATTCTAAGTTTGGTCGGCCCTGAGGGCTAAATTTCTAGAACCTTCTTAGGTGGTGGAAAATGCCTATATAAAGAAGGCCCGTAGTGTTGTCTAGGGAAGTTCTGGTAGTACATCTGGGTATTGATTCGAGGCTTTGTCCTACAGAATATTGTAAGGGAATGCCCATGTGGCTTTGCATATTGTAATTCTGAAAGATTGTAATTCCACATTTGTGGAGATAATAAGAAGCCAATTTTTTGTTCTTGCATATTGTTGTTGTTGTTTCTTTGTTTCTGTTATGTGTTTGTGGTATTAAGGGGAGAACCCTTCATCAAGTGGTATTAGAGCCAAGTTTTCTTGAGTGTGTAAACAGATCGCCAACTATGAGGCAGTTTGCACCAGGACCGTGGTTAGGGTTTTAGTGTGCATCATGAAAATGCCTCCATGAAGGGAACATGGTGGAAGAGCTGGTGTTGTAACACCTAAGGTTAGAGCACTCCAGAGACAAGTGTGAGCATTGCAAGAGGAGATTCATAGAGGAATGAATGTTAATGTCAGAGATGAAAGTGAGGATGAAGCCAAAGAAGAAGATCAAGAAGGAGAAGTTGAAGTTGTGAACCAGGAGGAAGAAAGACTTTTTCGAGCCATTTCCAAGATCGAAAAAAGACCTAAGATTGAGATTCTTGTATTTTCAAGAAATCTTAACCAAGAAGAATTGATCGACTAGATCAATGACTGTGAAGAATATTTTGAGTATGAAGATATTGAGGATCCTGATAGGGTCAAATTCATGAAGGCCAGACTGAAAGGTCATGCGAAGATCTAGTGGAAAGAGATTCAATTGGACTGAAATAGAAGAGGGAAAGATAAAATCACAAGATGGGATTGGATGGTGGATAAATTGAAGTGACAGTTCATCCCTGTTGATTATGAGCTTGACCTATTGAAGAAAATGCAAAGTTTGAAGCAAGCAGGATGATCTATTTAGGAGTATACAGAGGAGTTCTATCGAATCCTCATCAGAACAGGCCATGTAGAAGCTGATAAGGAGAAAGTTTCTCATTACCTTAATGGGTTGAGGCCCAGCATTCAGGAGGAGCTGAATTTGGTTCGAATGAATAGTATTGAAGAGGCATACCAGTTTGCCCTAAAAGTGGAGGAAAAGCTAAACAAGAAGTTTGAGAGAAAACAAAAAGGAAGAGGCCATGGTGGACAATCTGGTGGATGGTCATATGGAGGCTGAAATAAAGATTCAAAAAAGAAGGATGAGGTGAGTAGCAGTCAAAATCAGAGAGGAAATAATTCCAATCATTTCCAAGATCAGAATAATAGAGATCAGAGAGGAAGAGGAAGAGGACAAGGTTCAGGAAGAGGAGGCTTCCATGGAACATGTTTTCACTATGGAGAAGAAGGTCATAGGGCATTTGAATGTCCTAAACACCAAGGAAGGATAGATAGGAGGAATGAGGGCTAGGCCAAAGTTGCACATGTAGATGAAGATGCCAGATCATCAAATTTAGAAGATGCTGAAAGAGGAGAAACATTGATTAACAGAAGAGTCCTGCTGAGTGGTGAGAATAAACTTGAACAAAGGAGGAGCCTATTTCGCACTAGATGCAAGTGTGAGGGTAAATGCTATGATGTGATTATCAATAGTGGAAGCACTGAAAATTTGGTGTTAGAAGAGATGGTGACAAATTTGAAGCTCAAGAGACAGAAACACCCACATCCATATTAGATTGCTTGGGTGCAGGATGACCACAAGGTCATGGTCAATGAATAGTGCCTGGTAAAGTTCAAGATTGGTGGGTACCAAGATGAGGTACTATGTGATATCATATCTATGGATGCATGTCATATGTTGTTGGGTAGACCGTGGCAATTTGAAAGATGTGCTATACATGATGGTCGTGTGAATACCTATTCCCTGACAAAGGATGGAGTGCGACATAAGCTAAAGCCATTGAAGGAGACCGAAGAAAAGGTATGTGGTAATGCAAGAATAACATTTGTTGATGGAAGAAAATTCCTAGATGGTATGAGGCATGAACATGTGTGTTTTTCTTTAATTCCAAAAGTTGGTAAAGAAGAAGTAGAGGATGTACCTGTAGAGGTTGCAAATTTGTTGAATGAGTTTAAGGATATTGTATCTGATAATATACCTGATGGATTACCGCCGGTAAAGAAGATTAGTCATCAAATGGATTTGATTCCAGGAGCCAGTTTTCCAAACAAGGCAGCACACAGAATGACACTAGTAGAAAGTGAAGAGTTGAACAGAAAAGTACATGAGTTGTTACAGAAGGGATTGATTCAGGACAGCCTGAGTCCATGTGCTATACCAGTAGTATTAGCACCAAAGAAGAATGGAGAATGGAGGATGTGTATAGATTCTAGAGCAATAAACAAGATCACAATCAAGTATAGGTTTCCATTGCCATGAATGGATGATATTATGGATTGTTTGAGTGGAGCTGTGTATTTTTCAAAGATAGATCTGAAGAGTGGATATCACCAGATTCAGATCAGAGAAGGAGATGAATGAAACACTACCTTCAAGACAAAGGAAGGACTATATGAGTGGTTAGTCATGCCTTTTGGGCTAACCAATGCACCGAGCACTTTCATGCGGCTCATGAATGAGGTTTTGAAAGAATTTTTGGGTAAGTTTGTCATTGTTTACCTAGATGATATTTTGATCTTTAGCAAGACATTGGAGGAACATATGATGCATATTCATATGGTGTTTGAGAAGTTGAGAGATGAGAAATTGTTGATTAATTTGAGGAAGTGCAGTTTTGTGAAGAAAGAGTTAGTGTATTTGGGATTTGTAGTTTCAGCAAAAGGTCTAAAAATGGACCCAGAGAAGGTACAAGCTATCCTTGAATGGCCTACTCCAAGGAGTGCTACCAAGGTAAGATCTTTTCATGGTCTAGCTAGTTTTTACATAAAGTTTATCAAAAATTTTAGCAGCATTTGTGGTCCCTTGACTGAAACAATGAAAGGGGATAGAAAAGAGTTTAAGTGGACTAATAGGGCAGAAAAGAGTTTTCAATTGTTGAAACAAAAAGTTACAGAACAACCTATTTTAGCACTTCCAGATTTTAATAAGGTGTTTCAAGTAGACAGTGATGCTAGTGGTACTGCAATAGGAGTTGTTATGAGCCAAGAAGGAAAACCTATTGCTTATTTTAGTGAGAAGTTAAATGATGCCAAGAGAAAATATTCTATTTATGATCAAGAATTTTATGCTATAGTTCAAGCATTGAAGAAGTGGAGACACTATCTACTTCCTAAGGAGTTTTTTTTGTATACTGATCATCAAGCTTTGCAATATTTGAATAGTCAAGGAAAGTTGAATCAAAGACATTTGAAATCGGTTGAGTTTTTGCAGAGTTATACATTTGTTTTGAAACACAGAAGTGGAAAGTCTAACAAGTTTGTAGATGCACTTAGCAGAAGGAAACTATTACTGACAGAGATGTAGATTGAGTTGGTTGGGTTTAAGGAACTCAAGAATTTGTATCTAGAAGATCTTGATTTTGGTAAAGCTTGGAAAGCTTGTAAAGAACCTATTACTCTAGATAGGAAAAAATGGCTAGATTTTATCATCCAAGATGATATGCTATTCAAAGGGAGTTAGTTGTGCATTCCATGAAGCTCTTTGAGGGAGAATCTTATCAAGGAGAAGCATAGCAAAGGATTGGCTGGACATTTTGGTCAAGATAAAACCCTTGCTTTGGTTAGTAAAAATTATTATTGGCCACAGTTGCAGCAAGATGTCAAGAATTTTGTATAGAGTTATAGAGTATGTCAGATGGCGAAGGGAGTAATGTAGAATACAGGGTTGTATCAGCCATTACCTGTACCAGAGAGGCTTTGGGAGGATATCAGTATGGACTTTGTTCTTGGTTTACCAAGGACACAGTGGGGACATGATTCAATTTTTGTGGTGGTTGATAGATTTTCAAAGATGGCACATTTCATTCCCTGCAAGAAGACTAATGATGCTATTCATATAACAGAATTGTTTTTCAGAGAAGTAGTGAGACTACATGGTTTGCCAAAGACCATAGTTTCAGATAGAGACACTAAGTTCGTTGGATATTTTTGGCATACATTGTGGAAGAAGTTAAAGATAGATTTGAAGTTTAGTTCATCACATCATCCACAAACTGATGGACAGACAGAGGTGGTGAATAGGAGTTTGGAAAATTTGTTGAGATGTTTGGTTGGAGATAAGCCAACGGAATGGGATTTGATTTTACCAGAGGTAGAATTTGCATATAATAATTCTATCAATAGGAGCACTAGTAAATCACCATTCCAGATTGTATATGGGAGTAGTAACAGAAATGCATCACAATTGAGAAAGATAGATAAAGGAGAAATAAGTTGTGCTGAAGCTAAGGATTTTGCAGAACACTTGAAGAACATCCATGAGGAGGTGAGGAAGCATATTACCAAGATGAATGTGTAGTATAAGGCTAAAGCAGATGTGAAAAGGAGGCATAAGGAATTTCAGGTTGGAGATGAAGTCATGGTTCATTTGTGGAAGGAGTGATTTCCGGTTGGTACATATAACAAGTTGAAAATGAAGAAGTTTGGGCCATGTAAGGTACTAAAGAAGCATGATTCAGGAAATGCATATGTGGTAGAATTTCCTACTGAGCTGAATATTTCACTAGTGTTTATCATTTTAGATTTGATAGAGTATCATGAAGGAGGTGTTGAAGATGAGGTTACAACAGCACAGTGGAGTATTCCAGCAACTAGTTTAGATATCAAGGAGATTGAAGACATACTAGATAGTCGTGTTGGTAGAAGAAAAAGGAACAAGACATATGAAGAGTATTTGGTAAAATGGAAAGGATGACCTATTGAAGATTCATCATGGCTAACAAAGGAGGAGGTTAACCATCTTGGTTTTCCTCTACACATTTGAGTCGTGATGGGGTCACTTCTCAAATTACCTCGGGTGTTTGATGCAAGAGCATGTTGGGTGTAAGTGCAATCTTACATCACCCAAAAATATTTCTATTTTTGTATTCAATAAGGGATATCTTGTGCAGAGCTGCTATTTATGGAAACTTTCTATTTTTAGTAAGTTGGTCTTACGATCTCAGAATGTTTTGATTTTTCATATGGAGGTTCATCTCAGTCATATCAACCTGCCAGCAAAGTTTCATGGCTAGATTAGGTCTAGTTTTGAAGATATTGAAGATTTTTGGTATTGGCAGTAGGGTACAAAAATGTTGAACTCAGTTTTGAAGGCTTTAGAGGCCCCAGATGAGGTCAAAAATTTGGGTGATGGGTGCTTGCGTAGGTCAAGCCTATAGAGTGCTTCGTGGCATTTCTAAAATGGAGTTATAATAGTCAATCGGGTCAACTGGTGATGACTTATGGTCTCCAAAAGTCAGGCCACCTGAAATGGTAGAAAATAATTTTCCTTCAAAATTTTTGTTCGGGTTCAAAAGTTATTTTGAGCTAACTTTGATGTAATAAATTGAAAAATAAAATAATTCTAAGTTTGGTCGGCCCTTAGGGCTAAATTTTGGGAACCTTCTCGGGTGGTGGAAAATGCCTATATAAGGAAGGCCCATAGTGTTGTCTAGGGTAGTTCTAGTAGTATATTTGGGTATTGATTCGAGGCTTTGTCCTATAGAATATTGTAAGGGAATGCCCATGTGGCTTTGCATATTGTAATTCTGAAAGTTTGTAATTCCACATTTGTGGAGATAATAAGAAGCCAATTTTCTGTTCTTGCATATTGTTGTTGTTGTTTCTCTATTTTTGTTATGTGTTTGTGGTATTAAGGGGATCACCCTTCATCAAAGAGGTTCCCTAGTCAACATATCTTGTGTTATTGTGTAATTGTGTATGAATATCTTTCTATGGTTGGTAATTATATTGCTTACATGATTTAATGCTGTTAAAGATGATAAAAGTTATAATTATCTGATACTTGATTCACCCCCCCCCCCTCTCAATTATCTTGGTGGACTTTACTTTCTAACAATTGGTATCAGAGTAGCAGGTTCTTGAAAGAAAAGTTTAACAACTTAGGGAGATCCATGACAAATTTTAGGAAAGAAAGCCCTAAGTTTGATGGAGTAAATTTTGACAGTTGGAAAGAAAAGATGAAGACACATCTACTATGTTTAGGACCAGGTTATTGGTTGACTATAAAGAATGATAAGAATATCATTGAAGAAGATGATCTTGAGACATGCTCTAATGATGAGAGAGATCTATTCATGTTTAACATACTTGCAAGAGAAGCACTTTTGACAGCACTTCCGGAGAATGAATATAGTCAGATAAAATGTTTGAAAAAGTCTCATGAAATTTGGAAAGCTTTTCACTGTACTTTTGAAGGTGATGAACATGAAAAAAGAGTTAGATTACATAATTGGATATGTGCATTTGAAGATATAAGAATGTTGGAAGATGAATATGTTAGAAGCTATATTGGTAGAATGTCAGAAATTATTGCAGGGATAAAATCTTATGGAGGAACAAAGACTGAGAATGAAGTGATATGGAAAATTTTGAGGACATTGACTCCTATATTTAAGTAGACAACACAAATGATTGAACAAGTTATACTTTGTACTACAAAATTTACAAGAGAGACTCTTCTTGGAAGATTGGAGGCAACAGAGATGAACCTAAGGTTATTAGAAGACTTACCTGGAATGGAGATAGCATTCAGTGCTCTTAGTATTCACCCTACATTATCGAGAAGCATCAGTGTGAGTGGAGATTATGCTGTCAGCCGTAGATCTAGAAATGAAGAAGACAAGAAGATTGAAGAAGGTATTGCCTTGCTTGTGAAAAGAGAACTAGATGGTAAGAAAATTTTAAAATGTTGGACTTGTCAAGAATATGGTCATTTTACATCTAAATGTCCTAAGAGAGTTAAGAAGTACATAAATAATTTCAAGCATAGAAGATCTAAGGGATGTTATTATGCTAATGATAAATACCTTGAAGCTAGTATTGAAAGAACTTTAAGTGAAAGTGATAATGAGAATAATGATGAAACAGGATTTGTAGCAATTAAAGAAGAAAATTTTGAAACTAATGTTAAGGAAGAAAAAGCCTTAGTTTCCCAAGTTGAAAAGAAAGTTGATTAGATTATAGACAGTGGTTGTTCACATCATATGACTGGTGATATGAAAAAGTTCATAAAGTTTAACAATTATGATGGAGGAGTTGTTAGAGTTGGTAGCAATGCACCTTGTTTGATTAAAGGTATAAGATCTATTACTCTTGATGGAAAGACTAATACTGATGATGTTTACTTTGTTGATGGATTGAAACATAATCTTTTGAGTGTTGGACAGTTAGTTGATAAGGGATATCAAGTTTGGTTTATTGAGAAAACTTGTGTGATAAAGGATAACGATGGAAATCTGATTGGAACTGGATCTAGAATCAGAGGTAATGTATTTTAGTTGAATCCTACTGAGATGACATGTTTGATTACTAAGATTGATGACAGTTGGTTATGGCATAGAAGGTTTTGTCATATAAATTTTGATAATATTCTGAAAGTGAGTAGTACACTTGTAGTAAGGAATTTTCCTAAAATTATGAAGCCTACTAACATGATTTGCAAAGAATGTGTACTAGCTAAGCAGAAGAGAAGTTCATTTCCTAGTAAGAAGTTCACATCGGTAGGGAAGTTGGAGATTATTCATATAGACTTGAGCGGTCTTACTAGGACTAGAGGATTCTATGGAGAAAGGTATTTTGTGATTCTTTGTTGATGATTTTACAAGAATGATGTGGATTGCATTTCTAAAAGAAAAATTTGAAGCATTTGATAAGTTTAAGATCATTAAGAACAAAGTTGAAAATGAATCTGGAATGAAGATTAAATGTTTGAGATCTGATAGAGGTGGTTAATTTACTTCTAGAGAGTTTAACATTTTTTGTGAAGTGAATGGTATTAAGAGACAGTTTTCAGCCCCTAGAACACCTAAAGAAAATGGTATTGCAGAAAGAAGAAACAGATTAGTGACTGAAGCAGGAAGAGCTATGTTATTTAAGAATGATTTAGCAAAGACATTTTGGAGAGAAGCAATGAATACAATAATATATACAATGAACAAAGTACAAATTAGAGCAGACACAGACAAGACACCTTATGAATTATGGTTTGGACATGCACCCTCAGTTAAGTATTTTAGCATTTTTGGAAGCAAATGTTATATAAAGAGAGATGATGATATTGGAAAGTTTGATCCTAGAAGTGATGAAGGTATTTTTCTTGGATATTATTTGAAGAGCAAAGCATATAGATGTTACAATAATAGAACTAAAACTATTGTTGAGAGCGCAAATGTTAAAGTTGATGAAAAGTTCAAAATTCAGGAAAGAATGCTTGATTATGAATCTGATGAAGAAGCTCATCCTAAGCCTAACACTAAAACTATTGAATTATTCTATGAAACTGATAGTGAATTGTTGAATGAAAGTCATGTTGAAGAAACTGGAGAGGAATCTAGAGAAGAATCTGTAGTTGAAGCAAGATCTGTGACTATGACACCGAATAGGTATTTATCAAGACATCATCCTATTGAACAAGTTATTGAAAGTTTGGATAGAGGAGTTTTGACTTAGAATAAGGTACCTTTATGTTTGATTTTT
This sequence comes from Chamaecyparis obtusa, assembly GCA_027943335.1. Lineage (NCBI taxonomy): Eukaryota > Viridiplantae > Streptophyta > Pinopsida > Cupressales > Cupressaceae > Chamaecyparis > Chamaecyparis obtusa. The sequence goes on along the minus strand of BSBK01011124.1, from coordinate 67,823 downwards.
CAAATCGAGCCTAAATCTACTAGTGAAGCTTGTGAAGATGAACATTGGATTAATGCTATGAAAGAAGAACTAGATCAGATAGAAAAGAACAAGACATGGGAATTGGTCCCTAGACCTAAAGATAAGAATGTGATTGGAACTAAATGGGTATTCAGAAACAAGATGAATAAATAAGAAGTTGTAAGAAACAAAGCACGATTGGTATGTAAAGGATACTCACAACAAGAAGGAATTGACTATGAAGAAAATTTTTCACCAGTAGCAAGAATTGAAGCAGTAAGAATGTTTTTGGCCTATGCAGCTTTTAAGAAATTCAAAGTGTATCAGTTGGATGTGAAGTCAGCATTTCTAAATGGAGAATTGGAAGAAGTCTACATTGAGCAGCCTGAAGGTTTTCCTTTGACTCAAGAAGGAGACATGGTATGTAAACTAAAGAAAGCATTATATGGACTAAAGAAAGCACCTAGAACTTGGTATGCAAGACTGGATAAGTATTTGTTAAAGTTAGGATTTGCTAAAGGAATAGCTAATAGCAATCTATATACAAAAGAAATTGAAAATGGTTTGTTGATTATAGTTATTTTTGTTGATGACATTATTTTTGGAGGAGAAGATGAAGCTAGTGACAAATTTGCTGATAAAATGAAGACTGAATTTGAAATGAGTATGATTGGTGAGATGAAATACTTTTTGGGATTATAGATAACACAAAAAAATGATGGTATCTTTGTAAGTTAGACAAAGTACTTGAATGATTTGTTGAAAAGATTTGGAATGGAGGATTGTAAACCAATTGGAACACCTATGGTAACTGAACATAAGTTATCTAGCATAGATGAAACACCGGTAGTTGAGCAGAAGAAATACAAATCCATGATTGGAGGATTGTAGTATTTGACACACCCAAGACCATATATAGCACATTTAGTTGGAATTGTAGCAAGATTTCAAGCTGAACCTAGAGGATCACATTATGCGGCAGTAAAGGGGATACTGGGATATTTAAGAGGCACAATGGACTATGGATTGTGGTATGAAAAAATTGATGATTTTACCCTATGTGCATATAAAAATGCTTATTGGGGAGGTAGTATTGATGATAAGAAAAACACCAGTAGAGGAGCATTTTTCCTTGGAGGAAGATTAGTTTCTTGGCTAAGAAAGAAGTAGAATTGTATTTCACAGAGCACAACAAAAGCAGAGTATGTAGTAGTAGAAAATAATTGTAACCAGATAATTTGGATGAAGTAGATGATGAAGGATATTGGAATTAAATTTGTTGAACCTATTGTTATACATTGTGACAACACCAGTATAGTCAGTATGTCTAAGAATCCTATACTACATTCTAAGACTAAACATATAGAGATGAAGTATCATGTTGTAAGAGAGAAAGTCACTGAGAAAGAAGTTAGACTGGAGTACATAAGCACAAAGGAACAGATAGCTAACATATTTACAAAGCCTTTCCCTAAGAATACATTTGAGTATCTGAGAGGTATGCTTGGAGTTATGCCCCAACCTACTTTTGAGTAATGATGTAGTTGGTTGCATCTATCCAGTAATATATGAGCCCTATCTTTCTTTTGGATTGGATGTTGGTACTTCCTCTATGGGGGAGTATGTGTATCTAAGCTGAGTCATGAGGACTCTAGTAAATGTATTTTTTAAAAAGGTGTCTTTTGACATTGAGTTTTTGTTGACATAGTGATGAAATTTCTATCATTGATGTCAATAGGGGAGAAGTATACATGAAAAACAATATGGGTAAAACAATATGAGAGAATTGAATAGGATAACAAAGCAAGATTTGATTGATGAAGAGGATTTGAAGAAGTAGTGTTGTAGTATTGGATTTTTGGAACATTGAATGTTTTTCATCTATGTTTCCATCAATTCCAATGGGGGAGATTGTTAGGAATGAATGATAAAGTTTTTGGCACCCATTCTATAGTAGTTGTTGTTGCATTCATGACTATGATTGTCATTGATGTCGACACAGTGTTTTACCGAAGACTTAGAGAGAAGCAGACAATGTTTTGATTAGTGCATGTGAGATATTGTAGTTGGAGCTATGTGATGTTGAGGATATACTATTTGATATGTTATATGTCTATGGTTAAGAGCATAGACAATAATTCATTTATTCATGAAAGTTATGATCATTTTGGTGGAAGCAATATTCAGGCAGTGTTCTTGAGTAGTGGTTTTTGGCAATCAGATGATATCTCCTAATTAGGATGTAATCTAGCTTTGCATAGTTAAAGGGAAGTTAGAGACACATTGATAGTGACATGGATGATAGTGAAAACTTTGAAGTCACATGAGTGAAGATTTATTGTATTTGGAAGCTGACAGTTTTATGTAATTTTGGTGTAGCGTGTGGAATGTTTTATTTTGTAATTGTGTGCCAAATCATTTGTAATTATTTGAGTGTGGTATAAAGGAAGGAATGTTTTTACTTGTTAGAAAATGGTTTTAGTGTTGAGATGTGATGTGTTATGCATGAAGTGAAGAAAAGAGCTAAGTATGAGAGTGAAATTATGAAGGAAGACATGCAAAGTACATAGATCTGAAATTGAGATCTGATGTAGCAGTGAGTGCAGTTTGGCATAGTCAAAGAAGAGGTAACATATTATTCTATTGAATAATGAAAAGATTATTTGGACAGTGAGTTCAGTGATCTTACCCTGAAGTTGTTTGGGTAGTGGGTCCTTCTATCTTCCATAACTCTTAACAGGGTTAGAATCTTTTAACAGGGATTCAAAATCTCCTAACAGGGATTTATATGTACTGAATGTATTTCATAAGACTCCTAATAGAGTCCATCCTTTCACAAGGAATATTCATATTAGTGCATATTTTGTGGGCATCATTCCCACCGGGGTTTACTCTTTGATCAAGAGGTTCCTTAGTCAACATATCTTGTGTTATTGTGTAATTGTGTATGAATATCTTTCTATGGTTGGTAATTATATTGCTTACATGGTTTAATGCTATTGAAGATGATAAAAGTTATAATTATCTGATGACTGATTCACCCCCCCCCCCTCTTAGTTATCTTGGTGGACTTTACTTTCTAACAGTTTATATGAAAGCTTGGACTCAACAATGTAAATCAAAGCCATAAATGTAAATCAAAACCATAAATGTAAATCAAAACCTCCATGATTGTATGATTAGAATCCACCTTGAAGAGAAGATGAATGGATCTTGAAGATGAATAAAGGATGTTGAAGGAAGATCACACCATCATAATGGATAGATCTAGGGTTTGAATGATGAATCTTGAACACTTGAACCAAATCCCTCCAAAGGCTTGAATGCTTGAATCCTTGATCTTCAATGGATAACTTGAATAGAGATGATGGATGATAATGGCTTGAATTCTTGAATCCTTGATCTTCAATGGAGAACTTGAATAGAGATGATGGATGATAATGTCTTGAATGCTTCTTTGAAAATGCTTGATGAAATGCTTGTCAAGGATAATGGTCACATGAGATCGAGGTCACCATGGTGACATATGGTCAAGGTCCTAGCATATATTTTGAGAAGATGAAGAAGTTGACATATGCCTTATGCGCCCATCTCCAAACTGTCAATGCACTGATTGCATTTTGGAAACAAGAGATCCATAACTTGCAGATTGCATATCTGGATGTACTTTCTTTGAATCATTGATCTTCAATGAAGAAATTGAATAGAGATGATGGATGATAATGGATTGAATGCTTCCTTGAAAATTCTTGATGAAATGCTTGCTTGATCACCTCACAAAAACCTTGAGCACTTGATCTCAAAACTTGATGCCTTGATCATGAAAGTGGATGTGAAAATGAGAGAGGAAGGCTTCCTTTTATAGTAATCTAGGGCACAAACTTCTAGAGAGGCCGACATTGGAGAATTAAATCCCAATCAACCTTAACTCTTAGAAATAGACCTAGATTAAATGCAATTTAGGAGTTTATCATTCTGAAATCCGAAACAGCTGACTTGGAAGCAGGAAAATGAAACTTTCTGAAGCCCGACATCTTGAAACTTTTGGAACCTAAAATTTGGACCTGGGGTTAGAGTCAAGGTCAAATCTTCCTTAGGTCAGAGTTGAGGTCAACTTGACCTAGGTCAGGGTTGAGGTTGACCTTGACCCATAAGGTTGTCATTGACCCAAAAAGTCAAAATCTTCAATTTCTCATAGAAAGTTGTCAGAAAGAGGCCAGAAATAGGGGAGAGAAGTAGAATAGGAGGTAAATAGCTAGATCCATACAAATACCTTATCAAGGCACTTGGCATGACCCCATACCACTTACTCAAAGGGATAAATGTTCTTAACATGGAAGTGCTTCCATTTTAAGATGATACACATAGTTTTAGCTAAGGGAATAGAGATAGACCCTGGAAAAGTAAAATCAATTATGGAAATGGGGGTACCTCAAAATGTAAGCCAAATGAGATCACTTCAAGGTAGGATCCATTCAATCAAGAGGTTTATATCACAATTGGTAGATAAATGTCACTCTTTTACTCAGCTCTTCACAAGGACATAGTATTTAGAGTGACAAAAAGTGTGAAGAAGCATTTACATTACTTAAAAAGTATCTCATTAATCCACCTACTTTGATGCCACCTATAAGAGGAAAACCATTGATTTTGTATATTTCAGCAATAGAACATACTTTAGGATCACTCTTCTCTCAAGAGGATGAAAATGGTAAAGAAAAAGCCATCTATTACATAAGCAAGACATTGGTAAAATATGAGTTGAACTACAGATTTATAGAAAGAGCATGTTTGGTGGTAGTTTTTACTTCACAAAAAATATGACATTATATGCTATCACATAAAATTAGACTTATAGAAGAAATGGATCCATTAAAATATCTCTTAAGAAAATAGCCCTCACGGGATGATTGGCTAAATTGGTCATGGTTCTAAGCAAGTTTTGATATTGAATATGTGGATTAAAAGGCAATCAAAGGCCAAGTGATAGAAGACCAACTAGCAGAGTCACCTTTACAAGATGAACATCCTATTCAAGTAGAATTTCCAAATTCAAAGATAATTAATGTTGAAGCAAAGACATGGAAGCTATACTTTGATGGCTCATACACCCAACATGGCTTAGGTGCACGCATATTACTAATTAATCCTTAAGGATCGATGATCCCTAAGTCATAAAAGCTACTATTTCCATGTAAAAAAAATATAGCTGAGTATGAGGCACTAGTTATTGACATCAAATTAGGATTAGAATGGAAGGTGATAGAGTTGTAGATATTTGGAGATTCTCAATTGGTCATTAATCAGATAAATGATGAGTATCAAACCAAAGATGATAAGTTGGTACCCTACAAAACATGATAGAAGATCTCAAGAAATACTTCATATTGATAACATTTGAACAAGTTCCAAGAGACAAGAACAGAGCAACAGATGCAATGGCTACGTTAGCTTCACTTCTCCAAATGCTAGATCAAAGTTCCAGATATGAATTCTTGGTAGAATAAGTTGGACAACCTGCATTTGACCCTTCCCATCCACACACCATTTTCCTATTAGTGGGAGATGAATCAACTTGGTATGGATCCCTTTATACATACCTAAAAGACCAAACTTTACCCATGGACCAAACTTGAAACCAAAGAAAAGTTTCATAAGACAAGCCTCTCGTTACACCCTTGTATCTGACACATTTTATCATAAAAGTCTAGACAAAATGCTTTTAAGGTGTTTAGAGAAGGATGAATCAACTTTATCCTTACAAGAAATCCATGAAGGAATTTTTGGGTCACATTTGAATGGTTTAACCCTAGCTAAGAAACTTCTTATGGTAGGATATTATTGGCCTACTATGGAGAAAGATGCTTGTCACTTTGCAAAAACTTGTCAGAAATGTCAATACCATGGGAACCTGATTCATTTGCCAGCATAAGAACTGCATCCAATGACTAAACCTTGGCCCTTTTATCAATGGGGTTTGGACATAATAGGAATGATTTATCCACCATCATCAAATGGTCATAAGTTCATCATTACAACAACTGAATATTTTACCAAATGGGTAGAAGCTGTCCCATTATCCACTTCCACATGAAAGAAAATTTCCATGTTCATATTAAACCACATAATTTATAGGTATGGTGTTCCTCATGCCATCATAACAGATAATGCAAAACATTTCAAGAACAAGGATTTAAAAGAACTATGTACAAAATTTCATTTGGTACATCACTCATCTTCACTATATTACCCACAAGGTAATGGACAAGCAGAAGCTACAAACAAGAACGTCCTAAAAATATTAAAGAGAATAGTGGATATTTCAGGTAGAGATTGGTACATTCAAATAAACCCTACTCTATGGGCTTATAGAACAAGTATCCGAATTCCAACATGAGCTACACCATTCTCACTAGTTTATGGAGCATAAGTAATTTTACCTTTGGAGGTAAAAATTTCATCTTTAAGAGTCTCATTGCATGGATTACTAAGTGAAGAAGACTATAGAGTTTCTAGGTTACACAAATTGGAGCTACTAGATGAAAAATAACAACAAGCTTTCGATTATTTAAAAGTGTATCAGAATCAAATGTCAAGGAATTACAATAAACACATTAAACCAAGGACATTCCAAATAGGTGACCTAGTCTTCCAAGAAAACCCTAAAATCAAGAAGAAAGAGAGAAGAAAGGGAAATGGGAAGCAAACTAGTTAGGACCTTTTGTGATCACTTATTCTTTTGGAACACACACCTACAAACTAGCTGATTGTGAGGGAGAAGAGTTGCAAGAATCCATCAATAGTATACACCTGAAGAGATTTTACATGAGGTAGATGAAAGGGTATAAAGAAAAAGAGTATCAAAAAATTAGATGATAGAGAATCCTATTTATTGTACATATTCAAAAGAGATCTTTAAAAATTCAAAAACATTGGAAAACAAAAAAGAAGAAAATAAATAAAAAATGTAGAAAAGATTAAAAAAAATGGAAAATTGAGCATGAAGAAAGTCAAAAACATTCAGAAATGATTCTCAAAAATATGTTGTCTTGGTGAAAACCTAGCAAATAGGCACCTTGATGATATGAAAACAAAAAAAATGAAAAAAGAGAAAAAGTGCCTTGGTGAAAACCTAGCAAATAGGCACCTTGGTAGCAAAAAAAGGAAAAATATTGAAAAACAAGAAAGGAGAAAATCCATTCAATTGGTAAAAACTTAGTAAACAGGTGCCATTGAAAGTCCAAGTCAGTCTCATGCGTAGTCATGATCCTTGCAAGTATTGCATTCACCAACATTTGTATATATTGCATAATTAAACCCATAGTTGCATTTGCAAGTACCTAAAGCTTTTGTCACAAATCTACAAAATATTCCCAGTCCAACAAACATAACAATATAAAACTTGGGGGAAAATCTATCCTATACGAGGAAAGGATTCATCAAATCAAACATCGATCTGACACCAAATCAATTTATCAAATCACAAGTCAAACACTTACACAATTAAATCCTAACATCAATTAGACAAATGTAAAATTTTGATCCAAGATCACACAAAGACTTTATCTTTATCAGGATTAAAAATATGAAATGGATGGAACTATACTTGAAATATGGATTTGAAAAATAGTGCAAATTTTTTCTAAGTGTTTACTTGATTGATGAAATCATGTTTTTCTAACAAATCAATGAAGTCTTAGACCAGATAAGCAATGATGAAAGCATGATATTTTATGGATTTATGAATGAGTATCTTAAGATCAAGGTTTTAAAGTATGTGTCATCTGTCTAATGACATGATCATCAAAGAATCATTGAGGACATGTACATATGGAAAAAATGAAATCTTTGTTTGTTTACACAACATGATACCTTGGATATTTTGATGTTAAATATCATAATACCAAAATCCACTTGCACCAAAGAATCTGACAAAAGTGGTATTCATACTCACATGATTTGCTTTAATTAGTTATAGTTATACCAAGAATGGGAAGGCAACATGGAAAAGGAATCAATATTCATATCATCATGGTTGAACTAGTGATGATTGTACAAATTTCAAATCTCAAAAACTGCTCAATGATGAAAATAAGCTCCTAATTTGTGAATAGTGACACCTAGCTACATCCATCCTAGATTAAATGCATTTAAGTTATTTTTTTTTCTTAGCTCAAAAACTAATTTTAAAAGAAAAAAAGAGGGGGTGGAGTTAAATCAAAATCAAAATCAAACATTCATCAAAAACCTTATGTGATAGAGTGTGTTGGAAATCAAAAATCAAAATTAAAGGTGCATTGCATTAGATTAATTTCATTTAAATCATATTGCATTTAGGGTCATTTATTATCTTATCCTCTGCATTCATCACATTTTCTCATTATAGTTCATATCGTTAAGTTCATTTTAAAATTTCTTTGCATTAGATTGCATTCATTTTAGTTCTCATCATTTATTTTCATTCATTAAATTGTATCATTATAAATCATATCATTAAGTTCATTTAAAATTACATTGCATTAGTTTGCATTCATTTTAGTTCTCATCATTTAGTCGCATTAATTACATCATTCAAGTTCACATCAGGAGGTTATTAATTATATTCATTAAGTTCATTCTAAACATTGCATTTAATTTCATCTCATTAGTACATTGCATTTTTTAGTTAGGTGCATTCTTTAAGATTCATTACGCTTAAATTTTGAATTATATTAAAAAATAAGTGTATTAGGTCATCCATTTGCATTCATATTATCATTAATTATTATATTATTAGGTGATTCATCACATCCATCTATCATATTACATCCATCTATCATATTGCATCCATCTATCATCACACTACATCATATAAGTACATAAAATCCATACATTACATCATATAAGTGCATTAAAGTCCATCCATTAAATTTACATCTCATTTAAAACATCCATAACATCATATAAATGCATCCATAAACATTATTGCATAGCATTAATGATTAAAATCATTAAAAACATTAAATATTCATTATTACACATCATTTAAGCATTCAACCATATATTAAAATGCATCTGTCTACTCTATGTTATGAATAAGACATCCTCATTTGCATAAATAGCCATAACATGTGCATTCATGTCATAAATTTCATTTGAAACATATAAAAACATATCATGTAGAGATAAATCATATAGATCTACATATCATATAAAGCACTTGAAAAGAAGTCCAACACATAATGACATCATATAATGTAAACCTATCAAAGAAAATAAAGTCCATTGTATCATCAAAGTCTATCATCGATATGTGAATCAAAGTCTAGCCAACATAAAAAGTATTGATCATAAACAACATCATCTGATAAAAGAATAAGAAGTACAAGGTCTCGATATCAAAAAAATCATAATATACATCAAAAGAATGACTCAATCATATCATCAACTGCCAAAACCACCGACAACATCAATACTAGGAGCAATATCAGGACCCCAACTAGAGCTCACCTATAGCCCATGCTAACTCATAGTTGCCATAAATGTCTACATCATCATACTGAGCTATGTCACCTGCTATCTAACCTCTAACATCTTAGACTGTAAAGCCTAAACATCAAATGTCGATGTTGGTGCAGGAGGACCCTATGGAGGAGGAGGTGCTAGGGGTGCCTGTGCTTGATCTTCTAGAATCTAGGCCACCTGTGCATCTAAATCCACAAAAACCTATGCACCAACTGACCCATAAACCTAAACTCTATGCTAGCCCCATCTAGCCAGTCTATCCACACCCACCTAATGAAGTGCTCAGAATGGACTACCCTGAACCCTAACCCATCTGACTCTCACACATACTCCACCTATTACTAGAGTGAGGGAAGCAATAACATGGATAACAATCCTACCTCCTCATCTCACTTGACCTGCTCATCATCCTCGAGGACCGCATTTTCCACCACCACCACCATTGCCATCCCCACCATCATCATCAAATTGCTCCTTAATCCTGGGCATTGGCTCTAATGGATTGGTAAATCTAGGGAATGGGTTCTATAAGAACCATTGAGCATAGTCATTGGTCATGGCGACATTAGTAATGTGATCCCTCATGTCCCATGCAAGGTGAGGTATTTGCAACAACTCATATCATACTACACAATATTCAATTTGAGGACCCCAAAGGGATCTCTCCACCTGTACCTGAGTGTATAGTGCCAAACCCTATGGAATCCTTTGCACCTAACCAAACTGATGTAAAACCTGATGGAAATAGAACCTCTCAATAATCAAGGGAATCCACCCTATCATCCAATGTGTCATGCACATGAAGGGAAGCTTTGTTGCATCCTCGAGCCATGACTCACATCCTAGATATGGTCTCCAAACCATCTGATCAATATCATCAATGATGTGCCTCTAATAATCCACCTTGCCCAAGTGGGTCTACACAAACATCCCCTCATATATGAATGTAAAAGGGCATCCTGCATCTTGATGAAAAACTACGATAGGATGAGTGGCAAGAATATTCTTCCATGTCCATAGTTGTAGAAGTACTACTCTTGTAGAAAGAGTAGCACCACACTGATATACAACATTGTGTAGCTCATGATATAATGAGCCAACACACAATAACCCCAATCAAATCTCTGAGGATGGGTGATAATATCCTTGAGGATCTTATCCCAATCAACTAAAAAGCCATATCCTTGCTAATCTGGAACCAAGAAACCACCAACAAGAACTCCTAATACTCTTGGGAGCACTGGGAATGAAGGAAATTGAGCCCACTGGATACTCTCATCCCTAATGGTAGGATCAATAAAAATACATCTACAAACTGTACCATCATACACCTGGTCATAATACACTATCTCCCCATGGGTGGGGATCCTCAAAAGCATGTATACATCCTCATGAGTGATCTTCATCTCCCCCATTGGCAAATGAAAGGTGTTATGGTCAGAGTGCCAATGGTCTCCCATAGCTATAAGAAGCCCCTGATTCATGCAGAATCAAGGAAGAGGAAGCAAAAAGGATAAATGACATTAGCCGATCACTTAGCACTCCAGCCTACTTAGGTCCTCAATCATGTCTAAAGGAAAAGGAAATAAGCCTTGAATAGCTAGCTTCCAAAGTTGAGCCTATAGAAGAAAGTTTAAACACATCATAAATCAAAATCATTAACTATTAGATCATCTTAAGTCAATCGACCAATCAAATCTAATCAAACCACAATCAATTTTCCTGATTCTATTCAGAGAGGATAGAAAATTAATCATCACTAACCACCATCTAAATCAAGATTGACAATCAAACTTTCAATATCAAGTGACTCAAACTAACATCACAAGACTTGCTAAAGATAGGACTCAAAAACCTAAGCTAATCGACTATTTGATGACATCAGACAAGCTAGAAAACTGACTGAAAGGTTCACAAATTTTTCCAAAAAGGGTGTATGTGCTACTTAATTGATTAAAAGCATTGAAAATCAAATGCACAACTAGAACCATCAAAAGTGCGGCAAAAACTCTCAAACACGCTAAAATAAAGTGTAAGCACTGGAGGATTTAGTACGTGCTATAGGATAACCCTGTACGCACTACTAAAATTATTGAATGTGCAATCAAAATTGAAAGCACAATAATAAGTTGTAAAGGATAAAGCTTGCCATAATTTTTACATTTTTACACACTACTAAAAGGATTATATGCGCTATAGAAAACTGCGAATGCGCTGCAAAATATGTGTACACGTTGTAGAAATGTTTGTATGTGCAACACAATTTAAAAATGAAAAAAAGGGTTTCTAGCAGAAAAATCCAAAATTTTCAACATTAAATGTTGGAATCAGATAAAGTGAGTTGTTAGGGGTACATACCGGAGGTCCATAGCCAGGTGGACACTGGTATCATCGGCCACACATGAATTTGTGCTCTTGAATTAGGATCACCATCACAAAAGGCTCAGAGGGTTAGAGTGAAAAAGTAAAAGAGGAGGGTACAAAAGAATAGTAAAAATGAGCTTTTACCCTTATATATAGCCCATTTTGACCTAAAAAGGGGTACTTTTGACCAAAAAATGATCAGGGACCAATTTTTAACACCCATTCAGCCAAATCAGGGGCATTTGTCATCGCAACATCACAAATTCAAGATCGAAAAGGAAATTGAAATTCACACTTAATTGAAATAATTGAATCCACATTGATTAAACACACATCTTTCAAATTTCATTTCATTTCCAAGGGGGCATACACTCAGACTATTAGTAATCCAACAGTAAATCATTAGGGGCATAACATCAAATCAAATGCTTAATCTTTCATCAAATTTTTTTCGCTAATAATCAGGTGGGGCATCAAAACATCGAATCACATCAAATAAGGTATCATATCAATAATCCATCATCAAATCAACCATCAAGGACCTCAAATCAATTAGAACTTCATTAATCCTATCATCAAGATCTGCATCTTCTATCAAACATTGAATCGAGCATCAATCTTATCAGTGACTTTGCATCAAAATGAAACAAGACATTCTTTGAACTGATACACTTCACACATCAATTCAAAGAGGGGCATTTGTAATCACCTAAAAATGGACAAGACTAAATCAAGTGAGAAACTAAGGCAAAATCAAGGCAATAAATTGAAATCAAGCTAAAATCAAAGCAAAATTGCAATCAAGCCAAAATCTAATAATAATTGAAAATCAAAGCCAATAAATTAATTTAAGTTGAATAAATAAATAAATTATGTAATTAATCTAATTAATTGTATAGTTCAATTTAAATGAAATCAACCCATTTAAGGGTTAAACATGGCTAAACAAATCAATTTAATCCAATTAATAATTTCTAATTTCCCTCACCCACCACATGGGAGGAAAATGCATCAACCAATAGGAATTAAGGATCAAGTTCATATGGATCAAGCTCACATTGAATCTCAATCACACATAAGGTGAGAGCATCTTGATCACCCATTTTGTCTCTTTGTCCCAAGCTTTGAGGATAATCTATTTAAATCATCCCTAAAGGTAGAACCATGGACTTAACCTCAACTCAACCATGATCAACTCAACTCCACACCCTAAACTTGCCAAAATCTATAAAATAAAGGTATAAATCAATGAGAAATCATCCACAAATCTGAGAATAGCATCAAACCTCTTGCATTTTTGAGCTAGAAAGGAAAATATAGAGTTAATTAAGCATAATTTCACTTTGGAATTGATTTACTTAGTTGCTTATCATATTATTCTTATTTTAGAGATGTCACTAATGGAGGCTTGCTAAGAGATTTGCATTAGCATATCTAAATAGAGAGCCATAGATTGCTTATAATTTTTATTTGCATATTTAGCTCACTAATTGTGGTATTTAGCTTATATTTTCATTTATTTGATGAACTAACCCTATGAAGGTGCTTTCCACAACACACAATAACAATGCTATGAAAATGAAGAGTGAATTGGTGTTTTGCTCATGAAATGAGGGCTATTTAGAGATTTTGAGGAGAGGCTTGGGTTAGGAAGGGCATTCAGGGTTTAGGATCAAGTGTTGGGGTTTAGGACCAAGGTTTAAGCCTTAGGTTCAAAGGGATAAGGATATAGGGTTTCTCACATGTGTGAGAAATACTAGGGAAGTGTGCTAGGGGACAAGGATGGAAGAAGAGACATATGATCTCATTAAGATGCTATAAGAGCTATTAATGAGGGTGTAAGGGGTCATTAAAATTTTTGTAAGACTCATTAATGAGGGTGTTGACTTTGAATCAAAGGGAGAGGGTTAGGCTAAAAGGGTTATAAATCACCCCTTAAGTAGGGTTAGGGAGTGATTAGGGATGAGAGGATAGTTTAGGGGTTCTAGAAGATACCTAGGGTTTTAGGAATTAAATAAATATTTAATTTATTTAAAGAGGGTTTGTGTTGAACCACATTATTTATTAAATTAATTTAATAAATAGGAGGATTTAATATTTAAAATTGATTTAAATATTTTTTTGAAGGGATTCCTTAATTAAATGAATTTAATTAAGATAGGAGGGGATAATAACAATAATAATTAATTAATTAAATAATGACGATGTCATTAGGACTTTTATTAACTAATTTTTTAAATTAACAAGTGAATTTTTAGGTGTCTATAGTGAGAAAGAACACCAAGCACAACTATCGATCATTGACATAACACTGAGACTCATTCAGCAACAACTGGGCACCAAACTCTTCCACTGAGTGGCTAACACACTGAGCTCCATTGGTGAAGCCAAAATACCTTCCAAATGAGAGCTATCACTAAGAGACCAAGAATCTCAGGTCTCCAATTGAGACTAAAATTGAAATCCAAAACACAAACATATTTTTGGTTGATACAAGATTTCCAACTACCCCACTCCTACATCAGACACCCCAGGTGCAATAAAAAGATGTTCTCAAAAGCTCAATGAATATCTTTCAGGATTCAACACATAGACCCCAAACTAATTCTTGATATACATGTCTTCTGAGTCCTTTACCAACGCACTTTTTCCTCAGATCCACTTGTGTTTTCTTTGCATTCTTAAATCCTTCATCGATAAGCTACATGTCTATCCTCCTTACTTATTTCTAACCCTTTTGGAATTATTCAACTCAGTCCTTCTACTAAATCTCAGGTTTAGTCGATTGAGTTCCATACCTACAAAGGAATCAGAGAAAACTTCTTGCCATACTTCTCAACAGTGAATACATTCTTGACATAATCATGTACAACCTTACAATCATACTGCCAAGGTCTACCAAGCAATATGTGACAAGAATTCATGTCCACAATATCACAAAACACTTGATCTACATACTCTCCAGTCTAACAATCAACATAACATAGTTCCCTCACGTCTAAGGCATGTTCATCTTGTACCCAATTGATCTTATAAGGAAAAGGATGTCTCCTTTTCTTCAAACCAAGTTTTTGTACCATCTCCTCTGCAACTAGGTTATCAGTACTACCACTATCCATAATCACATTACAAAGTTTACCTCTACACTTGCATCGAGTCTAGTTTAAATTCATCCTCTGACTAGGTTCCACCTTAGTACCAAGAAATTTTCTCTAAACCAACAAGTTTTCTCCCTCCACCTTGGGTTCATTTTCATTCACCACAGTATTCCAGTGATTACCGACCTTCTTATATGCATGGGGAAACTCATATGATTGATGTCCTTCTTCTCCATAGTTATAACAAGTACCTTTGAATCCACCTCTACCTATCTTTCTCCTTAGTTCAATAGGTTTCTGTCGATCCTCAGTGACCAATTTATCCTTTACCGACTGCTCTTGTTTCCCCTTCCCTTGGGAATCACCATGATGTCTTCTCTTCAAATTATCTTTCACCTTTAGGGAATACTGGTAAGCATCCTTTATCGAATCAACCTTCAACATACCAATTTCATCTTGGATATTGAACCTTGAACCATTAACATACTGGGATACCTTTTCCTTAGAATGTTCTCTATGTCCAGACTAAATAGTCAACTTGTAAAACTCCTCAGTATAGTCTTCCACAATCATCTCCTTGTATTTTAGGTTTTGTAATTTCTTAAATACATCAAGTTCATAATCAACAGGAATGAACTTAACCTTCAACTTTTCCTCTTTCAATCTCCATTGATTGATCTTCAATCAAGCCCTAGATCTTTGTAGCTGATCATCTTTGTCATCCACATATCTCTCCACTTGAGAAACTCTATTTTATCAACTAGATCCAACATCTTAAAACAACAGCTTCTTCATAACCATCCCTAATTCCAAGGTTCCTTAGTGAACTAGCTATAGCTCTCATAATTGGTGACCATCTCATTCTTCATCATTGGTATCTCATATCTGACATCTAATCTCAAATTTTCTATTATCTTCATTTCCACCACATCACAGAGATCTACAATCACCCTAGGGTCCAATCTTCTTGGTGGCATCTCCAAATATTTTCAAAAACCCTCTGCAACAAACCCCAAACCGACCACCTTGTGACAACCTCTAAACTATCTGCATATTAGATCACAACCTACTACCTTTTACAAACAATCAGATAAAGTTTCAAAAGTCTAGGAACATGCATATGCAACATGGATCTTTGAAGGAAATGTAAATTTCACACGGATCAACCCGATCAATTTTCTACTCAACTAGGTCAACTTCTCTCCAACCAGATCAAATTTCACTCTAATACAACCTGACATAGTCAAGGATGGAGGATCCAAGAATGGACAATCCAAACCTTGCACCCAACATAAACACAATGAAAATACATATAAACAACAAGATATAAACAAAATTCAACTATCATTCATCAATAACCGAGCATTACATGAAACATGCCAAGCTGTAAGGCCTTCTTGGTTATGACCACTTACATCAATAACTATAATATAGATCTCATAGCATCCAACAACCACTTAGCTAGCCTAGATCTGGACAACCAAAAGAACTGGTAGAAATGCCAAAGAAGATGTAAATTTGTGCTCGCAAGCGACCAAGTTATCTCCTTGTCTCCTAAGCCAAAACACTTAGCCACTAGGTCTTTTATTACAATAAGATGTTTTGATCACTACTAATCATCAATCTTCCTAACTAGCTCTAAAAAACTACCCACACCCTCCTTATATACTACTTAACCACAAGTTGGATTTACAACAAGAATTAAATCACAAGACATCAGTCAACTTCTACATAGCCTTTACAAAATACATTTTCTCCAAGTCGGCCTCCAATGGTCATCAGATCCACATAGGAGACAGAAATAATCTAGATTTAGGTCCTCACACGTCCAATGGTCAATCCACATCATGAGGAACACAACCCAAATTAAACGCATAGGTCGACCAAGCTAATTCATCCAAACAAGCCATTTAGTGAGAAAGAAGACTGAGAACTAGTACCAGTCATTGAAAAAACACCAAGACTCATTTGGTAATAACTAGGCACCAGACTCTTCCACCAAGTGATGAACACACCAAGTTGCATCAGTGAATCCAAACAAACTTCCAACTGAGAACTATCACTAAGAGACTGAGAATCTTAGGTCTCCAAATGAGACCACAATTGAAATCCTAAACACAAACATATTTTTGGTTGATACAAGATTTCCAACTACCCAAGGATGCTCCTACATTGTACATAACCTACAATATAAATTTTCATTGACCATGGAGTCTCACCTACCAACCTAGGCCTTTAAAAGTCCACCCTCAAGCTTGGGGAACCAAGAATGGATGGGGTAATAATGACTTCAATTTTTTTTTAAAAATAATAGTATAACAAATATTAAACTGCAAAATCCCATGGTTTCACAATGGTTCACCTTCGAACCATAAAGAGAGATGAAGGTGGAAATGAACCCAAATAGGAAAATCCATAAACGCAAAATAACAATGCCTTCAACGAGGCTCAATAGCTCAATAAGAAATGACTTCACAAGGCCAAATAACACAACACCTTCCTTCCATTTCAAATACAAAACTTCTCCCCTCATGGCCCTCAAAAGTGTAGAAAATATGATGGCAACATGGATCCCATACTCATGCCATATCCCTTCCTCCATGAGAAAATACTCTACACTATTTGGGCATTCCAAAATTCCCTTCACCCTCAAGGCTCTCTTCCCTCCCAAGGGTGAGTATAGCCTTGCACATCCCCAACAAGAAGAAAACTACAATAAAATACATGAGCAAAGCTTGAAAGCATCTCAAAATAATCAATGCTACAACACTACAATTTCTCATACAAAAAATAAAGAAAACATGGTATTCCATGATAAGGAGCACCAACCTTGCTCCAAGCAATGGCAAAATGAAAC
>BSBK01011124.1:0-45000 GCA_027943335.1 Chamaecyparis obtusa | reverse complement strand
GAAGTGCCACCATCTCACCAAGGTGTACACTACTATTGCTAGCTTAAGGTCATGGGTAGGGTAGTTAAGATCATGGGTTTTGAGTTTCCTATACTCATAAGAAATAGCTCAACCACCCCACATAAGGACTACTCCTAGTCCATCTAAAGATGCATTAGTGAATACCATAAAGTTTTCTAAAGAATCTGGCACAACAAGGATACATGCACTAGTGAGTTCTCTCTTTAGCTCTTGAAAGGCTCTCCCACACCTCTCTGTCCACTTAAATTTCTTTCCCTTGATCTAGAGAGACGTGATAGGGTGTTCCACCTTGGAAAATGCTTCAAAAAATTAATTATAATATCCTACTAAATCCATGAAGCTCCTGACCTCAGTCATAGTGGTCGATATTGGCCAATCCATAATGGCTCTAATCTTCAATGGGTCAACTGTGATCCCATATCCTGATATCACATGTCCAAGATAGTGGATCTCTAACCTAAATAAAGCACACTTAGACAAGATATTTTATAACATATTCTCCCTCAAACACTTCAAAACCCACCCCAGGTGCTCCTTGTGCTCCTTCTCATCTCATGAATAAATCAATATGTCATCCAAGAACACCACTAGAAATCTGTCCTAAAATGTATATAATACTCCATTCATGAGACTCATGAATATAGCTGGAGCATTTGTGAGGCCAAATGGAACCACAATAAACTCATAGTATCCATACCTTGTACAAAAAGAAGTCGCGTGGATGTGACTCTCCATAATTCTCAACCGATGGTACCTTGACTTAAGGTCTATCTTTGAAAACACATGGGCACCTTGAAGCTGATTAAAAAAAGTCATCAATCTTAGGAAGTGGATACCAATTCTTAATGTTTACTTTATTTAATTGGAGGTAATCCATGCACAACGTAAGAGATCCATCCTTCTTCTTAACAAAGATGACAAGTGTACCCTAAGGAGAAACATTAGGGAAAATATGACCTTTATCCAAGAGCTCCTCCAACTAAATCTTGAGATCATTGAGCTCATGAGTAGTAATCCTATAATGTTCTCTAGATACTAGCTCAACTCCTGGTACAAGGTCTATATGAAAATAAACTTCCTTAGGTGGCGGCATACTAGGTAGCTCTGAATGGAAAACATCTGCATACTCCTACAAAATAGGTTGATCATTAAGGGAAGGCTCCTCCTCCTCTCTATCACTGATATTGTGGAAAATAACTGACACCCCTTATGCATGCACCACTTAAGCTACATAGTGGAATCACACAAAGAGATATGGGCCTCTAAACTCTTGAAACCACTGTGGGTGCCCCAAAATGATCCACACATGCCACCCTCTCCTATCTATAATCCATCTTGGTGATGTGGGCATAAAGCCAATCAATGCCAAGAACTACATCATAAGAACCTAGATATGTAATGTAAAGGTCATTCGTAGTGGTCATGTCTCCTATCTAAATCTGACAACCTCTAACTAGGGATCTAATAGATACTCTAGCACTCAAGGCTAACTCAACCTCCCAACTAACATCCTGCCTAGATGCCACTAGCCCATAACGCTCTAGTACAAAAGGAGAAATGAAAGAATCAATAGATCCTTAATCAAATAGAATAGTAATGTTGCTACCTTAGATCCTACCTATAGCCTCAATAATAGTGGCTTGGTGCTCTGCCTAGTTGTTATCAACCACTGTAAAAACTTTGTGAGATCTACCCATGTCTTCCATTGTAGGCTCTGAAGTGGTTCTCTCTGACTATTGCCTGATAGCCCCATCAGAGAATCCCTACCTATATGTCCCATGGTACCACATGTGTAGCAAGGGCCTCATTCCTAAATTTGTATCCCCTATGGCATAGACTATTGTTGTCCCCCAGTCATAATGGACCCATTGAAACCACCCCTAGTGGATTGCTGAGTCCTAATTAGAGGTGTAAAAAGTGCTTATGATCTCTAATCTTGTCTAGGGCCCTGTGACTACCACTGCTTGGGCTTAGAGCCCCATTGACCTTGTGGTGGCCTCTATCTCTGACTCTATTGAGTCTACTACTGAGGCTGAGGGGTTCTAAAGGACCTCAATGAATGTCTTTGATTCCCCTTCCAATGGGGTCTTTGATATCTAGAAGACTGAGGTGCGAGATTATGGTTTTGAGACTTGTCCCATGAATCATGTAATTTATTATGAATCTCCTCAGCTATCATGGCCATCTCAATGGTATAACACATATCTCCTAGAGGTACCATGTGTCCTTATTTGAAATAGCATGATTCAACCCTTTAATGAAATAATTGACTTACAGATTCTCATCCTTCATGTAATCTACATATGGAAGGAGCTTGAGAAACTTTCTCTCATACTGGGCCATTGTGAGTTCCCTCTGCTAAAGGTCATGGAACTCATCAATACAACATTGTATGAAATGCTATGATAGATATTTGGCTCAGAATCTCTCCAAAAATGTCTCCCAAGAGAGGGTGTCTATGAATAAATGATTCTTATACTCTTCTTTCCTCTACCATTTAGAAGTAGTCCCTCACAACATGTGCACATAAAATCATGCTTTTAGGTTTCTCCCATAAGGGTGCAATCCAAAGAAATGCTCTAGGTTGAAGAGACAAGCCTCAACCTCAATCCCATCTGTAGATCATATGAATGGTGGTGGCTAAAGAAGTAGAAGCTCTCTAATCTAGTTCTTTGTATCCCAAGGCACTCTCTGCACTACCTCTAGTGGTGGCTCTGGCATATGAACCAACTCACTCTCATGATCTACCCGACCCTCTACATTTCTAGGAGGAGGGATCCTACTCTACTCTCGGGCCTCTTCTAGTTGGCCCCCTAGTGGTAGCTTGTCTATGATAATCCCAATGAGATTCTGGAGTGCATTTAGGATCTCATGGTTTGGGTTTTGTGGCTATTTAGGAGGAGGTCTATGCTCCCCTCTTACACCCTCTTCTTCCTACTCTACATTCTCTACTATCCCACGGGCACCCCTAGAACTTTTTCCACGTCGGTGAGCATTACACATAACTGGTGGCATCCTACACAAAATTTAAAAGGGTAATTATTTGAAACACAATGGGTTAAGGTTCCTAGTGTTGAAACTATACTTTGATACCAAAAAATGATACCTAAAATTATGAGGAAAAACACACCAACAATTTTTTTTTTGATACACAAAGCCTACTAAGATTACAAGTTACTGAAGAGATTTATACCAATGTTCACTATGTTAGCTACCTAGATTAACCCTATGACAACACAGGTTGATCCTCAAGGGGAATCATGACAAGCGTTGGTTTTTCAACATCCCTTGTCAGATTAAAATTGAATAGGTTTACTAATATTTTACTAGGTCATAAATATAAACTAGGTCATAATGTTACAAGTAGTGGTTGCCGTTGCACCAAAAGATTGACCTATTAATGCCCGTTACAACCACTAGACTTATAGAAGACATAGGAGGTGGTTAAGCCATGTCATGAATCCTGAGGGGAGCATTGACCATTTTTCCAACAATCTCCCCCTCAGCATTACCCGAGGGGATTCGAACATGTGACCAAGCTCTAATACCACTTGTTACAAGTAGTGGTTGCCATTGCACCAAAAGATCAACCTGTTAATGCTTGATAAAACCACTAGACTTATAGAAGACATAGGAGGTGGCTAAGCCATGTCATGAATCCTAAGGGGAGTGCTGACCATTTTGCCAACACATAAATCTAAACTAGGTCATAACCTTGTGAGGTTTAAATTAGATAATTAACTTTAATTAACATGGGTAAAGAGCAATAAGTTCATTTAATCCATATATATTTAACCATTTAATTAATTAATGTTAATTAAGCTCAACCATGTTAATCCCCTAAGAAAACCACTAGGTTGCATGGCTAAATAATGTTCGCAAGGTACATTAGGTCTTAATTAAATCCATAATTAATGTTATGCAATAGATCTTGATTAAACAAGTACTATTTGACACAAGGTTTAACCCTCCTTTATTACTAAAGTTACTAATAAATTTAATTTAAATAATCCCTTTTCTATAAATGAGAGATTCCTTCATTGAATTAATTAATAATAAAATTAACATTTATACCTTAGAAGGAAATTAAAACTTAATTCATTAAATAAGACTATGAGGAGGACAATAGGTTCCAACTTGAATCAACTATAATTTCACTCCTAGATTTATTTAATTTTCATATTAGTAAGGTTACCCAAAAATTTAATTTAATAAAAATACTTAATAACTTTTTAATATTCCTAGAGCAAGAGTGAGAGCGGGAGGTGGTGCGGGAGCAGATCAAAATTTGAATGGTGGCTCGAGCAAGAAACCTAGTTCCTCTACTGGAGATACTGCTGGAGATGCGGGATAGTCTGCTAGAATCTTGATAGTGTCAGGAGACAAGGAGAATGATGGTGGGTCATCAAAACCTGCAAATGATATTGGGTCTTTGAGTCTTTGGGAACCATGAGGAGATAGTGCTTCCCTAGACCTGGGGGGGAGCTAAGAATCTTGCTAGAGGTGACAAAAAAGGTGAAGCATCAGGGCTAGATATTGCTAGAGATGGAAATAAAGGTGAGGTAGCGGTGCCTAAAAAACCTTGGGTGGCGTTGTTTGGCAAGAAGCCCTCTGGAAAATTTTTCCTTCTTGAAGCTAATAATATTTCTGATCCTATTAAGGGAGATTTTTCCATTTTTATCCTTGACATGGTGATTGATCACTTTGTGTTCCATATGGACCTCATGTTGGTTGGAAAATATGCTGGGGTAAGGCCGAACATAGACTATGTTCGACGATTCATTCAGAGGAGATGGTTTCTCAAAGGGCAAGTGGATATAGCAGTGATGCCTAAAGGTTTCTTCTCATTCTCATTTACCAATGAGGATGACATGACTAAAGCTCTATGTGGAGGACCTTGGGTTATGGGTAAGTCATCCTTGGCTTTGAGAAAATGGGAGCCTAATATGGACTTGAGCAAATCCTTTCTGGAATGGGCTCCTATCTGGGTGAGACTCCCAGGGCTCCCTTTAGAGTACTGGGATGATCTTAGCCAGGTGGTGTTATAGATTTCTCCAGAAGAGAAGGCTTCTAACTGTAATACCCCAAAAATAGGCTATAGGTTCATTAACCTCCTACATCGATACATCAAACAAAATTGACATCAAAGTCCTAACCCAAGGCACATCTGAACATCATCGAATCCTAATTGATTATCTCAAATTCTATATCTGGGAATATTCCATATTCCTGATCATCTTAATTATCTTTAATTTAATGATTATTTGGTGATAAATCCTATTTAACCTAAAGTTAGATTAATTGAATATTCTCAATATTTAATTAATTAGATTTAATACTACCACTTAATTATTTAATTAAATTTAATTATATTTATTCCTAATTATTATTATTTAAATTTGACAATAAATCAAAATTCCTATCATTAATTGATTAAATTCGTATTTAATTGATTAAAGAAAGTTGTCATATTTAATGATATTATTTTGGAATAAAAGTTTGATTTAATAATTGACTAACCCATAAATCAAGTGTTTTAATTTTAAAATCAGTTAAGTTGGAAATAAATCACTTTATTTATTTATTTAATTCATAATTAATTATGCACATCCAAAAAATAGTTAAACTTTAAATCAGAAAATCAATTCAAGTTGTTTTAAAAATAAACTCAACTCTCTTTTGAGTTAAAAGATGATCTCAACTTCTGATTTAAATCAAAAAGCTATTTTTGCATGATTTTTTGTGAGTTAATTATCTTTAATTCCTTGTTGACTCAAAAATAAACTAGAGTGATTTATGGCTTTTTCCATGCATCCCCAAAGCCCTAGATTTCTATAAATTAAGGCTTCATCTCTTCATTTGAGATCCATCCACAAATTGCACACTCACGCTGCTGAATTGGAGACTGAAGAATCAATCTTGAGAATTCGAGTTGTTGTGAGATTTTCATTATTTTTGCATAGTATCCATATCATTTAGAATATCATTGTTAGATCATTTTAGCATATCAATTTTCATATTAGCATAGATTCATATCAAGTTTTCAGTATCATAATTGCATAGAAAAACCAAAAAAAAAAGATTAATTACATTCATTCCATATCTAGATTTTGCATTCAAATCCTTCATTTAGGTGTCATCAAGGTCATTGATCTCGGTATAATCTGAGAATACATAGTCGCATCTACTAGAAGGCAGTAAATTTCCTAGTTAGTTTAGTTTTTCATTTATTGCACAATTTCAATTTTAGCTAACCTCTATTGTTTTACTGAAGTGTTGTGTCTATAGATCAGGTACAAAATTCACACACACATTTCTAGTGCCCACTGTGGGGCCTTGAAATAGGTTTCCCTTCAAATTTGATCAATTTCTATCATTTTCTTGTCTTTTTCTATTCCAAGCTACGATTTTTATTCTCTGTCTGTACAATTTTTGTATAAGTTTTATTAGAAACTCATACCAGTAGATACCCACTGTCGTACAATAGTTGATTTGATCGAGGATTGCTCAAGCAGAAACCCACTATCATCTAGAAGCTCTATTGTCATGTGATCTAATACCCATTATCGTACAAGCTTCTAGATTGTCATCTGGGAGGTAACCCACTGTCGTACAAGTTTTAGTGCCAGGGTTCAATTGTCATTTCACTTTTTCAGGTAGTTTGTCAAATTTGGTTTTTAGATTTCGACTAACAGCTAACCCTAACAATTGAAATTCTCTATTTTTTTATTGATTTTCACTGGTTTTTGATTGGAAAAAGTGCAAGAATTGCTAAAAATAGGTAAAAATATACTAAGTGCGTTGTGAGGAATTAAGGTAACCTTCTTAGCTGATAACATTTTGAGTTGGATTAAAATGAACATCTTGCGTGTCTAGCTTGAATGCCTTTCTTTTCCATATCACACATTTCATTTGGGCTCTAAAAATGAACATAGATTTTCTTTCAACATCTTTGTTACACATAGTAAATAGGCCCTATGAACACTATTCATGGCTCTTGAGAGAGTGAGTTTCTAGAAAAACTCTTCTCAACGAAGGAACCCTTGTAGGTAGGGAGGATATTGAGGGCATCTCATGTTCTACTAGATCTGTGTGTCTTCAAATTTTGATCGATGCATTCTCTCTTCAGAGAGGTTGATAGATCATAAGGTGTTGACATCATAGATCTTTATGAGATAATCTTAGTCTTAGCGCATCAGATTTATCTGTCTACTTTATTTTGGTGAAGTGAAGAGGCTAGGGGATTATGCTCTACTTCCTTTTTGGATAGTACTAGAAACCCAAATCCTTGAATCTGATCTAGTCCCCATGTGGTATATTTTGTGAGTCACCTTTAGAGAGGGTTAACTGTAATGGAAATTCCCTTAATTGGGTCAACCACGTTGATGGAACCTCAAGTGGTAATAGCCATTTTCACTGTGGTAGTGATGTGTGTGTGAAAATTGTACCTAATCTGTAGACACAACACTTTAGTAAAACATTAGAGGTTAGCAAAAAAATGAAATCGTGCAATGAATTGAAAGCTAAACTAGCCAGGTGATTTACTGCCTTCTAATAGGTGTGAGTATGATGTTGTCAGATTGTTATCAAGATCAGTGACCTTGAAGACACCTAAATGAAGGATTTGAATGCAAAATTGATATGAAATATGAATGCAATTAATCTATTTTTAAAAAAATTTAGATGCAATAAGAATGATAAAAACTTGATATGAATCTATGCTAATATGGAAATTGATATACTAAAATGATCTAACAATAATATGAAAACAAAAGTGATCTCACAAAACGTGGTTGATTCACAAAGAAGCTTCGATTCTCCAGATAGCAATTCACTAGCATAAGTTTGCAAATTATGAGATGATTTGAGATGAGCTGAATTATAAAGAATAACTCAGATTAACTCAGCTTGATTTTTGAGTTATCTGATTATAAAGAATAATTAACTCACAAAAACATGCAAAAGTAGAGTTGAACTCAAAATAGAAGTTTAGATCAACTTTAAAACTCAAAAATGATGTTGAGTTCCAAAAAGTCAATAACTTGCATTGATTTTTTGATTTGGAGTTTAACTGCTCTTTGATTGTGCACATGGATGATTATGAATTAATAAATAAATAAAGTGATTTATTTCCAACTTAACTGATTTTGAAAAATAAAACAATTGATTTATGGGTTAATCAATATTTTTCAAACTTTTATTCAAAAATAATATCATCAAATATGACAACTTGCTTTAATTAATTAAATAAGAATTTAATCAATTAATGATAGGAATTTTGATTTATTGTCAAATTTAAATAATAATACTTAGGAATAAATATAATTAAATTCAATTAAATAATTAAGTGGAAGAATTAAATTTAATTAATTAAATATTAAGAATATTCAATTAATCAAACTTTAGGATAAATAGGATTTATAGCAAAATAATCATTAAATTAAAGATAATTATGATAATTAGGAATATTACTAGGAATATTCCCCGATGCAGAATTTAAGATAATCAATTAGGATTTGATGATGTTCAAATGTGCCTTTGGTTAGGACTTCGATGTCAATTTTGTTCGATGTGTTGATATAGAGGTTAATGAACCTATAGCCCATTTTTGGGGTATTACATTTTGCCCCTCTTTGAATTACTATGCAAAGCGCAGTGGTTCAAAGATAGTCTATGTTTGATAAAGATATGAAACTGATGTTTGATAATTGATATGAGACAGAAGCCGATTGAAAGATTTGATATGAAGATAACAGGTCTTGAATGACCAAAGATAATGGAAACTATAAAAGCAATGAACCGATGATTGTGAAAAAGTGTCAAAATGCCTGATTCTAAACCTTAGGATTGCGAAGAAGTGAGTGATCAATTCCAGACTCGATTGTCTTAGAAGAACCATGTAGGTATCACATCTGAACCCTTCAGTTACCAAAGAACCAAGGAAAGAACACTAATGCACCGATAGTTGCAAAAATTGATACAATTTACAAGATTAGGAGAATACTAGATTGATATGGATCTCGATGAATCTAATATGCCCCGAGTAATGATTGATTTGCCCCAAGCGACGAGGAATTTTGATGAATCAGTAACTAGATGTGGTTGTTGTCTTGATTACTGAGGAAAGATATGATTTCAAATTTGATTACAGACTTTGAATGATATGCAATACCATGCCCCCTTCGGGATTAAAATTGAAATCTGACAAGAAAAGTTAGCGTTGATAGTTCAGAAGCATGTTAATTGATTTGAGAAGTGGTTAAACATGTTCAAAAATGCATTCTGCATCATTTGGAGGTCCTAGAGACCAAGTTTGACTAAGATAAACCATGAGTTGACCATAGTTGACCAAGTTGAAATTTTGATAATTTGATGTAAGATAATTAGTTAAGTTGAATACTGGATTCCTGTGATGATTGAAGGTTGATTCCAGAAATGTGTGTGTGAAAATTGTACCTAATTTGTAGACACAACACTTCAGTAAAACATTAGAGGTTAGCCAAAAAATTAAATCGTGCAATGAATTGAAAGCTAAACTAACCAGGTGATTTACTGCCTTCTAATGGGTGTGAGTATGATGTTCTCAGATTGTTATCGAGATCAATGACCTTGACGACACCTAAATGAAGGATTTGAATGAAAAAATAATATGAAATATGAATGCAATTAATCTATTTTTATTTTATTTTAGATGCAATAAGAATGATAAAAACTTGATATGAATCTATGCTAATATGGAAATTGATATACTAAAATGATCTAACAATAATATGAAAACAAAAGTGATCTCACAAAATGTGGTTGATTCACAAAGAAGCTCCGATTCTCCAAATAGTAATTCACTAGCATAAGTTTGCAAATTATGAGATGATTTGAGATGAGCTGAAGCCTTACTTTATAGAAATCCAGGGCTTTGAGGATGCATGGAAGAAAGCCATAAATCACTCAGATTAACTCAGCTTGATTTTTGAGTTATCTGATTATAAAGAATAATTAACTCACAAAAAACATGTAAAAGTAGAGTTGAACTCAAAATAGAAGTTTAGATCAACTTTAAAACTCAAAAGTGATGTTGAGTTCCAAAAAGTCAATAACTTGCATTGATTTTCTGATTTGGAGTTTAACTGCTCTTTGATTGTGCACATGGATAATTATGAATTAATAAATAAATAAAGTGATTTATTTCCAACTTAATTGATTTTGAAAAATAAAACAATTGATTTATGGGTTAATCAATTATTTTTCAAACTTTTATTAAAAAATAATATCATCAAATATGACAACTTGCTTTAATTAATTAAACAAGAATTTAATCAATTAATGATAGGAATTTTGATTTATTGTCAAATTTAAATAATAATACTTAGGAATAAATATAATTCAATTCAATTAAATAATTAAGTGGCAGAATTAAATTTAATTAATTAAATATTAAGAATATTCAATTAATCAAACTTTAGGATAAATAGGATTTATCGCCAAATAATCATTAAATTAAAGATAATTATGATAATTAGGAATATTACTAGGAATATTCCCTGATGCAGAATTTAAGATAATCAATTAGGATTCGATGATGTTCAGATGTGCCTTTGGTTAGGACTTTGATGTCGATTTTGTTCGATGTGTCAATATAGAGGTTAATGAACCTATAGCCCATTTTTGGGGTATTACAAGTGATAACCGCTATATAAATGTCCTGTTGGAAGAAATCTCCATAGGTGTGGTCTCTTGTTGGGCTGTTAGATCTCCCTAGTAGATCCTGAAGATTAAGTTCTTAGACTATGTCAAAACCCTGGTGCGCCTGGATTGGAGTTCGCCCTCTTGAGATCACAAAATTTGCAGAGTCAAATCATTACTAAAAACCCTAGTGAGGCCAAATTTTCATTTTCTAGGAATATGTGCATTACTGCAAAGCTTTTTGGAACATACACAATTAGCACTTCTAAGGATTAACACAAATAAGTCACTTGATTGTTCATGCACAAGGTTGCTTTTTCCCTTGTTCATTGTTTTCAGACATGCTTGAAATCACTTGCTTGCTATTTTGCGTGCTTTCTTATCTATCTGGTTACTGAAAATGAACAAATCTGTTACAATCCTCGAATTTGGACATTGAAATTTGCAAACAATCTGAAACTGAAAACCCAAAAATTTGTAGAAATTGAAGTGAAATTCCTTTCTAGAGTCAAAAGTCATCTCATTAGGTCATAAAATTGTACGATTTTTGGTCAAGAGTCATTTCATAACCCCCTGATTATCGTATGGTAACTGGTATATTATCGTACGAGTGTTTCTGGCAGTCATTTTC
This sequence comes from Chamaecyparis obtusa, assembly GCA_027943335.1. NCBI lineage: Eukaryota > Viridiplantae > Streptophyta > Pinopsida > Cupressales > Cupressaceae > Chamaecyparis > Chamaecyparis obtusa. The sequence continues at coordinate 33,668 of BSBK01011124.1, read as the reverse complement.
AAAAGTCAATTTTCCTATTGTCAACTATTGTACAAGCTTGTCAATTGTCATTTAATGCTATACCCACTATCGTACGAGTCTGTAGAAAGTCATTTGAGAAGTTTTAAAAAATTGCCAGAAAGTTGTCAAAATTGCTAGATATCCAGCTTTTCTAGCCCATTTCTAGAATTTGTCAAACAAATCACTGTGTTAGGAACAGAGTAGCAATTACTGAGAATCCAATCATTTTCCTAAAGTGGCCTTTTGAATTTGATATAGCCTTCTATTTAATTGATTTGAGTCTTTATCATCTCATGTCAAAACCTTGTCATAACTATCAATCTTCAATCAATCATCAAAATGACTAAGTATTGTGAACTCGTATCCGCTATCTTTTGGGAGTCTACCCATACATCTAGGGCACAGTCTCCTTTATCTATGTCTAATCTAAGCTTCAATCAATCAAACCTTGACAAGGTTGCATCATTTGATGCTCTTGAATCAGATCTTTCTTCAGTTGTCTTCATCATATTCTTCTATTTCACCCAAGGTTAATGGTGGAAACTAGAGCCTCCTCTCACAAGAAATTTGGAGAAGCATCCCATACCTTACCTATAATCACTACTAGGGGTCCAACTATTGAGAAACTCTACAATTCTAGTCTTTACGAAGATGATGATCTTGGCAACTTTCAATTACAAACTAGTTACATTCCTCCTTCATCAACTCATGGAGGTAATCAACAAACTCCTCATCAGTCTATCCTAGGTAGAACTCCCACCATGTCTCAAGCAGGGACAAACTTTGGCTCTCAAAGAGCTCAATCTCAACATGGTGCAGATCAAGAACCCACACCTGAAGAAATTGCTCAATATCAAAATGATGATAACTTCAAATGAATGATTAAGCATTTCTTGAAAGAGGATAGAGAAGCATACTTTTTACAATTAGCTCATCAAGGAGCTAAAATTCCTCCCAACTTTAATGTTGAAGATATCATTACACATGAGGAAGAAACTCCACTCATAGCTATGATGAAATAGATGCATGCCATGCAAGTCAAACTTAATAACCTTGAGAAAGAAAAGGAACCCAAGGAGTTCTCCATGGAGGCCCTATGTCCTTTTCCATTTGACAAAGACTTGTACATGCCACCATTCCCAAAAAGAGTGGAGATGCCAAAGTATGATAATTATGATGGACACTAAGATCCCCAAGATCATGTTAGAGAATTCTATACACAATCTATGGAGTTCATGCATGAACCAACCTATCTTATGCATCTCTTTCCTCGATCTTTGGGAGGAGCAGCCATTCATTGGTTCTCTAGATTTCCTTCTACTATCAAAACTTTTGAGGAGTTGATCAAATTGTTCTATCAGCAATACTCCTACAACATTCAACATCCAGTCACCATGATTGATATCTGTAATCTCAAGCAATATCCAGGTGAACCATTCTTGACATTCCTCAAAAGATGGAGGAAGAAATTATCTCTATATGCTAGGCCTATTCCAGAAATTGAGAAACTGGAAATCTTCATCAATAATCTTATCCCAGAGATCAACTACCCTTTACAAATGCAAGATCATACATCTTTTGATAAGATGGTAGACAATGCGATCAAAATTGCAAAAGTACTTGTGAAAAAAGGAGAAATCACACTTCAAAAGGACAAGTACAAATCAAGATCTAGTTCTAAAGACAAGAACAAAAATTGGAACAAGAATAAAGACATTTTCACAGATGGCATTGTTGATACTATCCATGCTCCATCAAAGGCACCAACTTTCAATCTAACTATTGGTACCCAAGCCATAAAAGCTTCAAAACAAAAAGTGTCTGAATCATCTCAAAAGAGGCCAGAGTATAAAAAGTGGTCTGTTGATAATAAATGAATGTTCACTCCTCTTGGAGAATCTTTAGAATCAGCTATGAGAACTCTGCTAGCTAATAACATCATCTCCTTGCCTGAAATCTGACAATCTAATCCTGATCCTAAACCAAAATGGTGGAGGGAGAATGAATTATGTGATTTCCATCAAGGTAAAAGTCACAAAACTAATCACTATTTACACTTGAAACATACTGTAGACATGGAAAATTGGCCAAAGGCTTAATTAAATCAAAAGGTGCATCAAATCATCAAATAGCATGAAAAATCAATAAATGGAACAAAGGCAATTCAAATCAAAGGAAAATTCAATTAAATGATTAAATAAATCTTGAAAAGGGGAAAAACACTACGAAACTGATTAAATTCAATTAATGACATAGTTGTTGGAATGAAAAATCAAAATGAACCTCTTATCCTTCATGGCTAAATTTAATTACTTTAATTAATTAATAAATCATAATTTCCCTCAACAAAGCAAATTGGAGACAAAATGGACATAAATCACTCACTTTTGTTGAAAGGTCCAGCCTTTTGAAACCATTTAAATGATTGTCCCCTCCTTGTCCCCCCATTTATGGACAAAGCAATGCCAATTGACCTTACCCAAGCATAACCATGATCAACTCACTCTACCCCCTACCCTTGGGAAAATCTTATATATTGAAGGCATTTAGAAGCATAATTCATCCATTCCATATCTTTGAATTGTAGCAAAGCTCTTGCAATTTGCATCCACATCACTCACTTATCATTTTTCATTGCTAATTAGCTTAAATTGCTTTGATCATAGTAGATTGTTCATCAAATAGAGCTAGACTTTGATAGAATAGATCTAAATTTGCATATCATATAGCTTAATTCTCATCTTTAGAGTGTCACTAGTGAGGATCATAGTTGAGAGCCTCATTTACCACTTTATTTTAGAGATCCATGAGATATTTAGATTAATTGTGCATTATTTAGATTAGTTTTCTTTGAATAGTGTAATTGTCTTTTAAATTTTGTTATTTCATGAAGGTGTAAATCACTCACACACACATACTATTCAAGATCTAATTGATAAGGGTATTCCTTCTACATTCCACCAATGCTTGAAATTTCCTTATGAAGGAGCAGAGGTCACTATTCCAGCAAACATATCCACCACTTGCAATACATTGAAGGAAAGTGCTGATAAAATTGTGCCTAATAACAGAGAATCTTCCATTGAGCCAACTAAAGAAGCATCCACATCTCAAATGGAAGACATTGCAAAAGAGGTCAATATCAAACAAAATGGTATGGGAGAATACACTATAGATCCAGTCTTATCTTTGATATCTCTCCCTATCTCACCTAAGTCTTATGGACAATCTTTAAAATAGTCCAAACCAGACTCTAAAGAACCTCTTGAGGCATATAAAAAGAATTTTGTAGCAGAACAAGTCTCCAAGAAGGAGTTTGAAGAGGATGAAGCTGTGGTTGCAGGGCTATACAAAGATGAACCTAAATCTCAAGTTGTTCAAACTAGTGACTCTACAGTATCCAAAATCTCTTCTAAGGCATATGGTCCAGGAGATAAATTAATAGCTAAGATGGGATATTCAGGTAAAGGACCTCTAGAAGTTAGAGGAGAAGGTCTTATAACACCTATTTCACATACTGGTAGGGAAAACAAAGATACTGTTGGCTTAGGCTTTAAAAAGAAATGCTTCCACCTTAAAGGTTATTGTTCTCATGTCATAGAGCATATCGCACTAGGAAAACCTTTTCTTAAGAAGGAAGAAACTAAACCATCAGATAATGATTTAGAAAGGTCTGAACTTATCCCTTATGAGCATTTGCTAAAGAAATCAAAGACCTTCTTGATGATAAAGATGATCCAATCAAAAGAATTAATGTAGTAGAAACACAAGAACCTACTATCAATCAAGAGATAGTTGCCACACAAGAATCAGCTAATCTTGAAGCCAATCAAAAAGAGGAAGGTGATAGTTATTTTGAGATAGATTCCCATGAGTATGAATTCAAATCAAAATTTAAGGGTAACCCTTCTTGGGGTATTCATCTTGACTTTACTCATGTTCTTAGATTTCCTAGAGGCATAGATGAAGAATCTAATGACTATGAATGGGGAGCCATTCCAGAAGAAGATGAGCTTATTACAGATAAACATGTTGATGTTATTCACTAATATGCACCTAAACCCAATGTAAGTCTAGAGAGAAATGATGAACCTATCGAGTCTGATCCACCTATGGCTGAATTAGACTCCCACAATGAAATTGAGCCTATTCATGAATTGAATGTCTTAAGTTGTAATATCACCTTTGAACTCAAGCATCAGGTTAGGACCAATGATGATAGATCCATATCTGTAAACACCATCTCCCAATCTTTCCCCACTTTGACTATCCAATATCCAAACCTTATTGATCAAACCTCCAAAAATCCGTGCCATGGTATTTATATCTTCTTGAATGACTATGCCCTTGCTTGCTACCTCAATGCAGTTGAGCCTATGAGTACTTCCATCAGTGAATTAAGCATTAGCATGACAAAGTCAGACATCAAGTATTTTAGTCAGAAAAATAAAAATAAGAATAAAAAGAAAAGGAGTTTTGAGGGTGAAAACCACTTTATGGCAGTCTCAGAACCTACAAAAGTAAAAATAAAAGATGTATCCAAAAGTGAAAACCTCTTTGAGGTGCCTAAGGATGAGATATTTGATGTCCTTCTGAGTCATTTACAAAAAAAATCTCCAGTTCTAATTGAGCCCACTCAATCCATCAATTTGGGAACAACAGAGGAACCATAGTTGATCTATGTGGCACAATCTTTATCAGAAGAAGAGAAGCAAAAATTTACAACATTCCTAACAGAAAAGAAGATCAACTTTGCATGGAAATATTTAGATATGCCAGGGTTGGATCCTAATCTTATAATGCATCATTTATCTATAGCTCCAAATGTCAAACCTATCAAGCAAAAATTGAGAAAGATGCATCCTCATGTTGCACTCTTGGTAAAAGTTGAATTAGAGAAGCTCCTAAAAGCCAGATTCATCTGAGTTATTGATTATGTAGAATGGATCTCTAATATTGTATATGTTTCAAAACTAGATAAATTAATCAGAGTATGCATAGATTTTAGAGATGTAAATAGAGCATGCCCTAAGGATGATTTTCCACTACCTAACATTGATATGAGAGTGGACATGACTGCGGGCTTTGAGATGTATTCTTTAATGGATTATTTTTCTGGGTATAATCAAATAAAAATCACTCCAGAAGATCAAGAGAAAACTACTTTTACATGTGCATGGGGAACCTTTTGTTGGAATGTCATGCCATTTGGGCTTAAGAATGCTGGTGCTACATATCAAAGAGAAATGACTTCTATTTTTCATGACATGATGCATAGGACTATGGAGGATTATGTTGATGATACTTTAGCAAAATCTATGATTAGATCTGAACATCTAAATGACTTGAGCAAAATACTAGATAGAATGGAAAAATTTAGTCTCAGACTAAATCCTAAGAAATGTGCTTTTGGTGTCACTTCTGGAAAGCTCTTAGGATAGATAGTTTCAAAGAAGGGCATTAAAGTTGATCTAGCTAAAGTAAAGGCTATCATAGAAATGCAACCTCCAAAGAATATTAGTCAAATGAGGACATTGCAAGGAAGAGTCCAATCTATCAGAAGATTTATATCACAGCTAGCAGACATATCACAACCTTTCACAAAAACATTACATAAAGGTGTGACCTTTGCATGGAATGAAGAATGTGAGAACAACTTTAATCATATCAAGAAGTATCTATCAAATCCTCCTATCTTGATGCCTCCCATTCCAAGGAAGCCTTTGATCTTATATGTCTCCGTTATAGATACATCACTAGGGGCATTGCTAGCACAACATGATGAGAACAAAAAGGAAAGAGCTATATACTATATTAGTAGAAAATTGGTTGCATATGAGAAGAACTATTCAATGATTGAGAAAGCTTGTCTAGCTATGATCTTTGCATCATAGAAACTAAGACATTACATGTTAGCTCATACCACACATTTGGTAGCTAAGATTGATCCACTCAAGTACCTACTAAGAAAAGCTACCCTCACGGGTAGATTAGCTAAATGGGTCATGCTCTTAAGTGAATTTGACATTGAATATGTTAAAAGAAAAGCTATCAAAGGATAGGTTATTGCTGATCAATTAGTAGATGCACCTATGATTGATAATACCCCAATGCAAATGGAATTTCTAGATTCCTCTATCATGACTCTTTCTTCTAGAGAATGGAAGTTATTCTTTGATGGCTCCTATACACAGAATGGATCAGGAGTAGGTATATTGTTCATAACTCCTCAAGGATACTCAATCCCAAAAGCATTCAGATTAAAGTTTCCTTGCACAAAAAATATTGCAGAATATGAAGCCCTTTTGAATGGTATGAAAATAGCGATTGAATGGAGAGTAACAGAGCTACACATTCATGGAGATGCTCAACTTGTTATCCATCAAGTCAATGATGTGTACCAAATTGAAGATGAAAAGATCATTCCTTACAAGAGAATGGTAGATGATCTAAAGAAGTATTTCCTATCTATCACATTTAAGCAAATACCTAGAATAGAGAACAAGGCTGCCGATGCAATGGCAATGCTATCTACTCTATTACAGTAGCCTGAAAATGAGCTACACTACAAGTTCCTGGTGGAAGCACTATCTCATCCTGCATATGATTCTCCCATAACCCGCATGATCTGCACTATTATTGGTCATGATTCATCCAGATACAAAAACCTATTTTCCTATCTCCAAGACCAAATCATTCTTGATACCTTCAACTACCATGAAAAGAGATACCTTATTTGTAATGCCTCCTGATATGTCATCATTGGTCATGATTTGTACAAATGAGGTCTAGATCATACACTACTTAGATGTTTAGAATGGGAAGAGTCTCAACGTGTGTTAGAGGAAGTCCATGATGGTATTTGTGGGTCACACTTGAATGGTTTAACACTAGCTTGAAAACTTATTAGGGCTGGGTACTATTGGCCTGAAATGGAGAAAGAGTCTATCAAATTTACTAAGAATTGTCAAAAGTGCCAAGTGCATGGAAACTTAATTCATGATCCAGGGAGAGATCTAATTCCCTTTACTACACAATGGCCTTTTCACCAATTGGCATTTGATCTTATAGGAGCTATACATCCTCATTCTTCTAATGGGCATACCCACATTATTATAGCTATGGATTATTTTACAAAATGGGTAGAAGCAGTCCCTTTGACACAAGCAACTGGAAAAAAAATATCTATGTTCATATTGAACTATATCATATGCAGATATGGGATACCTCATTCCATAATCACAGATAATGGTGGACAATTCAAGAACAAAGATCTAGATGACTTATGTGCTAAATTCAAGATTACACAACATTGGTCATCTATCTACTATCCTCAAGGGAATGGACAAGCAGAGGCTTCTAATAAGAATCTATTGAAAATATTACACTGTACAGTTAATAAAATAGGAAGATACTGGCATCTCATGATCAATCCAGCTCTTTGGGCCTACAAAAAAAGTATCAGAATGCCCACTAGGGCTACACCTTTCACTTTAGTTTATGGGTTTGAAGCAGTACTGCCTATTGAGGTTGAAATCCCATCAATAAGAATCAAAATGAAAGGTCAAGTAATTGATGATGACTACAGAGTGTCTAGGTTGCAAGAACTTGAACTACTAGATGAGCACAGACAAGCAATGTATGATCATCTCAGAGTCTATCAGAAGAGAATGTCTAGAGGTTACAACAAGAAAGTTAGACACAGAGAATTTTAGGTTGGTGATCTAGTCTTGAGAGAGAATCCTAAAAATCAATCACATCAAGAATGCAAGGGGAAGTTTGAACCCAACTGGCTAGGTCCCTTTGTTATCACTACTACTTTTGGCTCTGGTGCCTATCAACTCTCAATGACTGAAGGAGAATAGCTCTAAGAACTGATCAACATTCTCCATCTGAAGAAATTATATGCCTAAGACATTTAGTCTATGGTAAAATATCCTGAAAAAATTATAAAAATTGGAAAAAGTCCTGAAAAAATGAACATCTTGGTGAAAACCTAGCAATAGGCACCTTGATGATTCACAAAAAAAAGTAAAAATATGAAAAATATCAAAAAAATTGAAAAAATAAAAAATACAAAAAAATGAGAAAAAGAAAAAGTGCCTTGGTGAAAACCTGGAAATAGGCATCTTGGTAGAAAAAATAGAATCTCTTCCAAGATGGTGAAAACCTAGCAAACGGGCACCACTTGTTTCAAAATGCACCATCTATCAGTGCAATCTTGATCTTTCCTAGCTTTTAGTCTTGCTTTAGTTTGTACATATCTCCCAGTTTGTTTCTGCATTTCTATTTTCAATAAGTTGGTTTGTACACCAATCAGCTCCAACATCTGTATCATATCAATGTTCAAACTTGGGGGCAATCAATGTCATATCCTATGGCCTCCAATGTATCTTAGATGTATCATATCCAGTCAGATTCCTTTGAAGCTTCATTTGAGTCAGTTAGTTCGGCCTATCTCTAGAAAGGATTTTACATCTACAACGATGCAATCAACATCAAACAACAAATTGAAAACAATCTATGCTTTTTACATGCTTTTATCTCCTTGTATGCTTACTGATTCACATTGAGATTTTTGCATATTATGTCCCTTCAAGCTCTTCAATGATGTCCTTTACAGGATTTAGAGAGTGATGACTGGGGGCATAATCTTTTCTTTGTCTTCTACTTGTATGTGAAAATATAACAACTTTGGAGATTCTAGATTGAAATGGTTCCGACTATAAGAGCCTCTATCTCTAATTGGATGGCCATGCGTACCTCGACCATTGATACCCAGAAAATTCAAGGAAGTTTGATCTAACTATTATCTTTTTGAGTGATTTCTTTCTTCTCTTGTGAAACGTGATCTTACCTAAGGATGTGAATGATAAAGGGTCACTATGGGTAATTCACATTGGATTTAGAATGATCTCTTGATTGCTTGATGTGTTTGTAATGCAAGGCATATTCAGGTCATCATGACATTTATGTTTTGATGCTTATACAAATTGCTATATCAAAATGGACATGATATTCAGGTCATCCTGGCACTTATGCTTTGATGCTTATATCTAATCTGACATTTCAAAAACAAAATCAATATTCATATACCCATGGTTCCTAATCAGTGGGTGTTGTATTGATTCCTGTGCATACAAATAAATATTCATGTCTATGGTTTCATAACTAGTGGGCATTGTATTGATTTATCCGGTTACCTAAAAATTCAATGATGAGAATGACCAACACATGATTAGTGACTAGGTCCTAGGTCTTAGGTTGCATTTCATAGTGAATGTTTCTTTTCATTTTGCATGTTGCATGATCTCACAATGACTCAAAAAACTTCAAATGCTTAAACAATTCTTCAAATATCTCTTCAAATCTAACAAGAGCGGAAACCTAACTTGAAGGTCTCTTCAATCGAATCACAAGCAGTTATCCTCCTGGGTTAATCATCCTTTTTGACATAAGACTGAGTACTTGTCTTCATCATACTTGCAAAAACATATCATGTGTATCATTGCATTTACATATCATCACCATTTGTTGCATTACAATTCATCCATGTGCATAAGCATAAATCATACATACATCTTTCCATAATCAAATACATTTGCATAACATCCATACATATGAAAGAAATCATTGCATTGCATATATCCATACATACATTCTACTCTACTCATAGCATAAACATCACATGATATCATCATAAATTGAAACATGACAAGTACAAATGAAGTCACAACCAAAATACCGATCTCATATATATCAAAAATCTCGAACTAGTCAGGGGTGCCCTACTGGCACAGTGTACAAAAGAATGAGCTCATGTGAGCTATCAATGTCAGAATAGTATATCAAAAAGAGAAGAATAGTATATCAAAATATATCACAAGGAAAGATCAGCTGTCAACCTAATCCTCACCATCTGGTGGAGGTGGAGGTGGTGCATTAGACACTGGCTCTGCTCTCAAGGCCTTGGCTCCCTTTGATGCCATCATGAACTGCTAGTAGGTAGGAACTCTCTGTGCTGAAGGAACTACAGTATAATAAGACAATACATAATATGTAGATCTTGAGGTCTGATGAATCACCTCTATTTGTAAACATTGTACCTCTCTAGTGAGTGTAGTGCACTATCTATTAGCCTCTATGAATCTCTCCTCCAACCTAGCACTATGTATCTTCATGTCTCTGACCTAAACTTTGAGATGTCTAATGGTCTCTTGTGGGGTAAGAGGAACAATTGGATCAACATCTGGCATATCTGTATCAGGGGAAACCTGCTCCGTAGTCTCTACTCTTTGTGCCTTGCAGCATCTGACCTCTACACCTAAATCAAAACCAGTATCCCCTCTGTGAAGTCCACACCACTACCTACCACCTGCTCAGTTGCAAGTACCTCATCTACTGAACCAACTCCACCTAATGTACCACTCTCTCCTCTACTCCATCTCTATGTATCGGTAGATCTCCCTGTTGTGGAAGTAGTGGGATGAGAAGGCCTAATCTATCTAGATGGTCTCTGAGGAGGAGCCATCACTCTGGGTCTTGGTGGTGTGGGATGTATCATTGGAGCCTGTGCTGGTCTAGGTCCTTGTGGCATAGTTGCACCTATAACATCCATCACCTCCTCCATGGAGGGAATCAACTCTGTCAAATCTAAAAACCTATGAATAGGATGGTCTGCCAGCCATGAAATGAAACCATTTGTGACATTTACATCAAGTACCTGAGGTCAGTACTCCCAATCTCTACCTACAATGGCACTATACTCCTGTGCGCACAAGGCATATGAGAGCCTTGCCGACCAACCAAGCCTAAGCTCTTGAGCTATCTAAGCATATGTGGTGTAATCCTCAGGGGCATCTTGTATCCGCCTATACTGTTGCCATACTCTAGTGATAATGAACCTCTCAAGGATAGTAGAGGATCTTCCTATCAATATCCAGCCCTGAAAGAAATAACTAAACTGCTCTCGCACCACAGGCCATGGCTCGATACCTACATAAGGTCTCCAGTGAACAAAAGTCATGTCATCAAGGCATTACCTCCAATACTTAGGGTGACCCATCCACACATATGTAACGTATCTAGCGTAAACATATATAACCAGCTCCTGTGGCTGCTGCTGTGTCTAGTGCATTGGTCTCACAACTGGGATGTGCTCCCACACCCATATATGCAATACTAGGGCTCCCACTGCAAATGATCTACTATCATGATACACGATCTTGTGCATCTCTAAAAACATGTGTGCAAGGAGGCACTGGCCCCACGCCAACCTAGAGGGAGTGGCCATCAAACATGCTACCATGGGTGCCCAGCCCATCAAAAGATCATTTTGCTGATGGTCGGACATAATGATACCACCAATCATACCAACAATAATACACTCTAATTGGTGTGTTTGTCCATATCTTTGTACAAGCAACTCCCAAGAAATAGATGAGGTCATCTGGGTATCATCTTTGAAAATACTTTTGAAAGCGAGCAATCCTAAGTTCCTAGAACTCACATACTCTGGTCTCCTTGCAGCATGGAAAGGAATCTGTAATATCCTATTAACATCCTCGGGGGACACGGTAATCTCCCCGATAGGCAAGTGGAAAGTCTAGGTTTCTGAGTGAAACCTCTCAATCAATTTAGTCAATAAACCGTGATTTACCCTAAGCTCAAGTAATTGTATCAAGTACTCAAAACTATAGGTAGAAAGATGCACCCTCATCGGATCCGAAAGTGAAATGCACAATCTTTGTGTGGTAGGATGAGAGATCCGAACATGCACATCTGGGTATATGACCTACACAAAAAAAAAATGGGGAATCCTATTAGTAATTGGGTCATAGAATAGGTTACATAGACAAAAATGGGGTAGTTTGACATTTCAGAAGTAGGTTAATAGGACAGGTATCAGGCTACAGCATCAAAAATTTCAAAATTTGGACCGAAATATGAGTTTTAAGCTTGCTATTTTCCAAATGACAATACAGACGGGCATCAAAAGTCATATGACTTTCAACATAAAACCAAATGACAAAGGATAGTCAAACGACACTGGAATCCCACTCGTATGAGTTATGAGGGACCCGATGAAACATCGTACGACTCATGGGTCCCTCTAGTATGAGTCTTCAGGGGTCATGAAATGAAAACCCATCTACTATTAGAAAGTCATACAAGCCTAGATGGAGGGTCATACGAGTTTCCATGGAACGAAAATTGAAAAAGTTAAAAACATATGAAAATGATCCTAACATGCTACAAACATGCAAAAATGGAATTTATAGAGAAGCACAGAGGTCTACTTACCAGATGTCCATACTGCCGAGGTCTCTGGTGTCTCCGGCTACGCTCAAATCGGTGCAAACTCATAGGTACCTTTGGTTATGCTGCTCTATCTACCATTTTTGCTTAGAGGGCTCCATGAGTTTCTAAAGTCAAAAGGTTGAAATGAGAAAATGACCCTTCCGACCTTTATATAGCTTTTGACCTAATTTTCAAAAGTGCTCCATTTTTCACAAAAATTGCACCCCTGGCTAATTTTGACATTCTGAATCCATTTTCAGGATCAAAATTCAAATCTGAGATCATTTATTATGTCAAAATCATGATTTAAAATTTTTGGACCCAGGACGATCTACTGCTTGCACAATCGACCTTCAATCATCATAGAAATCTAGAATTCAACTTAACTGATTATCTTACATCAAACTATTGAAATTTCAACTTGGTCAACTATGGTCAACTCATGGTTTCACCTGGTCAAACTTGGTCTTTTGGACCCTCCAACGATGCAGAATGCATTCTCAGACGTGTGTAACCATTTTTCAAATCAATTAACATGCTTCTAAACCATAATGTTGACTTTTCTTGTTAGATTTCAATTTTAATCTCGAAGGGGGCATGGTATTGCATATCATTCAAAGTCTATAATCTAAATCTAAAATCAATCTTTCCTCAATAATCAAGACAATAACCACATCTCGTTGCTGACTCATCAAAAGTCCTTGTCTCTTGGGGCAAATCTATCATCGCTTGGGGCATATCAGATTCATCGAGATCCATATCAATCTGGTGTCGTAATCTATCTTGTAAAATGTATCAGCTCATCGGTTCATCAGTGTTATTTCCTTGGTTCTTCGTAACTGAAGGGTTCAAATGTGATACCAATGTGATTCATACAAGGACAATCGAGTTTGGAATCGGTCACTCACTTCTTCACAATCATAAGGTTCAGAATCAAGTGTTTTGGCACTCACTGGTTCATTGTTGTTATAGTTAACATTATCTTTGGTCATTCAGGACATAACATCTTCAAATCTTTCAATCGATTTCTGTCTCAGAATCGGTTCATCTTTCAAATCAGTTTCAATCTCAATATCTTTATCATACATAGGTTATCTTTGAACCATTGCACTTCGCATAGTAATTTAAAGAGGGGCAAAATGTAATACCCCAAAAATGGGCTATAGGTTCATTAACGTCCTACATCGACACATCGAACAAAATCAACATCAAAGTCCTAACCCAAGGCACATCTGAACATCATCGAATCCTAATTGATTATCTCTAATTTTGTATCGGGGAATATTCCATATTCCTGATCATCTTAATTATCTTTAATTTAATGATTATTTGGTGATAAATCCTATTTATCCTAAAGTTTGATTAATTGAATATTCTCAATATTTAATTAATTAGATTTAATACTGCGACTTAATTATTTAATTGAATTTAATTATATTTATTCCTAATTATTATTCTTTAAATTTGACAATAAATCAACATTCCTATCATTAATTGATTAAATTCTTATTTAATTGATTAAAGCAAGTTGTCATATTTAATGATATTATTTTGGAATAAAAATTTGATTTAATAATTGATTAACCCATAAATCAATTGTTTTAATTTTAAAATCAGTTAAGTTGGAAATAAATCACTTTATTTATTTATTTAATTCATAATTAATTATGCACATCCAAAAAATAGTTAAATTTTAAATCAGAAAATCAATTCAAGTTGTTTTAAAAATAAACTCAACTCTCTTTTGAGTTAAAAGTTGATCTCAACTTCTGATTTAAATCAAAAAGCTATTTTTGCATGATTTTTTGTGAGTTAACTATCTTTAATTCCTTGTTGACTCAAAAATCAACTAGAGTGATTTATGGCTTTTTCCATGCATCCCCAAAGCCCTAGATTTCTATAAATTAAGGCTTTAGCTCTTCATTTGAGATCCATCCACAAATTGCACACTCACGTTGCTGAATTGGAGACTGAAGAATCAATCTTGAGAATTCGAGTTGTTGTGAGATTTTCATTATTTTTGCATAGTATCCATATCATTTAGAATATCATTGTTAGATCATCTTAGCATATCAATTTTCATATTAGCATAGATTCACATCAAGTTTACAGTATCATAATTGCAAAGAAAAACCAAAAAAAAAAAAGATTAATTGCATTCATTCCATATCTAGATTTTGCATTCAAATCCTTCATTGAGGTGTCGTCAAGGTCACTAATCTTGGTATAATCTAAGAATACATACTCACATCTACTAGAAGGCAGTAAATCACCTGGTTAGTTTAGTTTTTCATTTATTGCACGATTTTGATTTTAGCTAACCTCTAATGTTTTACTGAAGTGTTGTGTCTATAGATCAGGTACAAAATTCACACACACACTAACCAACAAGAATTTGATGATAACAGGACTAAGTCCCCTGAATTCCTTAAAGCTAAAGATCAAAATAAGATTAAGGAGGTTTGGAAGAGCTCCAAAAATAAATCTAAAGGAGTTATATCTCCTATGTATGTTGAAGGAATCAAGACTAGAAGCAAAAAGTTTGATGTAGGGAAAGCTAAGACTGGACCAAGAAGAAAGCAAGCTAAAGTCGACAAAGAGCAAGAAAGTTGGCAAGACATTGTAGATGGAAAATAGAGGACCATTCTGGAGGCCTTTTCTCCAAATAAATTATGAAGATTATCTCTTGGAACATAAGGGGGTTGAATACACACCATAAACAAGACATTATTAGAAATGTTGTTAGGGATTATAAACCTAATATCCTTCTTGTTCAGGAAACTAAAATGAGTAAGGAAAAAGTTGATAAACACAGGTTTTTTTAGAAATGTGGTGTTAGCAATTCTAGCTCGGCTAGGGCTTCTGGGGGTACAACAATTTTCTGGAATCAGAAAAGTATTAATGGAGTTATTGTTGCTGAAGACCCCAATATGATATCTGTTAGACTGATGAGTATTAGAGATAATTTTAGCTGGGTTATTACCAATATTTATGCTCTTAATGCTAAAGTGAATAGGGCAAAATTTTGGAAGAAAATTTCAAAGAAAAGGAATAACTTCAAGAATGAAAGTTGGCTGCTCATGGGGGACTTCAATACTTCTCTTATGGATAGTGAAAAGTATGGTGGCATCGTGTCTCAAGATGACAATAGAGTGAACCTATTCAATTTTATTAATGATGAAGGGTTGATTGACCTAGATCTCCAAGGTTTGAATTTTACTTGGTCCAATCAGCGTGTTGGTCCTCAAAATATTCAAAGCAAGCTGGACATAGCTCTCATTTCCCATGATTGGATCTCTAAATTTTGTTGCACTCTATCTTCCTTCCCCAAAATTGGGTCTGATCATCACCCTCTATTGTTGGAAGTCAATCTTGTTGGCAATTTGGTTGAGATGAGTACATAGATGTCATTATGGAAACATATGATCCACATGAAGAGTGAAAAGGTCAGAGAGCAGGTATAGCAGAGTGCATTGCAAATTTGTCTAAGTGTGAGACAACATTTTCACCAGTATACCCGAACATAGTTTTTGTTTGCGACATTGACTGGAGTAAGTTCAGTGCTTGCAGAGTAAGTTCAGTGCTTTCACACTTGAACATAGACTCTATGATGTCTAATGATGATGCATCTCAGAGCACAAGTTAGTATGACATGTACGGAATTAGTTATGATAGTTTTACCGAAGATAGTGTTAAGCTGACATGACAGTTTTGAAGAAAGAATTGGTAAAGAGTTAAGGAATTATTTTGTTTATCAAAATAATGTCTTAACAATATAAAGGGATGACATCCTAGATATTAAACCTTAGATAAAGATATATGGAAGCCAACCATGTAAATTTATTAGCCTTAATAACTTGTATATATGTAATTGTGAATTGTGAAGAAAAAGAAGATGTGGTAATATTGTAATGATATGATAAAAGTGATACGATGCGAATGTAAGAGTAGTGAAAAGATATTGATGCAAGAAGCATAAGGTTATGTACCTTAATCCATTTTTTAAATCAATATACATTGTACATTACTTGTTTGGGTAGTGGGCTCATCTGGTAATCAAATTTTGTATTGACAACTCCTAATAGGGTTGAGGCTTCTAACAAGGCCTATAGTCCCTTACTCAGGACTGATACACTATATGCTTGTAATAGACTCCTAGAAGGGTCAATATCCTTAACATGATACTTTTGATTAGTGGATCTTTGTGGGTGCCATCCCTATCAAGGTTTTCCCTTGGCCAAGGTTTCCTCGAGAACATATCATGTGTTATGAGTTCTTTAGTTTTATTACTATGCATGTTGTTTAGCTTCTTATGTTATGCATGTGTAAAGATAATCTGTTATATCCATATTTGGGAAAAAGATAAAGTTTGTAGAATATTGATTCACCCCCCCTCTCAGTATTCCCTGTTTCTAACAATTGGTATCAGAGCTTAGTTACTCAGAAAAGGATCATTCAAGGAAAGCCTAGCAGCTTGAGTAAGATCTCTATGGATATGGATCAACTACAAAAGAATCTTGAAGAATCTCTTGAATAGATTGATATGCTTACTGATGAAAGAGACACTCTGAAAGGGAAATATGATGATGTAAAGAACCTCATTGAGAAATTAAAAAAGAAGTTGGAAGATCTGAAATCTGAAAAGGAATCTAAAATTCTTATTGAAGATTGTGATGACAATTTAGAAAAATAAAATGTGATCCTTAAGGATGAACTAAAGATAGCAAAACTAAAATTAAGTTTGAAAGATGGAAATAGCAAGAATGAAGAAAATCTAAGATCTAAGAATGAAAAATTAAAGATTGAAAATGAAGAACTGAAATCTAAACTTGGCAATGTAACATCTGAACTTGAGAAAGTCAATTTGCAGTATGTTGAACTTGAGAAATACAACAAGATTGTGAAAGGCGAACTGACTCAATCCAAACAACAACTTGAAAGGCTATATTCAGATAGTGAGAAAATCGATGAACAAGTATCTTTTGGGAAACCATCCTATGATACGACTGGCCTTGGATTTAACATATTCAAGACAAATGATGAGAACAAGGAACCAGATCTTAAAATATCTTAAAGTCTAGATGAGAAGAAGTTTGATGAGATCAACAAATCAGAAAAATCACCTAAAGGAGAAGAACCACCTTTGCAAGAAGAATCACCCAAAGGTATGCAAAGAGAATTCAAAGGTAGATATTTTGGTTTTAATACTATTGGTCATATGAAGAGACATTGCATAGGTAAGCAATTTAAACCTCTTAATGGCTATTGTTATAATTGTCATAGTTTTGGACATAGAGCTATTGAATGTAGAAAATCTAAGTTATTGAAAATAATTATGGTAGTAGAATGTTTAGGAATACTAACAATACAGATAAAAGACCTACTGAAGATATGAACAAAAGAAATGGAGTAGTATGTTATAGATGCAACAAGGTTGGACACATTGGTAGAAACTATAGATCACAAATCAATCAGCAAGGAGCAAGATATGGGAACAATAGAATTTTTTGTCAGATATGCAACAAGATTGGACATACAACAAGATTTTGCAGAATGAACAATGGAGTTTTTCATCCTAACCCTAACCCTAGAAATCATGAAAGAAGAAATGAAGATGCAAGAAACAGACAGAAAGGTTGATGTAGTAATGCAGATGAAGTAAAGTTTGTTAAAGGCACAGATCAAGGAGACATATTCAACATTGAAGGTAATCAGAAAGATGAAGTATCAAGTGGTAAGAATGAATCCTTACTTGACCTATCTGGAAGCACTTGATTTATGAAAATTATAGTAGATTAGGAACTTAGAATTAGTGTAGAAGTAGATTTATGATGAATTAAGTCTTGCACAGTTAATGTAAGGTAGTTTATGATGTATTGATGCTATGGTTAAGAGTGCAAAAGAAAATATTATGTTTTGCAAGATCGCAAGAAGTTTTAAGTTTTTGCAGGTTAACAGAAACAACTTTTTGGGAAGAAGCGGCAAAAGAATTGAATGCGATGGCAGACCTAAGTGAGATTGAAGTAATAAAAGGTTATGATCGATGTTATTTGATCATCAAAGAGAGTTGAAGTGTTTAGGAGAGAAAAGAGTAGTGATTGGAAGCATTTTTCAATGATTTGGTGAAGGATTTGAGCGTCGAATCTACGCAAGCCCTAGAATCATGAATTTGAGGTATTTTACTTGGCAGATCTTTGAATCAGTAGAAAGAACTAGAATCAATCATGGATGTATCTTTAATTAATAATGTCAAAGACAAAAATAGACCTAGAATGAAGAGGGAACTAGTAGAACCCTTGGGAGAAGATAACCCTAGTTTAGCATTATCATCCGTACCAGATGAAGTTTTGCATTTGGAGAATGTGAGAAGTTATCTTGGATGCAAGTTAGAAACCATCAGTGATAGTGATTTTTGTTGAGAGATAGCTATGTTCAGATTATGCCAATACTAGAATACATACATATTGTTGACAGATATATATATATATATATATATATATATATATATATATATATATATATATATATATATATATATATATATATATATATATATATATATATATATATATATATATATATATATATATATATATGTTAAGAAAGTATAAATAACTAATGGCATGATACCATTAACAACATTATCCTATGTTATGTGATATACCAAGGAATCCATGACCATGTTTACATAGTCTCGATACTATGTATCGGGTACCTTTTTATTATACACCAACTCGTGCTGTCGGGTGCCTTGTGTTAGGAAACAAGTTATGCATTGTGTTTATAACACTAACTAAGTATTATAGTTAAGAGATGTTAAAAAAACAACCATGTAATGAAGTGACATGATCATAAGTATACATGGTCATGTCTCTTCATTATATGACCGTTCAATAAATTATATATACCCTATCATGGTTGAAGAATAGATCAATAACAAAGGCTATCATATTCTAAAATACCACACTTGTATATATCATTTCTATTAGATGATCTAGGTTTCACAACATGGTATCAGAGCCTAACCGATAAGAAAGAAATATACATACTATCTGCGATTTTACTATGCTCAGAGGTCAGCAATATTAGAATATATATCAGTGAATTACTTCTATAGCGGGACTTGATTATTAAAAGGTAGTGATTATAAGAAGCAATGAATCTGGTTGTGGAGGCAGTGATTACTGTGTTGTTGCTTCAACATGCATTACTCAGTGATCTACTTGCTATCATCTACTATTGGCATCAAAAGTATATACTCAGATTACATATTCATTATCGGGAAAGCCGCTGGAATTATCAAAAATTGTATTTGTTTATCATAAGTGTTTATAAACACTTGATTGTAGTTGCAGTTCACCATTTTTGGTGCTGGATCTAAACTAGCCACATCAATAGCATTGGAAGTGTAGACAAGACATTGATATTAATAGTGACATTGTTGAAGATCAAAAGCATCGATATTATAAACAACAATATTGTTTACCGTGGCTATAACAACAACTTGTTAACTTATATCATTGATATTATTATTCAACTAAATCTAGATATTGAAAACAAGTATATTAAATTGTGAACAAGGTCTGATAAATATATATACAAAATATTTATGGCAAACAGAATGAGAGTAGAAGACATACTCGAAGGAGCATATAACTTTGTATCATGGAAAATTCATGTAATTACAATCCTTCAAGAACTTGAATTAGATTGATATATTGAAGAAGATAAAAAGATGCCCGAAGAAGAACCAGAGAAATCAACATGGAAAAGGCACAATAATAAAGCTAAGAAAATAATTATTGATGCTGTAAAAGATCACATCCTTCCATCCATAGAAAGATTATCTACAGCATATGAAGTGTTCAAGACTATTCAAAATACATATGAGATCAATAATGAAAGTAGGTTTCTCACCTTAAAACAACAACTCATGAGTATCAAAATGGATAAAGGGGAAACAATCACATCTTATTTCCTAAGAATTTCCAAAACAAAGGATCAACTTTTCACTATTGGAAATAATGTAGATGATCTTGAAATATCTCTAATAGCTCTAAGAGGGTTACCACTTTCTTGGGAATCCTTTATTCAATGCATATGTGGTCGACCACCTCTACCAAAGTTCAACCAACTTAGGAATGATTGCGTTCAAGAAGAATCTAGATTAATTTCAAGAGGAATAGGCCCAACTAAAGAAGGAGAAATTCAAGCTCTACATGCAAAAGCAAATGACAAAGGGAAAAAGAATTTCAAAAGGAAAAGAGGAAACCATAAAGATCTCTCCAAAGTTCAATGCTACAAATGTGATAAGTTTGGACACACTCACAGGTTCTATCCAGAAAGGAAGAAAAATCATGTAGCCATTGCTGAAGTCAGAGAAGAGGGACATGTCTTATTATGAAGAATTTTAAAGAATTCTACATTTCTGTTGGGATTAAGAGGGAGTATTCAGTACCATACAATCCTCAACAAAATGGGTACAAAATCTATGTTCCAAGATAAAGATCTATTGAAATCAGTTGGGATGTGAAATTTGAAGAAAATATTAGTCATAAAGAAAATGAAAATGATTTACTTACATAAATAAATGAAGACTACACAATTGAGAATCAGAGGGAGAACATCACAAAAAAAAAAAAAAAATGTTATCAAGTTGGTTTATGTCAAGACTTAAGAAATGATGATACTTTCACCAAGCCCCTACTAGGTTGAAAATAGAATACTTCAGAGGAAAACTTGGTATGACTAAACCATAGTTGTAAATTCTAAGATTAAATCTAAATTATGTGTAATTTATATTCATGAATATTATAAATGGAAAATATTGCAATATTACTCTTGTGTTATGAAAGGTGATGATCTTTCATATGTGTTGGGTTACTATTGCTAAGTGACAACTTAGACAATAGCTTGACCTAGTGTCAGGTATGACTATGTATTGTAGCCATTAGTCCTAACACTGAATTTTTGGAGTTATTAAATCTAGTTCCGAATTGGTCAGGGATTATAACAACATGTGAATCAAGATTAGACTACTTTAAGTTGTTGTCCTGGAATGTGCCAGATATCTTGATTGTTATCGCTAAATCTAGTTCCGAATTGGTCGGGGATTGCGATAACTCTTCTATCAGGATGAGTACATTATTAATGTCCTGAGCTGTGTCGGATATCCTGATATGAACTTATGTTTTGTTATCGCTAAATATAGTTCCTAATTGGTCAAGGATTACGATAACTCTTCTATCAAGATGAGTACGTTATTAATGTCCTAAGCTGTGTCAGATATCCTGATATGAACTTATGTTTTGTTATCGCTAAATCTAGTTCTGAATTGGTCGGGGATTGCGATAACTCTTCTATCAGGATGAGTACATTATTAATGTCCTGAGCTATGTTGGATATCCTGATATGAACTGATGTTTAGTTATCACTAAAATCTATTTCCGAATAAGTCGGGGATTGTGATAACACTCTGTTCAATCCTCTCTTGCTAAGAGGGAGTGTTGAGAGATAGCTGTGTTCAGATTATGCTAATACTAGAATACATACATATTGTTTACAGATACACACATACACACAGATATATATATATATATATATATATATATATATATATATATATATATATATATATATATATATATTAAGCAAGTATAAATAACTAATGGCATGATACCATTAACAACATTATCCTATGTTATGTGATATACCAAGGAAGCCACGACCATGTTTACACAGTCCCGATACTATGTATCGAGTACCTTGTTATTATACACCAACTCATGCTATCGGGTGCCTTGTGTTAGGCAACAAGTTATGCATTGTGTGTATAACATTAACTAAGTATTATGGTTAAGAGATGTTAAACAAACAACCATGTAATGAAGTGACATGATCATAAGTATACATGGTCATGTCTCTTCATTATATGAATGTTCAATAAATTATATATACCCTATCATGGTTGAAGAATAGATCAATAACAAAGGAAATCATATTCTACAATACCACACTTGTATATATCATTTCTATTGGATGATCTAGGTTTCACAACAATTTTACCAATGAATATCAGAAGATTTACAATCAGGATATGTCATTGAAACAAGGATATGAACATTTGAAAGATAATGAGATTGTTAAGTATGAATTGTAGTATGAATTTGATAATGAAGAATGCACTAAGATTATTTTGAGCAGAATTCACAATGGAAAGTTTTGGCTAGAGGATAGAGTGATAGACATTACAGCTAACTTGATTCATGAAGTCATTGGACTATCTAAAATTGGTGCTATTACTTTAAATGAAAAGAATATGAGGAAAATAGTCATGGACAACACTGAATCAACCTATAATGGCAGAGGAATTATGATTAGCAATATCAAACAACATGATGTTAGATATTTATGCAAGTTTCTAACCACTGAGTTTTGTGCAAATTCTAGAGAAGATGACATGGTAGCTAGAATGGTACACATAGCCTATTTAATGTGTATTGACAAGGTACCAGTTGATATGTGTGAAATTCTGAGAATTCAATTGTTTGAAAACTTGGAGAAGATTAAGAAAACTAAGTATGCACAATTTAGATTTTCATCCTTAATCACATACATGTTTTTCCACCTATTGAGAAGATTTTCGTACACCATTGCAAATGATTGGAATGATGGTCAATCTACTATGGAAAGGATAAATAAATTTTATATGAAACATGTTATTGACAAAGTGAATGAGAGTGCTATGTTAGTGATGAAGACATTTCAGAAATTGGTAATCAGCAGATCAAGGATTCCATAGTCTATTGTGGAAAAATATAAAGATGATATATGTTTTATGGTTGACATTGACTTTACCTATATTGAAGCAGTGGAGCCTAGAATTGAGTTCATAGACCCTCTTGGCTATGAGATATCTGAGATAGAAATAGAAGAATATGTTGGCAGGTTACTTAAGTGTAAGTTGGACACTCAGTGCAAAAGGTTTGGAACTTTTGAAGAGAATTTCAACTTTGCAAAAGCTATAATTGAGGAGAAGCAGTCTAAGAAGAGAGTTGACAACACTATAAAGAAAATATTGAAAGATTCAAGATTGACACAACATGAGTTTGAGATAGCAAAGAACACAATAGAAGCAATTAGAATGAGTGAACAGGAAGAAGTTTTGTCTACCCCACCAATTGTAGTACAGCAGAAAGAACCTCAAGTCAAGGTGAAAGTAGAGGAACCTGAGATGGAACAAGAAACAAGAAGACCTACTAGGTCTACCTCCTCCACTCCTAGCAAGAGAATGAAAGAAATTGCTACTGGACCTGGTAAGAGGCAGAAAACTTTGGTGCCACCAGTTCCTAGGAAAATTGCAATAATTAAAGATGATTACACTACTTTGGTTAAGAAGAAAGCTTGGAAACCTAAAGTTGAAAAGCTTAATGAGAAGATTATTGAAGATGGAGACTTTACCAGAATGAATAAGTACTATAGTTTTTATGATTATTTAGATATACTTAACTTGGAGAATGCAATTTTAAAGCACATGATTCTTGAAAATAAGAAGTTTGACACTATTCAGGGTCAGATACTGGATGACTTGTATAAAAAACTTGTAAATAGAAAGAAGAGAGCATAACAAGAAGATATTTCTATCAGAGAGAATCTAGTAAGAAAGCTTTGTGATGTGAGAGATGACGCACACCTAAAGTAGATATTGAAGGCCTTAAGCACCCATCTGAGAAACAAAAGGAGAACCATTCTAATTATGGGAGGTAGATATGAAGAAGTTAATTTTGATACAGAGTAGGCAATAATCAAGGTTATGGTAGAAATTGTTAGAGATCCATCAATTGCAGCAGATCAAGTAGGTGAAGCAGAACAAGAGGATATTCCCTCTCCTCTAGCTATTAGCATTGAAGATGAATCAATGAATATAGAAGGTACAAAGGTCACCTTGGATACTGATGACAATGTATTCAAGAATTTAGGAAACATTGTTGACAATTTGGCTCTTGATGAACCAGATACAGAAGTAGAGTAGACACAAACCACTGTTGAATAACCTAAAGCAATAGAGATTCAAGCACCTATTCCTATCAAAGAAGACATCAGTCTTACTCCTGAGACTGGAAAGAAGGAAATTGGATCTTTATTTGAGGATTTAGGAAAATAAGTTGATGATGATGATCAATTGGAACTGATCACTTCTTTGAATAAGATTATTGGCAAGAAAAAGAAAGTGAAGAATCTTGAAGGGAGTTTAAAGGAACTAACTGAGAAGTTACAAAGCATTGTAACTACACAAATTATAGAGGTAGACCCTTTGGAGAAAGCTAAGAAGGTAATGAGCACTTTTGATAATGAATTCACTAATCTATCTGATATTGCAAAAGTGAGAGCTCAAGCACCTTATGAAGCTGAAATGCTTTTGAATATTAGCCAGAATATCAGGAATGATATTAATAGTCTTGATATCTATATCAAGGACTTGAGAAAGCATTTGGAAATAGGAAAATCTTTGTACATACAGTGTACAAAATTAGAGACCTTAACAGTAGAAGAAGATTAGAAGATGAAGTTGAAAGAAGTAGAAATTCAAAATGAATGTAACCTTCTTTCTAGCCCCAATGTGAAGGTATTAGATATTGAGAAGAAATTCAGGAAGCTTTATGATGAAATTAGAGTTTTGCAAGATGAAAGGAACAAAAAAATGAGAAGATTTAATCTTTTGAGAGAGCACACTTCTATGAAGTTATGCATTATTGAAAGATAGTTGGAAGAATGTCTTTCAACAAAGACATCTTTTTAGAAGTTTAACCTTGAAAACCTTCAAGTATATCATATAGCAGCTTATGGACTGAGTACTTTACTCAATGTGGTAGATTCCATTAAGAAATCATGGGAGAAGGAGATAGAAGCAATGAAAGTTTATTTTTCAGATTGTGTTGCAAGCCTACCGGCTTTGCAATAAGGAACTAAGGTATAATCTTTTGTGTGACACAATTTTGTAGCCCTCCCTACTTTATTTTGTCATTGTTGTCAAAGGGGGAGAGATATAGAGCAGAAAATTGTTGCATATGATATGGATTGATACTCTTAGGGGAAGAATTGTATTAGAAATTATATGTTGAGGAGTTATAAGGATAGTATATGTATATATTATACTATGGCCAATTTTGAGACAATTTTGAGATTTTGAGTTGTACACTTAGCCAATTTTCTCATATGTTGCCACCAATGACAAAGGGGGAGATTGTTGGAAATTTGGCTAAGTTGAGTACATAGATTTTGTCATTATGGAAACATATGATCCACATGAAGAGTGCAAAGGTCAGAGAGTAGGTATAGCAGAGTGCATTGCAAATTTGTCTAAGTGTGAGACAATATTTTCACCAGTATACCCAGACACAGTTTTTGTTTGCAACGTTGACTACAGTAAGTTCAGTGCATTCACACTTGAAGATAGACTCTATGATGTTTAATGATGACCCATCTCAAAGTGAAATTCAGTATGGCATGTATGAAATTAGTTATGATAGTTTTATTGAAGATAGTGTTAAGCCGACAGGACAATTTTGAAGAAAGAATTGGTAAAGAGTTAAGGTATTATTTTGTTTATCAAAATAATGTCTTAACAATATAAAGGGATGAAATCCTAGATGTTAAACCTTAGATAAAGATTTATGGAAGCTGACCATGTAAATTTATTAGCCTTAATAACTTGTATATATGTAATTTTAAATTGTGAAGAAAAAGAAGATGTGGTAATATTGTAATGATATGATAAAAGTGATATAATGAAAATGTAAGAGTAGTGAAAAGATATTGATGCAAGAAGCATAAGGTTATGTACCTTAATCCATTTTTGTAATTAGTATACATTGTACATTACTTGTTTGGGCAGTGGGCTCATCTGGTAATCAGATTTTGTATTGACAACTCCTAATAGGGTTGAGGCTTCTAACAAGGCCTTTAGTCCCTTAATCAGGACTGATACACTATATGCTTGTAATAGACTCCTAATAGGGTCAATGTCCTTAATAGGATACTTTTGATTAGTGGATCTTTGTGGGTACCATCTCCACCGGGGTTTTCCCTTGGCCAGGGTTTCCTCAAGAACATATCATGTGTTATGAGTTCTTTAGTTTTATTGATATGCATGTTGTTTAGCTTCTTATGTTATGCATGTGTAAAGATAATCTATTATATCCATATTTGGGCAAAAGATAAAGTTTGTAGAATATTGATTCACCCCCCCCTCTCAGTATTCCCTATTTCTAACAAATCTAATTAATGCTCCTAAACATTTTCCTTTTTGGTTTGAGAAAATGTGGTTAAGCCATCCTGACCTGGAGAGAAATTTATTTGAGTGGTGGAATATTAAGGTGGAGGGCACTGCTATGTTCAAAGTAACTAGAAAGCTTATAAACATTAAGGATAAAGTTAAAATTTGGAATAAAGAAGTTTTTGGAGACATTCAAACTGAAGAATAAAGCTAAAACTGACCTTGCTTCTATTCAGGAGACTATTCAAACTCATGGACTCTCAAATTCTCTTAAAGATGAGGAACAAAAGGCCCTTGTTAGCTACCATAATCTGATTTCTAAAGAGGAAACTTACTGGCGTCAGAGATCAAGGGTGGTTTGGCTTAAGGAAGGGGACATAAAAACTAAGTTTTTCCACCTGACCACTCTCAAACACAAGGCTAATAATCAAATAGCTAAAATTGCTATGGATAGAGATGAGATCCATAAGGAAGATGAAATCAAGACAACTTCTATTAATTATTTTTCTTCTTTACTCTCTACTAAAGGTAATCTGGATAAGGATTGTCAAGACCAATTACTAGAAGCCATTCCTAGCATTGTTAATCTAGATCAAAACAAGGATCTTCAGGCTATCCCTTCCATTAAGGAGATCAAGGATGCTATCTTTTCTTTTGAAGGAGATAAGGCTCCTAGTTCAGATGGGTTTCCTATGTTTTTCTTTCAAAAATTCTGGTTTATTGTGGAAAAGGATGTCTCTCATGCTATGAAGGAGTTCTTTGGCTGCAAGCATCTTCTTAAAGAAATCAATGGAACCTTCTTAGCCTTGGTTCCTAAGATTGTTGGAGCTCATTATTTTGATCAATTTCAGCCTATAAGCCTATGCAATTCCTTCTATAAGATCTTCTCTAAAATTCTGACCTCCAGGCTCTTGAAAATTCTTCCTCATCTGATTGCTCCTCAACATAATGGTTTTATTCTGGGAAGACAAATTCTTGACTTGGTGGTGCTAGTTCATGAGAATATCCATTCTACCACTAAAGGTAACAAACATGGATTTATCCTCAAACTTGACTTGGCTAAAGCCTATGATCGGGTTGACAGGAATTTCTTATGTCTGATTCTTAAGTAGTTTGGTTTTAGTGAAAGGGTCATCCAAATTATCTATCAACTGATTTCCAATACTTATTTTTTTGTTCTTATTAATGGATCTCCTTCCAAGTTCTTTAAAAATACCAAAGGGCTCAGACAAGGAGATCCTATCTCGCCTATTCTATTTACCCTATTGGCTAAAAGCATGGGGAGGTACTTTCAGTTATTGGTTTCTAAGGGTTTCATTCAAGGTCTTAGACCCTCTTCCAATCCCTTAATTGTCTCTCATGCTTAGTTTGTGGATGATACCATCACTATGGGATCATCTACTATCAAGGAAGCCAAATCCTTTAAATCTGCTCTGAACCTTTACACCAAAGCTACTGGTCAGCTCATTAACTAGTCTAAAAGTACTCTATTCTTCATAAATACCCCAGAGGATAGACAATGTAAAATTGTTGGCATCTTAGAATGCAGTATAAGTTCCTTCCCCTCTTCCTATCTAGGATTGCCTTTGGGCCTTAATATCAGTGACTCATTTTGGAATCAGATGGTTGAGAGATTTTTTACTAAGTTGGCTAGCTGGAAGGGTGCGATTTTATCTTAGGCTGGGAAGATTACCTTGATTAAATCTTCTCTTCAAAGTCTTTTGGTGTATGCTATGAGTTTTTTTAAGATGCTCTCCAAATATGTGGATAAATTTGACAGTATTCTTAAATGTTCCCTTTGGTATGGGGTTGAGGAAAGAAACCACATCCCTTTGATTTCTTGGGAAAGGGTGTGCAAACTGAAGTCTCTGGGGGGAATGGGTCTCAGACCAATAAAGATTATGAATAAAGCTCTGTTGGCTAAGAAAAAATGGCATATTTATGGAGAACCTAAGGATTGGAATAATATTTGTAGAAATAAATACCTTTATGATACCCCTTCCATTGATCAATTCCTTTCCAGCTCAGAGAAAGTTGAGGGCTCTATTTTTTGGAGGAATATCAATGATGCTGGAAACATAGCCAATAAATGTAAGTGTTGGAGATTAGGAAATGGATTCAGTATTAATTTTTGGAAAGATCCTTGGTTGTTTGAAAAACCTTTGAATTGCATCTTTAATAATCCCGAGGACATAAGAAGATGCTATGCTACTTTTGGACCTAAAGTGAAAGATTATTGGGAAAACAACTGCTGGGTAAGGTTGGCCATGATCAATCCTGCCTTCCAAGTTATTGATAAAGCCCTTCTGGCTCAATGTTGCTACGCTAATACATAGGACTCTTTGATATAGGGCCCTCTTCTAATGGTAAATTTTCTATGGCCTCTGCGAGCTTTCTTCAATATGAGGTGCCTGAGGAAACTCCTTTCTAGACAAAGCTCTAGAATAATAATCTTACTCCCAAAGTTGAGATCTTCTACTGGATTTTTGTTCAAAACAAAGATCTCACTAAAAAAAACCTTAAAAAGAGAGGATTTATTATGCCTAATAGATGTTGTCTATGCCAAGAGGCTGAGGAAGAAACTAACCACCTTTTTTTGCATTGTCCATTTTCTCAGTAGGTTTGGTCTTTCTTTTGCAGGAATGGGCTTTATACTAGATTTTCCCCTTTTCTGTTCAGGAATTTTTCCAACAATGGTATTATCTATGTGCTAATGAAAGGGATAAAAAAAGATTGACTTTGATTACTCCCCATATTGCTTGGAGTATATAGAAAGAAAGAAATAACCGCATCTTTTGGGACAAATGCAGTACTCCTGTCCTAGTGTATGAGAAAGAACATAGTGGGATGTTAAAAAATCTTCTAAATAGAATCACCATCATAGTGGGAAAAGCAGGGACTCTCAAATGAAGAAGAATGACCATAAAAATAGTGTTTGGATTATGTCCCTTGAAGGCTAGATTAAGATTAACTTCGACGGAGTGGCTAAGGGCAATCCTGGCCCAGTGGGGTGTGGTAGTGTTATCAGGGGACTGTAATGGGAATGTCATTGCTACTAACACCGCTCCTCTAGGAACTCAAAACAACCATATGGAATAAGCTTTGGGTGCTTATTATGGTTTACAACATGCTAGTAGACTCAACCTTTAAAAATATTTGGTTAGAGGGAGACTCAATGAATACTATTAATTGCTTTAAAGGTAATAATCCTCCGTCATGGACTATTGAAAACATTATTTCCAAAGTGAAAGACATCATAGCCAAGTGTACCAAAATTCACATTACTCATGTGTACTACAAGAGTAACACCATGGTGGACAGTTTGGAAAATATCGGTGTTAAATCTGATGAGGTCATCACCTAGGACAACAAGGCAGATATTAAAGAGGAAACTAAATCATGCATTTATTATGATCAAATCAATCATAAGGCAAGAAAGATTTGAAATGATTAATAAGACTCACCTAAGCTCTATGGGAGTTTGAAAGTAGTTATGGGAAAGTATGGAATGACATTTTAAGCATCATTATTTTTGACTATTTGCATGCTTTCTGGGTTGTGCCCTCTATTAATCTTATTAACAGTGACTGCAATTTTGTTTACCATAGGCCTAATTCTAACAAGAAATCTGTGCTGCTAAATTTATCAAACATGGGTGGTGACTCGAAGCAAGAGGAGCCTAATAATTTTAATAAGCTCAAGGAAGCTGATATGGCTATGGTTTGGTGGAAGCTTAAGAAAGGAGGAATGACCCCTTATCCAGAAAAATTACATGGTTTTGACAAGGATGTCACTCAAAAAAATTTTGACGGCTAGAAAAATGATACGGTCACTATAGAAGGGAGAAAAATGGAGATCATTGTGGAGCTTATTGCTCAAGTGATGGGGAATCCCCAATATTAGACAAAAAGTTTTACAAGAATCACAAAATTTTAGATATGGTGTCCAAAAATTCCCAAAGTCTGCAAGGAGAAGGTTGATTTTGTCGAGGGTAAGATAAATGGCTACATTGATCTTGTCAGAATCAAGGAAATATGGTGCTACGTTCTGTAGGCTGTGATGGAGTATTTTACCCTCGATGGGAACTTCACTCATGCTCACTCTCACCACTTTATGTTCCTTAACCATTTTAGGTACAAGGATACTATTAACATACCCTATTACCTTCATACTTCTCTGGTTAAAAGTATAAATGAGCATAAGGGTTCTCCTAAGAAGGCTATTAAGCATGAATGTTTGATTCTTTTGATTTATGAGCATATCAAGAGAACTATACCTAACCCTAGCTCCAGCCCTTCTTCTAGAAAGAGTAAGCTGAGCCCTATGAATCCTAAGTCTAGTTCTATTAAGTGGAAGGTAGAGGATATTATGGGTAGTAGCTCAAAGAAAATTTTCTTGGAAGAGACTGAAGCTGAGGACTATTCTGAGGGTTCTTAGACAAAGGATTCTGAAGAGAATGTGTTTGGAGAGATTCAGGAGATGAAAAGTAGTGGAAAGGAGGAGGAGGATACTGATGAATTTGATGCTATGGCTACCCCTGAAGATAACAAGGAGGAGGTTAATAGTAAGGTCTCAGAGGAGGATAACAAGGAGATGATTGAGGGGAAGGAACAACTAGATGATGAGGATCACCTGCAGGGTACTGATGAATCACAAAAATGGGGGGTTGAGATTGAGCCTATGTGTACTGAGGAGAAGGATATTGGTGAAACAAAGGACCCTGAGAAAAAATATTTAGGAAAGTGTGGATGAGGGAGAAAGGTAATACTGTGGAAGAAGCCATTTCAGAAGGGACTATAGCGCATAACTCTCATAGCCTTGAAGATCTGGTCGACACTGCTATCCAGTATATAGAGAAGCATAAGAATGATAGGGATTTTAATAAAGAGGAGGTTCCCATTTTGGATGATTTTGTTTTTGGTATGAGGCACGATGTGTCTGTCTCTCAAGACTTTGAGGATAATATTCAGGAGGGTAGCGGTGAATCCAATGAATGGAAAGCTAGAGAGTCCTCCATCAAGCTTATCTTTGAATATTTTAATGACAAAGAAGAGGTCACCACTAGTGTGTTGCAGACTGCCAAAGCTGAGGCCCTTTACTCCTTTAGATTCAGAAAATGGTGCTTTCATGAAATTAGAAGGCTCCATTTAAAATGTAGGAAGCTTGAAACTAACAATGCTATACTCCATGAGAAAGTTGAGTCTATCCTCAAAGAGGGATCATCTAACTCCCTTGCTACTAATATTAAGGAAAGGATGGATAAATTTGATAATAATCTTAATAACATCCTTCAGCACAATATGGATAGTATGAAGGCTTCTAGTACCAACCTCAAGTCTCTGGTCAACCTGCTGGATAATGCTTCAAAGGATGACACTGAGATCAGAAACACTCCTCTGGTGGGTAGTGGTGGCCCTAGCTCTCAGACCCATGGGAGCAATAAGAAAAAAATCCCTCTGATGAAGAAGAATGTGGACGAGCTGAAAAGTGTTATTAGGTAGATGGACAACATTTAGGCCAAGATGGAGAAGACGCTGGATGAGAAAGTTGGGGTTCTATATGTGGATGCTTAGTCTAGTTGTCTTGTTGGTTTTTTGTAATCTCTATTGTCTTTTGGTTTGGTTGTTAGTCCTTTTTATCACTATCTTTTTAGTACCTTAGATGGGAAGTTCGATGTTGTATACTTGTTTTTTGGTGTTGTGATCTCTTCTTCCAATCTTTTGTTCCTTAAGTTGTAAAGGGTTTCAGGTCCCTTCAAAACCTATTTTTTCCAGTAATCAGAACTTTTTAATATGAAAGAACACAACATTAGACCATAAAGTTCCACCTAACCAGTCATTTAATATTTCATTAAAATAATGCCAAAATCAAGAATATGCCCCTTTAAGTTTTTCCCTTAAAGCCAAATTTAAAATTTATATCCTCATTAAATTTTAAATATACCATCATTAAAAGGAATTACTCAAGTCTCCCCTCTAATAATTTTCAATTTAATACACCATATTATGCTTTAAATTTTTAAAATCACCTCTTGATAAAGTCAACCCATTAAATGAAAATCCATTAAATTTAAATTTTAAAAGGGTCTCTTATTAATTTTAAATCCCAACTATTTAAAAGCTTAGTCCTAACCCTAATTCAAAATTAGGGTTGGGGCTAAAAATAATAAGTTAAAAATTTAACCCTAAAATTATTTTTCATCATTAGCCTCCAAACCCTAGCCTCCAAATTTTTTTGTTCAATATATTTCATGTTTTGTTGTAGGTTTCTCATGGTTGTATATATATATATATATATATAATATATATATATATAGACACACACACACACACACACACACACACACAAGTGTGTATATATATAAATAAAAAAATAGAGAAGCAAAGAAATGGGCCTACAACTATGATACCCCCCCGACTACATTTTTTTTCTCCTATTGCAAGCGACGGTTTGAAGGCAGTGATGATGGTTAAGGGGAGGGGTTTTCCCCCCTTTCCATTGTGGTGGGCTATGGTGCCCATGACCCTACCGCAAATAATGACCAACCCGCTATTACAACAACCATCATGGCTATGACCACCACAGGAAGGGGTGTAGAGCCGCTTCCCTCCCTTGTGGCTTCCTTCAAAAGGGAGTCATGGGGAGAGGGTTCAACCTCCCCGTCTCCCACTGAAAATTTGTTTTATTTTTTTTATAGTTTTAAAATTTATTTTTATTTGTTTAGTTATACACACACACATATATACTACAAATGTGTGTGTATATATATATATATATATATCATGATAATATATATATTATCATGAAATGTATATACCCTGTGCTTAAAATATAATATATGTATATATATACATATATTATATTTTCAGCATGGGGTATATATGTTTCATGCATGTGGTATATACATTTCATGATAATATATATATATATATATATATATATATATATATATATATGTATATATATATATATGTATATATATATATAGACATATATGTATATATATATAGACACATATGTCTATATATATAGATATATATATGTATATGTATATATATATATACATATATATATATACATATATATATATACA
>BSBK01011123.1:152500-322500 GCA_027943335.1 Chamaecyparis obtusa | reverse complement strand
TTTTGAGGGAAAGGGATAGAAGGAATGCTTGGAAAGGGAAATGACTGAAAGAAAACTATCCTACTAGGTGATACACCAAAATTAGGGTATGAATTGGAGCATAGAGGGATAGAATCAATGAAAAACTCAGGTCTAGTAGGTCACAACTTATTGAATAGGCTTGCACAAGTGTTTCATAGGAGGGCCTGAACATAAGACACAACTTATGATCTACAAGCAGACATTCACTTCTGTAACTCAGTGTAGGATTGAGACAAGACTGTTAGGGGGTTGAAGTATACCCACAAAAATATCTAAATCAGATCAAACACAATAACACACACAATTACAGAAAGTAAGAGGGGTCAGGAACCCTAAGTTGTTATTGAAAACATACATAGACTTCAATTCATTAAGAGATGAACTCAGACAAGGAAGCATAGGGACATGAAGAATTGTCACAAAATACCTCTACAATGTTTGAATTTATCAATGGGAGAATACAACTGTAGAAGCCAGAGGGAAGAGAAAATGCCATAGATAACTCTTAAGAAAGATGAATTTCTTTTTACAATTGTCTAACTCTGAGCACTAAGGCTCCAAAAAAGAACTATATACAACTCAACTGCACGCAGGCAGGAGTCAAAACTAACCTAACTAGGGTTACATAGGTATAGCAATACAACATCAAACCCTAGGTACACTGATGACTAATCAAAATTTTTGAGAACACCGGTGATAAAATCATATCTTTTCTTTACGTGTTAATCCGATACTGAGCCCTCCTGTAGACACAACAACCTCGACTCATCCACCCACCTACAACTCAACTAAGCCATGAAGGCTCACAATCTGATCATATTTCCTTGGGGACAAGTACCGTTCAAAAGGTGGTACCAACTCTTTCTAGCATCTCCTGGCATGAAAATGGAACACAGTACCCTACAACACCAGCCAACAGTCATCTCCATCAACTTCCCCACCCACAAATGTCCTGAGAATTAAATTCCTGAGCTACCCGATGTTGTGCATGGCCAAAAGAATGCAAAACCCTAGCAAAACCAATAGAGATCATTTGAATTTTTTAAATATAACGGATAGAAAAAAATTTAAAACATCACCGTTGATGAGAAACCCCTCCCAACAGATGAATGACTATGATGCACTAAAACAATAGCCTAAACCTCCCCCTCTGACAGGTCAACTGCCACCTAGAAGTCAGCAACCCATGAAACATGAGAAAATCAGCACGTCTGATAGACTTGGGCCCATGACCTGCAAAAAGAGCATCAGACAATTGGCACTATACCGTGATGCTAAAAGTTGAGCATCTTGGATCCTTGGTATAACGAAAACTGCCAGATCAAACTAGACATTAAGCTCTTTAGAAATCCCTAACCCCACGGACCCACTGTCAACCACCACGTAGCATACCAACTAGCCAATCACAAGCTGCCAAATGAGACACATTACAGACCCTTCTAACAACATGACCCATGGTAGACTAAGATCACATCAGATAGTTGTTGCAAGATCGCAAGGGCTTGGAAGATCCCTTGCGATCAAGTGCCAACCATAGAACTTCAGTCTACTGACATCCTTGCAAATACTCTGACACGGTCCTACCAATAGAGCCTAGCTGTCTTCTAACTAACCAATGAAGAATGAGCACGTTAGAGACTAAGGACCCACCTGACAGAGCCTAGATAAATTAAGATCAACGACGAGTGCATGATCTCATGTGTCAAAAAAGCTCCTTCAGATCATATGCTAGTCGTTAGATCAACATCGACTGACAATCACCGGGCCCGCGCTGACATGGTGCCGAATCACAATTCTTGACCAATCACAAATTCACAGCTCAGACTATGTGGTGGGAGCCACTAACAAATGAACTTTGTAGGCAGGAAGATCGATGATTGTCACAAGATCTCATGGAATCTTTCGAGGCCATGAGATCATGCAACAACTGTCAGATCTAGAATCTTGATTTGGCCACTGAACTGAGACTGCCAACCGAAATGATAACCACTCACCAAATCACTAAGTGTTAAGGGGTTGACCACCGGGAATCAGAGATTTGGTGATTGAAGGTTTTAAAAATGCACATGCGAAATGAAGGGACTTAAGTGGCCGATAAAGTAAACTGCAAATTAGAACAGGGCCTTAGGGTTTTTTGGTAACGACTAGTTTTATGAATTTTTAACTATAGACCAGGGGATAAAACAATTTGCAGAGGCCAGAGGATAAGGTACAACTTCATGAAATTTTCAAGGATGCTTGGCAAGGTTAAAATAGGGACCTGAGGATAGATTTTAGCCAAATTTGCATGCATATGAAAATTAGGGTAACATTTTGGCAATTTCTGCTGGATGTCAGCTTGCTAGACATGGAAAACCAGTGGCCTTGACATAATTCATTGGGCATGGGGTCATCTCAGGAACACAAAACTTGACAGAGAGACAAAACTAAAAACTAGAAAGACAAACTTGTGCATAGGCACTTCTTGAAAAGCAGGAAACTAACCTAGAAAATAGGGAAAGAAAATAGGGGAAACATTTTTACAAATAATTACAGAGAGGAATTAACCTCAAAGCAGGGTTTCAAGTGGAATCCATTCACTGAGATTGGAAAGGCATCTCCTTCAAGAGTTGATAGCTGAAAAGCATTAGGTCCCTTGCACTTTGTTATAACAAATGGTCCACCCCAAAATGAGTCAAATTTGGTATGCCTACCAGGCTTGGATCTGAATTCATCCCATTTGAGAACTACATCTCCAACCTTGAAGTTTCTGACCTTGGCTCTTTTGTCAAAGCTCCTCTTTGTCTGAATCTGATGAAACTCCATATCTTGCATTGATTTGTCTCTGAGTTCTTCTAACTCCATCAACTGAGCATATCTAATCTGCGAGGGATTTGCCTCATCAAATAGGGCATACTGAGTAGCCAAGTCCAGAGCTGGTAATTCAGTTGAAATGGACAACTTAGCTTCTCTACCATATAGTAGCACATAAGGAGAATTCCCAATGATTTTCTTTGGGGTAATTCTATCTAGCCATAAGGAAGACTTCATCTTGGTATGCCAATCTCTCTGATTATCTTGCAGAGTCTTCCTGATTATCCTAACCAAATTCTTGTTTGTTGATTCTACTAAGCTATTGCCTTGGGGGGTAGTAATTGGAATTGATATTCAGATAGATGCCATTCTTGACTGCCCACTCTGAGACTTTAAGGCCTGTAAATGCCAATGCATTATCTGATATTATAGAGTCTGGAGTGCCAAATCTATGAATTATATCATCATAAAAAATTAAGACAACACTCTCATTG
Source organism: Chamaecyparis obtusa (assembly GCA_027943335.1). Lineage (NCBI taxonomy): Eukaryota > Viridiplantae > Streptophyta > Pinopsida > Cupressales > Cupressaceae > Chamaecyparis > Chamaecyparis obtusa. The sequence continues at coordinate 319,192 of BSBK01011123.1, read as the reverse complement.
GCTTCTTTTAATGCAATTGCTTCTGTCCACCTAGTGAAATAATCTATTGCAGTAATTATCCATTTATGTCCTACACTAGATGGAGGATTGATCATACCAATGAATTTTATACCCCACTTCATGAAAGGTTGCTCTGTTCTGACTATCTGTAGGGGCAAGGCTGCAAGCCTTTCTTTTCTTTCAAACATGGCACACTTGATGCATTTTCTCACATAATCATGGCTATCCTTGAAGATAGATGGCCAGTAGTATCTAGCCCTCATGATTTTAAAAGTAGTAGTCCTAGGAGAGAAATGACCTCCAGAAGGTCCATCATGAAACTCAAATAGGACATCTGCTACCTTTTCTGAATCTATGCATCTTAAAAGGACACCATTGTGATCCTTTCTGAAAAGAACTTCATTTATCAACACAAAAGGAATAGATTGTAATCTATAATACCTTCTTTTTGCTGAATCCAAACCTGCAGGACATTGTCCTCTCTTCAAGTAATTGATCATATTAGGCAACCAACTTGTTGCCTTGGTTTTTTCTTCTATAGAATGCACCACCAGAGATGCATCAATTTGTTATGGTCTCTTTGAACTTTCATCCCCTGCCAAATGCTCACAAAGACCTCTTCCTCTAACAAACTTGGTAGTTTGAATATCTATGTCATATTCCATCACCTTGGTGATCCAACCAGCTCTTTTCTCATTTAGGTCCTTGGAAAGCAAAATTCTTTGACACTTGGATGACTAACTTTCAAGTGTACCTTGCTATGGGTCAATAGATATCTAAACTTTTTAAGGCTCTTTACCAAAACAAGTAGATGTTTCTCTACAAAAGAGTATCTCTATTCATACTCTTCTAAACCTTTGCTAAAGAAAGCAATAGGCTACTCCAATCCATCTAAATTTTCTTGAGTCAGCATTGCAGATATAGCATCATGACCTCCATAAGCATAAAGGATAAAATCCTTATTGAAATTTGGGTTTAAGAGGGCAGGAGCTTCTGTTAAGGCCTCTTTGATAGCCTAGAAATTGGCTTTCCCTTCCTTAGTCCAACTAAAAGCTGAATTCTTTTTCAACATGGCTGTCAAAGGCTTAAGTAAGTCTGCAATGTTAGGCAAGAACCTCCTAACAAAATATATCTTTCCTATGAAAGATTGGAGACTTTTCTTGTGATGTGGTAGGGGTAGCTCTAGGATAGCTACAATTCTCTCAGGATCTACTGTGATCCCTTCTTTGGATGCTACATATCCCAACAATTTTCCTTCATGGATTGCAAATAGACATTTCTTGGGATTAAGAGATATCCCAAATTCTCTACACCTTTCAAAAATCTTCCTCAAATGTTTGATGTGATCTACTGCATGCTTTGAATAGATAGTTATGTCATCTAAGTAGACCAGCACAAACTTGTACATGAGGCTTTTAAAGGCCATATCCATTGCCTTTTGAAATGTAGCACCTACATTTGACAAACCAAAGGGCATCTTTTGATAAGCCATGGTTCCCAACTTGGTTGTAAATGTAGTCTTGTATTGATCCTCTTCATTCACCAAGATCTGATTGTATCCTGAATAGCCATCCAATAATGAAAATCTCTCAGATCCAGAGACACATTGCAAGATTTGCTCCATAGAGCGTAATGGATGGCAGTCTTTTAATGAGGCTCTGTTAAGATCCCTGAAGTCAACACATAACCTCAGCTCCCCATTCTTCTTCCTGACAGGAACAAGGTTGGAAACCCAACTAGTATGCTTGATGGGGTAGATGATACCACTTTCTATCAATTTGAGCACTTCTTTATGCATAAGTGGCTCAAGCTTGGGATTAACAAGCCTTTGTTTTTGCTCACTGGTTTGGCATTAGGTTCTAATTCAATAGTGTACTGAGAAAGAGTTGGATCAAAACCTTTGAGGTCCTCATATTGCCATGCAAAAAAATCACTAAATTCTTTGAATAATTGAGTGTAAGCTTGCTTTTCCAATTTAGTGTTCACCTTCCCAAATTGTAAGCTCTTACCTAGCTCCAACTCTAATTCAACGCAATGTTCTTGTTGAACTACCAGGCCAGCTTTATTTTTCTTAACTTCATCATCCTCGTTGAAGACAACTTCTAAGGTAACAAGACCTCTAGGTATCTTATTGGACTTCAGCTGTATCACTTGATCACCATAATTTTGTGATAACCTATCTTGATTATGCTTTGAAAAAACATCTTCTTCAAACAAGAATTGAAGAATTTGTTCTTCATTGTCAAACACCTACCAATTGACATCATTATCAGGAATGTAGGGTCTGACAATCACTTTGATATGATGTTGATCTACTTCTTTTGAAATGCTATTTGGAATATCATACTGAGATCCAGCAGTAGCTAACCTATCTGCATTTTGATTTAGCTTCCTAGGGATAGCAACAATATTAAAAGCACAAAAATATTCAATTGCATCCCAAACTCTATGTATGTATGCTTTCAAAGTGTCATTTTTGGTTTCCCTTATCCCTCTAACTTGGCTGACAACTAATTCACTATCACCATAAACTTTTAAGGCCTTAAGCCCTCTTTTTCTAGCCCACTCTAGTCCATTGACTAGACTTTCATACTCTACAATATTGCTAGTCCAGGAGAAACTGAATCTAAAGGTAGTATAATACCTTTCTCCTTTTGGGGATACTAACATAGCACCACCACCAGAACCATGTCTACTTCTAGCCCCATCAAAAAATAATTCCCAAACTTGATTATTCTGATCCTCTGAATCAGTGTCCTCTTTGAGAAGGCTTGGCTCTATGACTCCACTTTCTTGTATCAAATAACTTCCCAAACCAAAATCCCAGATTAGATTTTCTTGGGCCTCTAAAGCTCTTTCATCTAGAAGAATATCATGGATACTCTCTATCTTTGTGCTTGCTTCACTAATGGTTTGGAAGTCACTGTCATCAAATATAGGGTAGTTTACATTGATGGTGTTGGATACATATGGCTCTATATGGTGTGCTGCCAATGGTTCTGATTTAATGGTGACCTTGGTCCCATATCTTGTATGAAATAGTATGTGAGACCAATCAAAAGATAGATAGCCTCCTATATGGAAAATAATTCAGGGAGATCTATGATATATATATCAAGGATGATGGAAAAATTAGGACTAGCATGTAGGATTAGACTGGTATCCTTGGCCACACCTATAGTATTGACTGAGGATCCATCAAGTTGGGTAACCTTCTTTTGGAAGGGTTCATATTTTAGTCCTAATTGGTCAGCCACCTTCTTGGGCATCACAGTGCTAGTAGTCCTAATTATGTACTAGAGATTTTCCAATAATTAGAGATACATAAAAGGGAGGTGGCTTTGAATTCCTACTTCACATGGTATTGGACTTGGAGTTGCTACTTGGAGCCTCCTTTTCTTGATCAGTGTTAACCAACACTGGCTTTGCAGCTTCTTTTGTAGGTTGAGGAGTTGTTACTTTAGTCATGGCCTTCTTCAAAATTTCAGGCTATCCTGGAAGAGCTAGAGAGTCCCACATGGACATGGTAATGTTGACCTTCTTCATGCTGTCAACAATGTTAAAAGGTGTCACAATGTGTACTCTTTGTTGTGCTTTCACCATGATGGGATCCACTTCTTTGGAATGTTGGCCTTCTTTGCTTGTGATGACAGGAACCTCCTTAGTGTGATGGGAGTAGCTTGTTGCAGTGGCTCTACAGATGTGGTGGCTTTGGCATAAGAATCTAGCCTCTCCATGTCTTGAGCTCTTCTTTTTGCTCTTGTATAGGCAAGAAAAGAAACTTCATCATTGACTCCATTGAAGTTTGGTTACTCCCAATTAAAGAGAGTAGTCTCATGCTCTTGTGATTCTTGTTGAGGCACTGACCCACTAGATGAAGCCTCTGATTGGGCTTCGGAGGCATTTTGAACCATTAAAGCTTGGTTCATCCATCCATTTGAACATGTAGCCTGATTGTGAGGCTGATTACAAGGAAAACACCATTCATTATCCATAGCCATATTATTTTGACTAGGAACCATATCCCTCACTAGATTTGCAAAATTGAGAGGTGCAGGATTGTATGGTTGAAATGGTCTCTGATTGAAACTTTGTCTTAGTCCTTGATAGCCTCCTTGGTATGGTGGCCTATTTTGTTGATAAGGCTATCCTTGATTTTGATATTGCTGATTAGGACTTTGGCCTTGTGTCTAAAAGTGTGGTCTAATTCCTTGACCTTGCTTCTTTAGATTTGTGACCTCTTTAGTCAAGGTCTGCAACAAATTTGTCATTTCTTGCTTACTGCTTTCTTGACTATTTTTTATCTCTTGTAGCTCTTGAGAGAAACTTACTATTAGCTCTTGACCACTGGTACTAGCCTAAGGTGCCAATATGGTAGGGATAGGAGTAAATGGGGGTACTTGGGTAGGTGCAATGGGTTGAAGGATAGGAAAAATGGGCATTGGTGGCCTTCTAGCAATCATGCCTGCTTGAATGAAATAATTTTCAGCCCTAACAGCTATGTCAAAAGCCTGGGGTAAAGAAGTACTACCATAGATTGGATCATGATAGAAATTTGACCATTCAAGCTTTGCAAGTAATATAGGAAAGCATGGTTAGCTGATGGTCTTACAAAAACTAGAATTCTATTCCATGTCTTGAGGAATCTACTATTGTAATCTATCATTTGTTCTTGAGGGTCCTCTCTTAATGGTTGTTAACTGCTCAACCTGAGACAAGTTATCTGATTTATCCTCAAAATGCTTACTTAATGCCTCTCCTAACTCATCCCATGAAGTAATAGAACCAATAGTTAGAGTTCTAAACCATTCAAGAGCCTTACCTTTTAGAGAGGCTGCTAATAATTTTGTGGCCACATTCTCTTGAGTTATGTTGTGTATGCTGCAGATGGTGGTCACATCTCTTATGTGTTCAACAGAAGTTGTCTACCCTTCACTAGTGAAATTAGGTATACTCTTTAGTGCCACCAAGGGAACATCATGATGTTGAGGAAAGGCTAATCGACTCCCTTGGTTGAAAGGTGCAAAGGAAAACTACCTAGCCATTGTAGGAGTTGGAATCTAAAGATTAACAACTATATGAGCAGTATTTACTACTGGATTTGAATCCTCCTCTAGATCTCTAGTTAGAGATCTGCCTCTTCTTCTAGGATGAAAGGGCAAAGGTCCCCTTTCTGAGGTATCCGGTGGTGTTGATTGAACTCTCCTTGTAGGGTATGTTCTTTGAGTTGACCTACCTTTTTGACTTCTTCTTGAGGGAAACTCTAAAAATTTAGTGGGCTTTGAGCTCCTAGTCTCAATCTTTCTCATAAACCTTGAACAATCTTGGCCTGGACCTTTGAAATCAGTGGAGTCACCAGATATGCTTGATAGAACACTTCTAAAAGCTTATATTATGCAATATGTATATCAGGGATAACATAAGCTTCAAACAATAATTTATTTGGACTCCCACCGGGCGTGCCAGAAATGTTATACACTAAGTTTGCACCCTTGTTTCAAGCTCTTGTAGTCTTGATAACCTAGTATAACATGGGAATCATCTCCAGGTGTGGGACCTATGCTAACTAAGATGAGACCTCTAGGTTCTAGGTTGGTTCCTCTCGGATAATCACCTTAATTTGCTTCTAGACATGAAAAGTAAACTTTTGAGGGAAAGGGATAGAAGGAATGCTTAGAAAGGGAAATTACTGAAAGCAAACTATCCTACTAGGTGATACACCAAAATTAGGGTATGAATTGCAGCATAGAGGGATAAAATCAATGAAAAGCTCAGGTCTAGTAGGTCACAACTTACTGAATAGGCTTGCATAAGTGTTTCATAGGAGGGCCTAAACATAAGACACAACTTATGACCTACAAGCAGACATTCACTTATGCATCTTGGTGTAGGATTGAGACAAGACTGTTAGGGGGCTGAAGTATACCCACAAAAACATCTAAATCAGATCAAACACAATAACACACACAATTACAGAAAGTAAGAGGGATTAGGAACCCTAAGTTGTTATTGAAAACATACATAGACTTCAATTCATTAAGAGATGAACTCAGACAAGGAAGCATAGGGACATGAAGAATTATCACAAAATACCTCTACAATGTTTGAATTTATCAATGGGAGAATACAACTGTAGAAGCCAAAGGGAAGAGAAAATGCAATAGATAACTCTTAAGAAAGATGAATTTCTTTTTACAATTGTCTAACTTCGACCACTAAGGCTCCAAAAAATAACTATATACAACTCAACTGCACATAGGCAGGAGTCAAAACTAACCTAACTAGGGTTACATAGGTATAGCAATACAACATCAAACCCTAGGTACACTGATGACTAATCAAAATCTCTGAGAACACCAGTGATCAAATCATACCTTTTCTTTACAGGTTGATCCTGTATTGAGCCCTCCTGTAGACACAACAACCTCGACTCATCCACCCACCTACAACTCCACTAAGCCATGAAGGCTTGCAATCTTATCATATTTCCATGGGGAATAGTACCATTCAAAAGGTGGGGCCAACTCTTTCTAGCATCTCCTGGTGTGAAAATGTGGCACAGTACCCTGCAATGCTAGCCAATAGTCATCTCCATCAACTTCCCCACCCACAAATGTCCTGAGAATTAAATTCCTAAGCTAGCTAACATCGTGCATGGCTGAAAGAATGAAAAACCCTAGCAAAACCAATAGAGATCATTTGAATTTTTTAAATATAACGGATAGCGGAAAAATTTAAAACATCACCATCGATGAGAAACCCCTCCCGACAGATGAACAATTGTGATGCACTCAAAAAATAGCCTAAACCTCTCCCTCTGATAGGTCAACTACCACCTAGAAGTTGGAAACCAATGAAATGTGAGCAAATTAGCATGTCTGACAGACTTGGGCCCATGATCTGCAGAAAGAGCATTGGACGGTTGTCTCTATACCGTGATGCTAAAAGTTGAGCATCTTGGATCCCTAGTATAATGATAACCACTAGATCAAACTGGACATTAAGCTCTTTAGAAATCCCTAACCCCATGGACCCACTATCAACTGCCACGTACCATACCAACCAACCAATCATAAGTTGTCAAATGAGACATGTTGCAGACCCTTCTGACAATAGGACCCATGGCAGATTAAGATCACATCAGATGGTTTTTGTAAGATTTCAAGGGCTTGGAAGATCCCTTGCGATCAAGTGACAACCATAGATCTTTAGTCTACTGACATCCCTACAGATACTCTGACACGGTCCTACCAATAGATCCAACTATCGTCTAACCAACCAATGAAGAATGAGCACATCAGAGACCAAGGAACCCCACCTAAGAGGGCTCAGATAAAGTAAAATCAATGGTGGGTGCATGATCTCATGTGTCAAAAAAGCTCCTTCAGATCATGCGCTAGCCATTAGATCAACATCGACTGACAATCTTTGGGCCTGTGCTGACATGGCACCGAATCACAAGTCTTGACCAATCACAAATGCACAGCTTGGACTACATGGCAGGACCCACTGACAAATGAACTTTGCAGGCAGGAAGATTGATGATCGTCACAAGATCTCATGGAATCTTTTGAGGCCATGAGATCATGCGACAACTGTCAGATCTAGAATCTTGATTTGGCCGCTGAACTGAGACTACCAACTGAAACGGTAACCGCTCACCAAATTGCTAAGTGTTAAGGGGTTGACCACTGGGAATCAGAGATTTGGCAATTGAAGGATTTAGAAATGCACATTCAAAATGAAGGGACTTAAGTGGCCGATAAAGTAAACTGCAAATTAGAATAGGGCCTTAGGGTTTTTGGGTAACGACTAGTTTTATGAATTTTTAACTGCAGACCAAGGGATAAAATAATTTGTAGAGGCCAGAGGACAAGGCACAACTTCATGAAATTTTTAGGGATGCTTGGCAAGGTTAAAACAGGGACTTGGGGATAGATTTTAACCAAATTTGCATGCATATGAAAATTAGGGTAACACTTATATTATTGGCAACTTCATTTATTTGAATAAACACTTCCTTTATGGTTTGTCTTAGATGATTTTGTCTTACTCTTATCTTTTGTCTTGTTCTTAGTTTTGACTTATTCCCCATATGCAAACCCTTCTATTTATTATCAATGTTGTTTATTTACTAATATTTTTAACAAAGTAAACACTATTTGTCTTTATCTAAGTTTTGTCTTTATTCTCATTTGTCTTCATCTGATTTTTGTCTCAACTATTTATTGTTTATACTTTCATCAGGGCTCTATCTTTCATTAGGATCAAGCTATTTATATCTTTTACTGATCACTGGGAATACTATACTCTGACTGTGAATACTATTGTTTCTATCAGTGTGTAGCCGTAATCTATTGGTAAAATGGTCAGTGCTCCCCTTGGGATTCATGACATGGCTTAACCAAATCCTATGTCTTCTATAAGTCTAGTGGTTTTATCAGGCATTAATAGGTCTATCTTTTAGTGCAAAGACAACCACCACTTGTAACAAGTGGTATCAGAGCTTGGTCACGGGCTCAAATCCCCTCGGGTAATGTTGAGGGGGAGATTGTTGGAAAAATGGTGAGTGCTCCCCTCGAGATTCATGACATGGCTTAACCACCTCTTGTGTCTTCTATAAGCTAGTGGTTGTATCAGGCATTAATAGGTTGATCTTTTGGTGCAATGACAACCACTACTTGTAGCATAACCAACTCATCTCACAAAAAATTCTTGATCTTTATTAAATAAACTTGTTGTAATTACTTGTATAGTTCTGATTGTACTTTTGATGAATTCATACATCATTGATTGGACTGTTGTAGAGTCAATGGACTAAAAGTGACTTCATATCCTTCTGTATTCTTCAAACTATTTATCTATGCAAGCTCTGATATCCTTGTTGGTGTTCACTATATCCTTCTTACTTTATGTGCACAAACTTGTCTATATTTATGGCATCACTTATGGTATAGATTCAATATTGTTTTCTATTATTCAATGCATGTTTCTCTATAATGCATACTTATTAATCCATTAATGACAATTTCATTCAAACCTTTGACATCAATGACAATATCTCCATCACCCATCATGGTATTGGTGAGAAATTTTAATATGAAAGAACAAGAATGCCAAATATGCATAAAATTCATTTTTAAAAAGGATCTAGCGTGACAAAATCCCCCAACAAGAGCCGAAATTTTACATAATTCTTTTTGAGAAAGGAATTAATCTATCATTTTCACGATTCCAATAATGTAAGATACATCTAGGGAATAAATTAGGTAGTTTATACTGATACAATTTTCTATAATTTATGCATACTTCATGCTATTCATCATAACATAATTCTAGAACATACATAATGAAAAATGGAGGAAAATAACTAACATACCTTAAGATTTCTATGAGGTCTTATAGGCTCAGTATCCTTAACTAATCATGGATCACTTAGGGTACAATGTGAGCCTTTCATAGTACAACTTGTAGTGAGAGAGATACATTAAACTAGTCTACCACTTGTACAATAACATCCTAATGACATTCACCTAATGCATTAACTACCATAGGTAATTAAGATGTGGTATACCACACTATGGGGATTTTTTATTGTTATCTACATGTTCCTATTATAAAATCATATTTCCCTATAATCCATGAGAGGACTATCCAACAAGGGAATCCATCAACATCATAAAACTAGCCCCAAAACCCACATGCTCCTAGTAGAATTTGTTCAATATCCTAGATTAATGTGGGTATCCATCTCTTGCATCTAATTTATAGTTCCCATATGCTAATTAGGTGGTATGGATAACAATCTACCAATATCATCCACTCTTTTACTATTGTCAATCTTGAGGACGGATAAGATTATCTTTGAGAGGGTCATACGATTTCTTGATGGTGATAACCTTTAATAAATCAAGGATTATAAGACTATTTCTTAGAGAAAATAAAATCTTCTACCTATAACCTTGTAGGGTCGTGACTCTATTCATTTTTTCATAAGTTAGATCATGTAACCAACTTAGAACTTTACTTAAAATTAGAAAGAGATTCCTAATTTTGGATTGAGTGGTTTCCAAGATTTCCTAACAAAGGTTGATAGTCTAGATCATTCACCATCCATTTAGTGACAACTCTTCAATCTATTTCCAAAAATGATATGATGAAAGATGTTTTCTCACCTATTCCTTCTAATATTTTTCAACTATTACTCAACTAAGAAAAGGTATCAGAATAGGCCAAGGAAGAGAGAAATTATAGATAGACACTTTCTACTCATTGTCATGTGTTAAGTTTTTGTTCCCATACAAATGGCCTCAAAGACATTGTAACTATTTTATGTTTATTGTAGTGTTAATCGACATCATGATAAATTATTAAAAATAATCTAATTCATCTTTAGGACCCTTACAAAAACAAGATGACCTACTACTCAAATCATATCAAATTTTAAGGTGTCATATAGGGTCCTCTTCTTCAACACTTTCTCCCTCTTCTAGGGTTTTTGTTAGGATAGTCATCCTATATATAGAAGCCAATCTACAAACATCCTCTAGAACAAAGAGATAATAAACACAATATTTGTATTGCATTAAAGTAATGAGGTGGTTAAAAAGGTATAAAGGCTCTGATTAAATAGGCAAGAGCATATAGGAAGCATATACAAGGTTGAGATAAGTGTCTCAACCTAGAGGAAGGAGAGTTTTGATAGAACTCAAAAATATCTTCTATGATGAGTTTTTGTCAAAATAGGACTCAATAATATCCATCTATCCAATTAATGATTCTACCTAAGTAAACTTAAGTAATGAGTAAAGATTAAGACTAGTTACTCCATCATCAATAATATCCATTTACCCAATTAATGACTATACCTAAGTAAAATTAAGTAATGAGTAAAGAGTAAGACTAATTACTCCATCATATCTCTTTTGTCACCCCATCATCACAATATTATCCTATCCCTATGCCTATCCCCATGCTAGATAAAAAAATGTACTTATATCTGGGTCAACCTCTTATTCCTAACAAATTCATACAACTTTTATCTTTGAATATCATTCATCATCTACCTATATGTAATAAAGACAAATTAACCCTCATTGCATTGATCTTCTCTACATTTTTTTCATTCTCATATGGTTCTTATTGATCCTAGACCTACACCTTCTATAAAAATGGTAAATCAGTCTATAAAATGGAATCCCTTTTACATACAAGTTGTGCCTCATGTTTTTTTTCCTATCTCCATAATAGAAAGATGAAAGGCATCTATAGTGTTGGTTCTACCATGTGCACCCCAAAAATCTTGACCTTTTCTTGCTAGGATAGTTCCTCCAACTATTTGATAGATTAGTGCAATACCAAAACTAGATTCTAGATATCACGTCCCTTCTCCTATGGATTAACCATAATCTTGCAACCATCAAAACTAGCCTATATATAAATACAACATTATCAACATGTTATGATTATAAAATGTATTCTTTCATGTTATTTTACCAGGATGAAAATTTATTTTAATAAAATTATATTTATAAATATAATTGAATTCAATTGTAACTTATAAGTGTTTCAAATATACATATAGTGTTTTCTAGTTATTTCTAAAAAATGATTAAACATTGGTAAATCAAATTCACTTCTCACTCTCAAATGTATATAATCATGATTTATTTTCTCCATTCATATTAGAGATCATACAAGTGGTATTTTATAGGGAAGGTGAAAATGGTCCTTGTATAGATATATTACCCATAACTTTCCTTAAAAAATGATAGGATTTTTTAAGCCAAGAAGTTTGGTTGGTAGTGGAAAAGGAAAGAAGAAATAATAGCATACTTAACAAGTTGAAAAACCTTTTCTTTGATCTTATTTGCAAGTCAAATAATCCTAAAACTTCTTTATATTTGAGGTTTGTATCCTTATGCAATACTATTTGTACTATTATAAAAAGTTAGCACCCAAGATTAGATGCTCATTTAGGCCCCATTTTGGTGATTTTGAGGTTTCATGTTCATTATGCTTGATCCAGTTACCTATTCCCCCTTGAACTAACATCTACCCTATATTCTCAACTTCCCATTTAAATTTGGGTTCTTTTTCCTAGGAACAAAACACCAAGAACTTTTTGTTCCCGTGAACAAAATGCACAAGTCATTTTGTTTCCCCGAGGTTTGGGCCCAAATTTTAATCGAATCCTCATTGCGATGTTTTGCTAGAAAATTAGATCTTTTGTTTGGCCTAGATTAGTTTTGAATCCCAAAATGTGTGATGAGGTGTATAAACACCCTATCTCTCCTCATTATAGTAATAAAGATCAATTATCAACTCATGATCAAGAAACAATCAGGAAACCAAGAGAATCCAAGATTTGAAGGTAAGCATCCAAGATTTAGTCTCTCTCCAAGAATCCAAAGAGTTTTTAATGAAATATTCTCTATTTTAGAAATCTTCTTTTCCATGATGTCTAAGCAGAGGAGTTCTCAAGAAAGAAAGAAGATCCTTTTTTAATTTTAATCCATTATTTTGTAGAAAGTATGTAATCAAGCATAATTACATTAAATATCTAGGAGAAAAATTCATAGATTCATGCATTTTTTATAGCATCCTTGATTCATTTCCACATTACAAGTTCCAAAAGGCAACATTCAAACATCTTCATGAATATGTGTGATACCAATATTTGTTCATGAAGGTATTGGCTAGGTAGATCTAATATTTACCTTCATTATTTACTTTTCTTTACTTTTCTTATTTTATTTTCAAGGTTGATTCCTAAATAGGGTTTTGACCAAGGCAAACACCTTTCCACAACCTTTTCCTTATTTTTCTTTTTGTGGGTGTAGGCAACATAGCTATCAAACTTTTTTAGAAAGATCAAAGATCTGTGGGACTATCAATCTAAATTATTTGTAGATTTCTAGGGAAAAAAATGCTCCAAGATTATTTTATTAGGAACATAATTATCAAACTTTATTTTGTTCTCAAAATAGCTTCAGATTAGTTGTTTAGGATAGTACGTTTCTTGAGCTTCTATTTCTGGTCACCATAGGTTGCTCTCTATTTTCATTTGTATTTTCCCAAAACTATCTAATTTATCTTATTTTAATCATTTATCTTGCATCATTAGATTATGTAAAATATGATAAACCTCTATAGATATTAGTATTAAATAATCAGATGTAATATTGTAGAGATTGATTATATACTTCAGACACTTTGATACTAATAGATTTCTTTTTTTTTTCATGTCTTCAAATAATCGAATTACATAGATTATATATTATATTGGGAAGTCATGATTTGATGAGACATGACTCATTAATGAGTCACGACTCATCAAGTCATGACTGTTCACATAATATTCATCGTCCTACTTCATACTTGTCATTTCATCTATATCGATAATGATCAGTTTAACACAAACGATGTTGTTGAATCTATTACCGATAATCGATAATGATTTGTTAAGACAAATGATGTTGTTGAATCTATTACCAATAATGTATTATCGATACCAATCGATTAATACAAACGATGCTAGTAAATTCATTAACACTATCGACTTAGATCATTACTGATAACTATCGGTTCAGTTACATAGTAATCAATATTTTAATCAAACCGATACTCATTGGTATTTTATATTTATTGTGATAGTGTTTATAAACCGATGTAATCGGTATTTGATAAATCATTTCCAATATATAAATAATATATGTATGTATATATTAAAGTATATGTAATAGTAATTACATATACATTAATATGTACATATTGATAGATTATTTAAAATATATTAAAATATACATATGTATATATTAATGTGTATGTATTAGAAAATACATATACATTAATATGTACATATATGTATTTTTTATATATTAAAGTTTAATTATATGAACGATGCTATCAGTTTCCAACACTCCCTCTTAGCTAGGGAAGATAATTTTCCATATACCACCTTACTTGGGATATCATGCAATATGAGAAATCATGTAGATGATAACTTTTTTGCACATCACCTTAACTCATAAAGTGAGGAATCACCTTAACTTGTGATTCCTAATTTTACATATTACCTTAGATCGTAATATGAGGAATCATATTAGATCGTGATACCTAGTTTTCATATCACCTTAGATCATGATGTGAGGAATCACCTTAGATCATGATACCTAGTTTTCATATCACCTTAGATTGTGATATGAGGAATCACCTTAGATCGTGATACCTGATTTTCATATCACCTTAGATCATGATACGAGGATATAGTAATTTGATAACATTACATTCCCCTTACATATAACCCTATTATGGTATGTACATTGACATATCAAAAGTCTACCATAACGAATCTCCATTACAAGATCGTCACCTTGTAACATCTAATATAGGTGTTCATTATCTAAAAGTCATCACCTCTCAGAAATGTACATAGGATGGATGAGCCCATAAGAATTCTACACATTAAAATCTTTATTATATTAATACAAATAAAAAATCACATTACAACAATACCAAGATTTTTCGTGAAGTGATCAAACTTCACCTTGGGAAGTGACTTGGTAAGAATATCTGCAGTTTGATCTCATGTACTAATATTTTCTAACTGAATCACTTTCCTTTCAACCATATCTTGGACATAGTGGTAAGGAATATCAAAATGCTTGTATATTTCATGAAACACTAGATTCATTGATAACTTGATACAACTATGGTTATCACAATGAATAGTAGTAGATTTTAATGGTTTACCAAATAACCCAGTAAGTAGTTTTCTGAGCCATACTGCTTCTCTAGAAATCATCAAAGATGCAATGTATTCAACCTCTATAGAACTTTGAGCCACTACATATTATTTTCTACTAATCCATGATACTATAGTTGATCCCAAACTGAAACAACATCTTGAGGTGCTTTTTCGATTGCTCACACTTCCAGCCCAATCTGAGTCAGTGAATCCATAAAGGTCCAAGTGTGTCTTTTTATATTTAAGTCCATAGTTTAGAGTACCCTGAAGATACCTCAATAAATGTTTTGCAATAGTGAGATGAATCTCTTTAGGTTCACACATGAACTGACTTAAGGCATTTACTACAAAGAAAATATCTGGTCTGGTATTTACCAAGTACATTAGGGAACTTATTATTTGCCTATATAGAGTAGGATCTATAGGTGGGGATTATGTTACTGCTTCTTTTAGCTTATGAATTTTCTTTTACATTGGTGATGACATTGATCTACACTTTAACATACCAAATCTCTTCAAAATTTGAAGAGTGTATTTTCCTTGATTCAGGATAATACTATCTAATTTCTACCAGACTTCTAAACCAAGAAAGTAGTGTAATAGACCTAAGTATTTCATATCAAATTCTTTGGCTAAATCCTTCTTGTAGTAATGAATAAGGTGATCCTCTCCTGAAATCAATAAATCATCAACATATAGAATTAATATCAACATATCACCTTTGTTTTGTTCGAGGTAGAGATTTGGATCAACATCATTTTTGGAAAATCCTAACTTCATAAGGTAATTATCAATCCTCTCATACCAGGCTCTAGGAGCCAGTTTAAGCCCATATAAGGCTTTCTTTAGTTTGCACACATGAGTTTTGGAAATTTGGATCTCAAACCCTTCAAGTTTCTGCAAGTATACTTCTTCTTCAATGGTTCCATTTAAGAAGGAAGTCTTTACATCCATCTGATGCACTTTCCATCCTTTAGCAGTTGAAATGGCTAGGATTGTTTGAATTGAAGTGTATCGGGAAACAAGAGAAAAAGTTTCTTCATAGTCAATGCCATCCTTTTGTGAAAATCCTTTGGCTACAAATCTTGCTTTGTACTTCTCTATACTTCCATCTGCAACATGTTTGATCTTGAACAACCATTTTGAGGTGACTACTGATTTCTGTTTGGGTCTAGGCACAATGTCCCATACATTATTCTTTATAATAAACTAATATTCTTTTGTCATGTCATCTTAACATACTTACTGCTGATTAGCATTTGAAACATTTTCAGGTTCTGGTTTTGAGAGTTCACTCATTAGGGCTACATAAATAGATAATCTTGAGGGTCTTTTACTCTCCCTAAATGTTCTTGAAGGATCTCCATAAGACTTTTCTTCTTCTATTATCTTAGTGGCCCAAAGAGGTCTCTTTTTGGGATTTTCTAATGTTGAGAGTTATTCTTCATTTTATTCTCCCTTAGAATAATCCCTCTGAATCTCAGGTGTAGAATTTTCTTCTGGAGAAACATGTGTTTATGGTTCTAAGGAATTTCTAGCTCTAGAGAATAAACTCGGTATATTATTTCAATCTGATTTTGACCAGCTATATAAACTCGGTATACTTTTGAGGTTTCACTATATGCTACCAAAATACCTTTCTTTCCAGATGGTTCTCACTTTGTTCTCTTTTATTTTGGTATATGTATGTATACAAGACAACCAAATATTCGTAAGTTGTTGATGTCTGGTTTTGTCCTTGAGAAAGCTTCTTCAAGAGTTTTACTATCAATGTGAGAGTGTGGAAATCTATTTTAAATATATACAATAGTATTAGATTCTTCTGCCCAAAGACAAATGTCAAGGTTTTGGTCAAGAAGCATTGCCTTGGTAGCTTCAATAATTATTCTATTTTTCCTTTTAGCAACCCCATTTTGTTGAGGGTTGTAAGGAAAAGTGTACTCCCTCTTAATCCCAACATCTTTGCAAAATTCCTTAAAAATGTTTGATGTATATTCTTTACCATTATCTAACCTTAGCGTCTTTATTTTCTATCTAGAAAAGTTTTTAGTAATTGATTTAAAGTCTTTGAAAATTTTCAAGATCTCCTCAGATTCTTTTTGTTTAAGGAGATATATCTAGGTCTTCCTAGAGAAATCATCAACAAATATTACATAGTATTTACATCCTCCTATTGAGGGAACAAATATTGGTTCACATAAATATGAATGAACTAATTCTAATACATTGTTTTCTCTACTAGAACTATTTTGAAATGAACCTTTTGTATTTTTACCTAAAGCACAACCTTTGCATGCCCCAAGATACTAATGTTTAAGTTTTGGTAATCTAGTAACTAAATTTTCCATAGAAGATAGGCCCTTAGAGTTCAAATGTCATAGTCTTCTATGCCATATCTCATTTGAGTTAGTGATTTCTTTAATTAGGACTTGATTTGATTCAGTACATAACTCATATAGACAACCTTACCTTCTACCTATGATTTGGGCTTGCTTAATATTATATTTCTTTGGCAAGGCCTATACTTTACCATCCATAAAGGTTACTCTATATCCATCATCCTCAAGTGTAGATATAGATACTAGGTTTCTCTTGATACCTGGTACAAATAGTACTCTAGTAAGTTGAATGGAAATACTGGTCTTCAATTTGATAGTGCATGTCCCAAAACCTTTTACTAGATAAGAAGAGTCATCTCCAGTAGTTACTTCCTCATCGGATTCTTCTACCATAGAGTCTAGTAGTTCTCTAAATTGTGTAATATGTCTTGAAGAACCACTGTCAATAACCCAGGTTCTTTTATTTGAGACTTGGTTTTAAAGTGCAGGTTAGAACACAAACTTCTCATTTTTATGTTCTTCCTTAGTCTTCTTCTTTGTTTTGGTGAATGAAGCATGACAATTTTTATATGGACAATTTATTACATAATGTCCATATTTATCACATTTGAAACACTAGACTTTTGACATATCACTTTTATTGTTTTCATGATTAAATTTTCTTTTCTTGAAGTATCTATTCTTCTTCTTGTGGGTATCCACGTTTAGTTCATGAATATCTTCATCAATGATTTTCTTCTTTAGTTCTTTCTTGTCTAGTCTCGATTCCTCTTGAAGGTAGTTTGTTCTCATTCAGTCAAATTTTGGAAATTTAGACCTAGAAATTATGCTAGAGACAAAAGTCTCCCAAGATTCAGGCAGACCATCTAATGTGATAAATGATAATTCCTTACCATTAATTTCATGGCCAAGTGTTGATAATTGATCTCTTAAATATGATACTCTCATAAAGTATGAATTTATTTTTCACCTTTGTTCATGCTTATGTGATTTATCTTCTTCTTCAAGGCTAATTTTATGCTTGCATTACTTATTTCATAAGTTTTCTCTAGTGCTTTGAACATCTCATATCTTTTTGTATTTTTAAAATATTGGAACAATGTGATCTCTTACTCCATCAATGATCTTCATTGCTCTATCATTTCCTTCATTCTAGGTTGCTATGTTAGGTTCTGTCTCTAGTTTTAATTTGTCTTCTTTTATGAAAGATTTGACTTTATTTTCTTTTAATAACATTATGATTTTGAACTTCCATGATTGAAATTTTTCTTCTCCCTCAATTCTATCCTCGAATATGATAATGCTTATTATTGGGAATGTAATGTATTAAATCTAAATCTAGTTTCTCAAGTTTATTAGTCGCTCGGATCCTTCAGAACCAGCGCTCTGATACCATGTAAAATATGATAAACCTCTATAGATATTAGTATTGAATTATCAGATACAATGTTGTAGATATTGATTATATACTTAAGAAACTTTGATACTAATAGATTTTTGTGTTTTTTCATGTCTTCAAATAATCAAATTACATAGATTATATATTATAGTGGGTAGTCATGACTTGATGAGACATGACTCATTAATGAGTCACGACTCATCAAGTCATGATTGTTCACATAATATTCATCATTGTCTTTCATACTTGTCATTTCATCTCTACTGATAATGATCAGCTTAACACAAATGATGCTGTTGAATCTATTACTGATATTGTATTATTGATACAGATCGATTAATACAAACGATGCTAGGAAATTCATTAACACTAAAGACTTAGATTATTACCGATAACTATCGGTTTAATTAGATAGTAATCGATATTTTAATCAAATCAATACTCATCAGTATTTGATATTTATTGTGACAGTGTTTATAAACTAATGTAATTGGTATTTAATAAATCATTTCAAATATATAAATAATATATATGTATATATTAAAGTATATATAATAGTAATTACATATACATTAATATGTACATATTGATAGATTATTTCAAATATATTAAAATATACATATGTATATATTAATGTATATGTATTAGCAAATACATATACATTAATATGTACAATTATATATTCTTTATATATTCAAGTTTAATTATCTGGACAATGCTATTAGTTTCCAACACATTAATTCCCCAAATCCATTTCATTCTTAACCATAATAGTGAAGGATCATTGAGTCATCTTCTTTCTAATTGTGCATTATGAAAAGGTGGACAAAACCTTACATATACTGTATTTCCCTTTTCTTATTTTACATTATGGTGAACCCAATGCATGAAATTTCTATTTTTATTTTGGTGTCCTATCCCCTTTATGTGCATTGGATCTTCACTTTTTATTTCATAGTTAGATGTGGTATTCATTACATTTTATGTACAATTCAATTAATATTGCCTAAATTTAATGAGTGTTTGCATATCTTTTTCAAATTTTATATTTGTCATTGCTAGATTAATCTTTTCTTTCTTTTCTTGTGCATGAGTTTTATAACATTGATTCCTACCTAAAAAAATTTGTTAGTAGAAATCGTAGACTTATGGGTCGACTATCAATAGCCTTGCTCAAACTATTTTATCCTTATAATAATAAATTTCTTATATGAATCAATCTACTATCAACATTCCTACATGTGACATTTCTATCCCTTTGTCCTTGGATATTATATGTGTCTTTATCCCTTAATACATGTAAATTCCTCACTTGGAGACTTACAATAGAAAATTTGATAACTTGACCCATGTTAAGACCTCTCAAATATGGTGTAGTGAATTTTCTTAGGATCATAGGTTCAGGCTAAAGTGTTCACTAGAACCTTTTGAGATAAGGCCTTGAAATGGTATTGTACTTTGCCTCCTTATTCCATTGGTCCTTTCCAAAATATTTCTAATTGTTTCATTCAACAACTTGACTAATTTAATGCACTTTAAGTGAGGTGTTAAAGAAAATTTGATTGATTTTATAGGTAGATTTAAGCATTTCCAAGGTCAAATTTCTTATCTTGTTCTTGATGTTGATATTAAATGTATTTTCATTTCTAATTTATAAAAAATACGTTATCAATAAGATAAATTTATTTGTAAATTTTCCTAGTTTACTCAATTATGTACAATGATTCATAATTATTGGCTTCAAGTGAGTTAATTTGAGAGAACCACTCTAATGGATATGGTTGATAAGAGTGATGCCACATCTCAAACTTTCTATAAGTTTCAAAAATCAAAAGCCTTCATCAAGATCAACAATTTCTCAAACAATATTGATGTGAAATTGGTAGTAGCATCAAAAGGTGTGCCTCCTTTATCATCTTATTTTAGAACTTCTTGTAATTTTACACCTCTATGAATATTTTCATAATGTGATGTTGAATTTGATTAATGCTAATGTATTAACACTTCCTCCTATTAAGCCAATTGATCCTTCCAAACAAACAAGTAAGAAATTTGATCCCAAATCTTTTTTCCAATATTATCATCAACTTGGCTATGATACTAAGAAATATTACCATTTGAAAAACAAAATCGAGACTTTATTGATTATGATGCTATATTTGTTGAGGTTGTTAATTATCAAGAATACAAATTTATTTCCCCGCCCAGCCAAAATTTAAAAATTTATATCAACCCTTTACCTTTATATTCCACCAATACCATTTAGTCTATTCCTTCTATTACTCCTTCATCTACCCTTTTTGTTGACTCTCCTACCTTTTTGACCTATAAAATTGAGTGTACCAAAGCCAACAATGTTGTTAACCATATTGATCAATCCAAACCTCACCCTAAACTTGAACTTGATATTTGTATTACATTTGATCCTAGTGAGACAATTAAGGCACCTAACAGTCATATTTACATAGTTTAAAATATTAATGGTCTTCCTTGTTGGGGATTTCTTATAGATCATACTTGCATGGTCAATGTTATAATAGAAGAACATATTTATACTAGACAACTCCAATGAGATTTTTTATGATAAATCTAATGTGATGATAAAAACAATTCAATGGTTTCACTTATCCTACTAATGGTTTCATTAATCCTCTCATAGACGGTGGTGATAAAACCATATATGTACTCACCTTTTGGTCATCCCAACTTCTAATCAGCTTCAAGTCAGACTTTGTCTTCCTTGGCTCACTTCCATGAAAGTTGTAGTCTCTCTTATCCATAAGTGTTGTAAATTTCCCCATGATGGAGATGTTAGAAACGTGGAAAGAGAAAATGAAGATATGAATGAGTGTTGTCATTAATGAAAATAATATGGTGTTTATTCCCTAATCCCATGTGCACAACTCATCAGATGATCATACCAGAAGATTGGTTGAATTTTGGTTAAGTACAAAGAAAAGAATAAAGTGTTCTTCTAGTGCATACAATTTTTGGATTGGAAGAGACTCCTGGGGTAATATTTTTGGGTGTGGATCTATAGGAAGCTTTATTGAGGTATATTATTGCTAATCCCAAAGTTTCATGGAAATATCTTATCACACGTAAAAGTTACATGCATTTGAAGTTTGTGATGGGTCTATAATTTGTCCTTGTTTTATGATATTTTTATGCTTTGTTTCAAAGATTTCTAATACATTTATTATACCTTTTTAGTATTGGAGCTTGTGAATATGTTATAACTAAAGTCAAACCATCAAAACCCATGGGTAGATAATAGTTGATATACTCTAAATACCTTTTTTCTAAATATTATTCATTTATTGCAGTATTTCATATAGTCATTTGAATGTTTGTTCTAATATTTGGTTTAGTTGAATGGTTTAATGCTTGGAGATATGTGTATGCTACTAACTTTCCAAGGAAAGATGAATGACTAAAGAATGGATCAACGAGCATTTATGAAAAGTGAGGAAGACTGAGTCACAATGATGGAAAGTCATTATGGTGTCGCGAGACATACCTGAAATTTGAAGGAAGAACCATTCTAGGAAATATAGGAATATGCTTATGCTATATCTTCTCTATGATAAGTGTTTTGTTAGGCTGTTATGAAGCCTTTATATTATTTTGTCATGGACTATTGTACTTTCCTTTCTTTATGGTGCGGGTTATTTAGAAGTTATCTTTTGTGTTTAAATAAGCATCGATCCTCTATATAAAGGGAAAGGATCGTTAGATAAAAAGTTAGTTAGATGGTTGTATTATTGATATAAGATGAAGAATAATTACTTTTCAAGTTATGTATGTTGTCTCATGATAATGTAATTAGTTTTATGGAAATATATTGAAGAAGTGATTTTGAGTTCAATTTGTGTTGGTAGCTAGCAAAGGCCAACCAAAGGAGCCCACTTAGAAGGTGGATTAGAGTAGAGTAGATTAAGTTGTTTGAGAATTTACATAAATTCAAGTAGACTTCATTGTTCTTTCCTATAGCACTATGTAGTATGTATGTTCTTGCAATTTTTATAGAAATGATCATTGTGAATGCTTTGGGTTGTCAGAATAGACTAGGATTGAAGTTATAGTTGTCAACACCATTTTCTTTAGTAGATGTATGTGTTTACTTTCCTACAACAATACTGTAAGTTACTTTCATGTATTTTCCTTCCTACGGCTTAAGAAAAATGACTCTATGAGAGACTTAGTGTACAAACCATGCTGCCACATTTCAAGTATACATCCTTGGGTTGACAATTTAAATCCACTTCATAATAGGGAAAGTGCTACTTAGTTCGAATATACTATTCCTAGGAGAAGCCATGGCATGATTATTATTACCTATTATGGGGTTGTTCATTTTTGGCATCATTACCAAGGATTGTGTCAAGCTAAGAACCTTATTGAGTCATTTTAGATATTTTCTTATTTTCTAGATAGTTGTTTATAGCTCTGTAATTGCTTCACAAGTTTGTCATTTTACTTGCATGCATCAAAGGAGAAGAGCACGAGATGTCTATGGCAGATTCCTTCCCAGAGAACCTAGTAATCTGAACGTAGAATCTAAAGAAGTTGAATTACCTTTTGTTGATAAAGTTATTGAATTTCCTTCAGCATCCTCATTTGTAGAATACCCCTTTGATCCATTTGATCTTCGAGCTTTTGCTAAAATTTTGGCCATTTTTCTTAATAATTCCACTGCAAGTATACTTGTTACTAATAATCCTTTGGGTATTGTCACTTCCTAGCCACAACTTTACTCCCAAGTACCTACACTGATGGCACAACCTACCTTTCCATTCCCTCTTCCTAGTCTTATAAATAATACCAATCTCAAGAACATACAGGTACTATTGCACTTCCAATGTTCTATGGTCTAATCATTGAAGACCCTAACACCTTTGTAATGAGTTTGATATTATTTGTTGAATATTTGATTATAACACTAATAGTCACAAGCTCAAGTTGTTTCCAACAATGTTAAAAGAGTCATCTTTAAGATGGTTCATGGGGTAAGGGGCTAATACAACAACCACTTGGGATGAGATGTAGACTTTGTTTCTGTAGAAATATAAAGAGTATTGTAAAGGGGGTGATTTAAGGGGGGATGACATTTTTTGTATGTCACAAAAGGAATATGAGACTCTAGAAGAATATAATTTACCCTTCCTATATAATATGCTGAAGAATTGTCAGCATGCACTGTAGGAGGACTCACAAAAGCTCATTTTCTTGAGGGGAGTAAATGAAAGCTTATTTTGGAGAAAAAATTTCTCAATCTTCCTGGGATGATCTTAAGAAAATATTTCTTAACTATTCAAGATCATAAGTAAAGAAAGGAAGATGATTTCGACCGACACTTGCTAAAGTGAATGGCTTTGGCATCTCTAAAATGGAAATTTACAATCTACTATCAGATTTCAAACAAGATATTAAATCAATGATGTTGCTACACATTTGGACATAATATAGGCCAAGAAGAATCATAGAGATGTCAAGAAAAATCTAGCTGAATATTTTTCTCACTATCGATAGCAAAAGGAGGAAAATCAGTGCAAGCTAGTGGTGAATTTGGAGACCCAACACCTTCCTACTGAGTTGAGGAAAATAGGAGAGGATGAATACGTATTCTTTGTTTCTCAACATCGGCCATGGGCCCCTAGACAAGTTATGCCCCATGACCCTTTGTAATCTTTTAAAATCCTTATAATAACCTATGGTAGAAGCAAAATTTTTAGTATTCCCAACTTGCTTGGAATAATGCCTAGCCTAATACTTAACTGAACTAGTGGTTTAATTAATAGAAAACCCAATGGCCATAGCCTCAAAACCAGTGGTAGCCACCACAAGGGAATTAGAAACCATATAACCATTGGAAAGGATCCCAATAGTGGCCTAATCAAAATCTTGGTTATCAATCCTTACCACCTCAAGTGTCTCAAACTGCACTCATTCCACCTCTTGCAATCACAAGTCCTCCTCCAAGGCCAAGACAATTACCTTCTTAGCCATAGCCTAATCCTAACAACAAGAAACAAAAACAACCTATGTTTATAACTATTTATAAAAATAACAATGATGATGGAGCACAGGGAGCAAAGTGAGCGACAATAGAAAAGTGAGAAAAATATGTCAGATATGTGAAATGTACCACATGGTTGTTTGTAGGATTCAAAGTTAAGGGTTGATAGGCTTGGATTCCCTGCCCTCCTTACCATTCTAAAAAGGGATCATGAGGTTTTAGCAATGTCAATCCTCAAATCAGGTCTGCAAGAATCCAAACCAAATCTAGAGGAAAGAAGTTTATTTCAACTCCTTTCCATCAGGCTCACCTCTAATCGGTTATTGACATTTTCATAGGCCCTTTTTTGCCTACTCCTATTTTAGACCATAATGGTGCCTACATTGGAAAATTTAACCCTATTGCTCCTTCCTTTGTGTCCTGTCCTAATTTGGTAGCTATTTGATCTCCAAATTTTTTATCTCCTCCAAATAACATCCCTTTAAAACCGTGCCAAAATTATTTTCAGAATCATCCATCTCTTCCATATCATCCTAAACCTAGGGCATGGGATTCTTCCATCTCACGACTGCTTCAGGCTCATTCACACCAGAGTGATTTGATTCCTCCCCTTTCTCCTAATTCTAGGGTTTGTGATTTCTCCAAATTGTAGCCACTGCAAAGTCACCAAGGTGTTGGTTCTTCTCACCCATTTTCACGCTTAATTCATAATTTTGCAAAGCTGCAAACTCACCGAGGTGCTTGTTCTTCTCACCCACTTCCATGCTCAGTTCCTAATTCTATGGTAACTGGTTCTGAACCTATTCTTTTTTTGGAGGAGGGTTTATTAGCACCTCAGGTTTCACAAATGCAAGAGATGGCTCTTATTGGTAAGATCTATTCTTTTCTTCCTATCTTAGATCTTCGTTCTTGGACATTCATGAATTGGTTTGGTCTCTTTGACCTTTTTTATCTTGATCATGGTTCAAACTTCTTTATTGCAATTTTTAGTTCTTTGGTTGATCACAATAATATTCTGCATAGTAAGTATTGGTTTTGTAACAGATTTAGAGTTTCTTTAGTGCCCTGGGCTCCTTGTTTTAAACTGAATGATGCCACATATGCCCTAATTCCTTTTTGGCTTGAGTTTCCATGTTTTCCCCTAGAATATAGAGATCTAGATATTATTAAAGCTATTGAAAATAAACTTGGGACCTTTATTCGTCATGATCTTCTTCCTTTTGAAGAACCCCATCATTCTATTCATTTTTTCCTCTTATTGGATTGTCTCAAAGCACTACCCAAATCCATTGTCCTAGAGTCTAAATAGGGATCCTGACATTAGGATATCAATGTTTAGAATGTGCAAACTATTTCCTTTTATGCTAATTTGTTGGGACACTTTACAAATTAGCGTAAGATCCTAATTTTTCAAACTTGATTATTTGTAAGGACCGTACTTCATTTCCTTCCAAATGCTCCATAGCTTCACTCACCAAGGATACCCCACCTATAAATAAAATAGTTATATCTCCATCTAAATATTCCTTTGTACCTCACCTGTAAGGATATCCCTCATTCGGAAATAGATGTATTCATTTCTAATAATCTAGATTTTTCTCAGGCAGTGGTTCAAACAGTTCCAAACTCAATTCCGCATTCAGATCCTAAGCCCTTGGGTTTTCCATTAATGGATTCTATAGTCAACAAACCTATGTTTTTTGACAATCCCCTTAAGTTTCACAAGCTAACTTTAGAGCATGCTAATCTCATGGCTACTGAGGTGATATCAGCTGTTGCCTCCTGTTTTGAAAAAATCTCCAACCATTCAAAGATTTTAATGACTTAATGTCCCCTCCTTTTCTTGACTATCAATTTGGTCCATCTTCAAATTTTCCAATTGGAAGCCCTGCCAAGGTGAATGATGTTTCTTCTCCTTTTGTTCAGGAAGTTGATCTTTTCAGCTTCCCAAATGATCTTCTCGCCAATCAGATGGACACTTCTTGTTCTCTAGATAAGGATTCTCTTCAACATTCTGGATCCTCCCATCTTAATGATCAAAAGGATATCCAAGTAAACCAGGTGTGTAAATTACCTATTTTTCAAACTGCTTTGTGCTCTAAATTGAAGGTAGTTATGCCTAAAACTAGAGGTAGGAAATCTAAAGCGACTAAGGCTTTGGAGGAAATAGAGGCTGGTGTCCAGTCAACTTTGGATGGAAATTTCTCCACCTCAAGGAGAACCTTGACAAGGAGAGCTAAGTGTTCTCCTTGTCTGCAATGAAAAATCTTTCTTAGAATGTGAGAGGAATTAATGCCTCTGACAAAAGACATAGTGACAAAAGACATAGAATCAAGAAGAGGCTTCATTCTTCTCAAAGTGATGTTATGATTCTACAAGAAACTAAACTATTTGTTGATAACTTTAATACTTTTTGTGGGAAAATGGACTGCTTGGCAGAGCATTTTTGCCCTAGCAAATGGTGCATCAGGTGGCTTGGCAATTTTATGGGATGCTAAGAAAATCTCAATTTTTTCGCTTCAAGATGGTTCTAATTGGCAATTAGTTAGTGCTAAGAGCTTTAACATTTCCTTCTTCATAATCAAAATTTATGGGCCCACTTCATTGGCTACCAAGCTATAGCTTTGGTAGTCTCTAACTGACACTATTCAACAGTTCCCAAAATGGAAATTCCTGTTAGCAGGGGAATTTAATGCTACATTGGGTCCAAATGATAAAAAAGGGGGAATTTCTCCCCGTAATCATATAGTATTAGATTTCAATAAATTTGTTCAAGATAATGACCTTTTTGACATAATACCCAAAAATGGATCTTATACTTGGACTAACCAAAGATTTGGTTTTTGCAAATTGTGGTCAGATTGGATAGATTTCTTTGTTCACAGCTTTGGAAGTTGGAAAATTTTTCATTGTCCCTGGAAATCTTTCCTTTTTCTGATTTAGATCACTTTCCCATCCACCTTTTGATTGAATCCTCTTCCGTGAGTATACCCACTTCTGTTAGATCTTCATTTAAATTTGAATTTGTTCGGTTTAGACATCCTCTATTTGCCTCTCTGCTAAAGCAATGTTGGCTATCTTTCCCTCATGTGGATGGATCAATGATGTTTCAATTTTTTAAAAAGATGCAATATGTCAAAAATTTGATTAAAGCCTAGAACGTTAATGTATTTAAAAACATCTTTGATCAAAAATAAAAATTGGAAAAGGAATTGGATGAAATTAACTAGAATATTATGATGAATGGGCTAGATCCTTAGACCTATGAGAGATAGAAACTCCTTTAGGATGAGTGGGTTGAACTATATGCTAGGGAAGAAGATTATTGGAGACAAAAGTCACATGAGCTCTAGTTGCAGCTAGGTGATTAGAATACCAAGTAATTTCATGCTTCTGCCAAGCATAAGAAAGAAGCTGAATCAATCTGTACTATTAAAGATGAGTCTCGTAATGTCTTTTCTGATATTGACAATATCCAACAAGAAGGAGTTAGGTTTTTTTCAAATCTACTTTCTCCTCCCTTGTCTCCCCAGCCTAATGATAATAGGCTGAATGATCTGCTTAACACAATCCCCTCCTTTGTTACAACTTAGGATAATCTCCTATTAATGGCTCCTTTTACCCTCTCAAAAGTTAGATCAGTTGTCTTTTCATTATCTCGTAACAAAGCTCTTGGCCTAGATGGTTTTACTGCCCTCTTTTTTCAAAAAGCTTGGGATGTCATCTATTTTGATCTCTTGGTAGTTTTGGAGGAGTCTAGAAAGAATTCAGCTATGTTAAAATGTTTTAATACTATGAATCTTGTTCTCATTCCTAAAAATAGTGACCCCTAGACCTTCATTGATTTTCATCCAATTTCTCTCTGCAATACCATTTATAAAATCATCATTACGGCTATTTATTTATGGTTGCAACACATTATCCCCATAATTGTCTCTTGTGAACAAGGTGGTTTTATTCCTAGTAGGGACACTACAAATGGGGATATTCTTGCTCATGAAACTTTGTATTCTATTAATTATCACTCCATTCCATCATTTATCATTAAAATAGATATGATGAAGGCATACGACAGACTCAATTGGACTTTTCTCTTACAGGTTTTACTAAAATTTCATTTATCAAAGAAATGGTGCAAGTGAATAAATATTTATAAACACTTATAAACATTTATAAACACTTATTTACATTTATAAATATTTATTTACTCTTATAAACACTTATAAATATTTATAAACATGTAGGCACACTTATAAATATTTACAAATATTTATTCACACTTATAAATACTTATAAATATTTATAGACACTTATAAACATAGATTCACACTTATAAATAAATATTCACACTTATAAAAAATATATAAACACTTATTAACACTTATATCAATTATTCACACTGATAAACACTTAGAAATTTTTATTCACACTTATAATCACTTATAAATATTTATAAACATTTATTCCCATTTACAAACACTTATTCATACTTATAAACACTATTCACACTTATAAACATAGATTCACACTTATAAATAAATATTCACGCTTATAAAAAATATATAAACACTTATAAATATTTATTCACACTTATAAACACTTATAAATATTTATTTACAATTATAAACACTTATAAACATTTATAAACACTTATAAATATTTATTAACACTTAACTAAACAATTATAATCACTTATTCACAGTTATAAACACCTATAAATAGTTATTCAAACTTATAAACACGTATAAATATGTATAAACATTTATAAATACTTATAAACACTTATTCACACTTATAAATACTTATAATTACTTATTAAGACTATAAATACTTATAAATATTTATTAAAATTTATAAATACTTATTCACACTTATAAATTCTTGTAAACACTTATTCACAATTACACATATTTATTCACATTTATAAATACTTATAAACACTTGTAAATATTTATTCACACTTATAAATACTTCTTCACACTTATAAACACTTATTCACACTTATAAATAATTATAAACATAAAATTTATAAATACTTATTCCAAATTTTAAATACTCATAAACACTTATAAATATTTATTCACACTTATAGACACTTATAAATGTTTCTTCACACTTATAAAAACTTATTCACACTTATAAACATTTATTCATAGTTATAAGTACTTATAAACACTTATTCACATTTATAAATATTTATAAACATTTATTCACATTTATAAACACTTATTC
This sequence comes from Chamaecyparis obtusa, assembly GCA_027943335.1. Taxonomy (NCBI): domain Eukaryota; kingdom Viridiplantae; phylum Streptophyta; class Pinopsida; order Cupressales; family Cupressaceae; genus Chamaecyparis; species Chamaecyparis obtusa. The sequence continues at coordinate 289,454 of BSBK01011123.1, read as the reverse complement.
ACATTTATAAACACTTATAAAAATTTATTCACACTTATAAAAACTTATAGTCATTAAAAACACTTAGAAATAAGTTTATAAATATTTATAAACGCTTTTTCACACTTGTAAACACATATTCACATTTATAACCACTTATTCACACTTATAAACACTTATTATTGTACTTTTAAATAATTATAAACATATGTTCACACCTATAAATATTTATTATGATTGTGCACATTATCATGATTGTGCACATTATTTTGGTGAGATTTTATCATAGTATGTCAAGTAATATCTTAAACTAAGTATTTTCACTTTTTTTTGCATGGTATGGTATTACTAAAAACTATTCATTTCAATTTTTTATTGTAAATTATGGATAGTTTTATTCTCATGTAATTTCTAAATACTAATCTTTTTATTTTCAATTTGCAGCAAACAATTCAAACTATGGATGTTTCAGAAAATGAATTAGAAATCATTGTTGCAAGTCCAAATGCCTCTATAAACTCGAATGATGTTTTTGAAACTGACGTGGACAAATGTGCAAGATTAGTTTTAGAGTGTTGTACAAAAATTATCAAAACTATTGAGCACACAGCCTTAATGATTGACAATGTTGAAGAACTGGAAATATTGAAAATGGAAGATGTTGCAAAAGTAGTTCGGGATACATCTCAAAAAGTAGATGCATTTCCATCTATGATGAAAGAAGTGTATCGTGATCATTTTGAAAATAAAGGGCGCAACACCGAACTCATCGCTGAAGAATATGTCATGAGCTTACATCATTACGGTGAAGTATTTTACATATAGTTAATTTTTTTTACTACTGATACTTCTTAGCTATTCAAAATGGCTGTAGTGGAACAAATATTTTCTCTTTTATTTTTGTAATTTTGACGAACAACAATATATATGTGTGTTTTGTATGAGTTTTGTTAAAGAAATTTTGAAATTGAGGTACATGACAATTGTATATAATATTAAATATGTTAAAAACTCATATGATATAAATTTTGATAATTTTTTTACAAACCTTATACTCATTTTATCAAACTTTTTCATTTTTCTTTAATTTATATTTTAATACAAGATAAATGTATTTGTTTTAAATATTGGGCTGTTGTGTAGCAATGGACTTCCATAAATTTATACTCTAACTATAAACTATAACCATAATCCTAATTATAACCCTGGCCTGGTAAACTAACCCAAAATTGAATCCCTAACACTAAACATTATGTAAACATTAGCAATGATCATAATTCTAACTAAAATACTAAATCCTAACCTATACCATTTTGCTATTTTTAATCCTAACCCTTACCCTAACACTAAGCATAATCATAATTTTAACTATTTTTCTAACCTAAGAATGATGCAAAACCTAACTATACCACTAACCTAAACCTTAACCAGGATGCAAACCATAACCTAAGAATGACCCTAAATCTAACTATATATCATCAAACCAAAACCTAATCCTAACCCTAATCACGAACCAAACCCTAACCTCAACTGTAATATTTATCTTAACCCTCACTCTAACTTTAACCCTAACAAAACCCTAATATGAACCCTAACTAAAACCTAATCCAAACACTAACCCAAACCCTAACCCTAAACATAATATAAACCCTAACACTAACCCTAACCCTAACTATAATCCTAACTCTAACCATAACCATAACCATAGCCACAACCTAAACTCTAACCCTAACAATAACTCAAATATATCTTAGGATTACTAATCGGTGTGTAATGCAATTAGGGTTAGAAAAAGTAATTATATTGCATTAATAATATTATATTAAATTATACTATTAATTTTGAGATATACATATGAACCATAGCACTAATCCTAATTGATATTATCAAAACCTAATCTAATTATAATTTAGTCTAAACCTACACCTAACCATTACTTAATTAAACTTTAATGCTATTTGGATCCTAGGCAAAAATACAATCCTAATAGAAGCCCTAATTGAACTATAATCCAAACACTGAGTATAACTAAACATTTACAACCATCAAAATCTAACTATAATCAAACCCTAACTATAATTAACTTTAACCCTAACCATATCTTAAATATTCCCCTCTTATTGAAACCAAACACTAACATATCCTTAAGCATTGCCCTAATTGTTATTCAACCATAAAACCAATTGAACTATAACTCTATCCACATTTGAAACATAACCATAATTTAACCCTAAATATAATGATATCTGTAAACCTAAACAAACCCTAATGTAACCCTAATTTCTATCCCTAACCAAACCCGCATCTAAACCCTAAACAAAACCTAATCCAAACACTAACCTAAACCCTAACCCTAAACATAATATAAACCCTAACACTAACGCTAACCCTAACTATAATCCTAACTCTAACCATAACCATAACCATAGCCACAACCTAAACTCTAACCATAACAATAACTCAAATATATCTTAGGATTACTAATCGGTGCGTAATGCAATTAGGGTTAGAAAAAGTAATTATATTGTATTAATAATATTATATTAAATTATGCTATTAATTTTGAGATATACATATGAACCATAGCACTAATCCTAATTGATATTATCAAAACCTAATCTAATTATAATTTAACTTAAACCTACACCTAACCATTACCTTAATTAAACTTTAATGCTATTTAGATCCTAGGCAAAAATACAATCCTAATATAAGCCCTAATTGAACTATAATCCAAAACTGAGTATAACTAAACCTTTACAACTATCAAAATCTAACTATAATCAAACCGTAACTATAATTAACTTTAACCCTAAACATATCTTAAATATTTCCCTCTTATTGAAACCAAACACTAACATATCCTTAAGCGTTGCCCTAATTGTTCTTCAACCATAAAACCAATTGAACTATAACTCTATCCACATTTGAACCATAACCATAATTTAACTCTAAATATAATGATATCTATAAACCTAACCAAACCCTAATGTAACCCTAAATTCTATCTCTAACCAAAGCCTTATCTAAACCCTAAACAAAACGTAATATAAACACTAACTATAACCATAATTATGTCCCTAACCCTAACCTTAACCTTAACCCTAAATTACATATAAACCCTAACAATAACCATAACCCTAAGTATAATGTTGACTCTTAACACTAACCATAACTTAAAACTTATCGCTAACCCTAATTTTATTATAATCCTCACTCTTGTGTTAACCCTAACCAAACCCTAACTAAAGCCTAATCTAAACACTAACATAAATCACAATTCAACCCTAAGGTAACCTTTGAATATATTCCTAACCAAAACTATAATTTTAATCTTAACCTTAATCTAAATTCTAATGCAAACCCTAACCCTAATCCTAAATATCATGCAAATTCTAACACTTAGCATAATTCTAACCATAACACTAAATCGTAACCCTAATCCCAACTTTAATTTTTACCATACTCTAGAACCTAACCTCATCCCTAACTATAACTATATCTCTAACCTAAGAATGACCCTAAATCTAACTATATATCATCAACCCAAAACCTAATCCTAACCCTAATCATAAACCAAACCCTAACCTCAGCTGTAATATTTGTCTTAACCCTCACTCTAACCTTAACCCTAACAAAACCCTAATATGAACCCTAACTAAAACCTAATCCAAACACTAACCCTAAACATAATATAAACCCTAACACTAAACCTAACCCTAAGTATAATCCAAACTCTAACCATAACGACAACCTAAACTCTAACCCTATCAATAACTCAACTATATCTTAGGATTACTAATCGGTGCGTAATACAATTAGGGTTAGAAAAATTAATTATATTATATTAATAATATTATATTAAATTCTATTTTAAAAAATAAATATATTATATAATTATTTATTAATTTATTCAATGTGTTGCACGCGCTGCGATTGCTACTAGCTAATATAGACTCTATATTTAAAATACGCTGAGATACATCGAGGCGTTCAATTTTTTCATCATTCACCTTTAATATAGAGAAAAAATTAAAGTTGAAAAAATGGAACGCCTCGATGCATCTCGGCATATTTTAAATATAGAGTCTATATTAGCTAGTTATAAACATATGTTCACACCTATAAATATTTATTAACATATTTATAAACACTTATAAACATTTACAAATACTTATAAACACTTATTAATATTTATAAATATTTATAAATACTTATTAAAACTTATAAATATTTATAAATATTTATAAATAATTATAAACACTTATAAACACTTATAAAAATCTATTATATGGGTATGTGCAGGATCATGGTATGCCAAACTAGGCCCTTAAGTGGCAATGAACATTCAAAAAATCAAGTTTAGACAACTTGACATAAAAAATTGAATAAGTTATAAATATTATATCAAAAATATGTAAGAAGAGAATTTGTAGAAAATTGAATTTAGTTTCTAAGATACTAGGCCTTTTTTGAAAAAAATAAATTCTATATGTTAAAATTTTTAAATTTCAATGTAGTACTATGAAAATTTTAGAAACAAATAAGTAGGTGTATGTCTGACCACCTTAAACACAATCAAATGATAATATTTTTTACAAGAATCTAGATATAAGTAGTAGACTCATGTTTAGATGTGACACATATTTTTTTGTAATTTTTTTCCGGGTAAATAATTAATTATGATTTTTCTTCTAACACTTTTCTAGAATATAAAAAGTCTTCTGTCTAACCACGTTAACTTAGTCTAAACTTTATCAAATTAAATTTTTTAAATATTTTTCTTATAGTAGGAAAATCATAGAATGTGACACATGTTTTGGATTTCAAAAATGTTATATAGTTTGAAATTTATAGCTATTTTTCAATAACTCTATCAATCAAGACTATAAAGATAACAAGTAGGTGTATGTCTAACCACATTAAACAAAATAAAATGATAATATTTTTTTATAAGATTATAGATAAAAGTAGTAGACTCATGTCTGGATGCGATGCATATTTTTTTGTATTTTTTTTTCTAAGTACAAATAATTAATTATGATTTTTCTACTACAAATTTTCCTAAATATAAAAACTCTTGTGTTTGACCACCTTAACTTAGTCTAAACTTCATCAAATTGTAAAAATTATTTATTATTATTGTATTAGGTGAAGCATAGAATGTGATGTATATTTCAAATTTTAAAAATGTTATATCATTTGAAATTTATAATTATTTTTCAAAGAGTCTATCAATCAAGATTCTTTTTCAGATCGCCACTTTTTGGCATACCATGATCCTACACATACCCATACACTTATAAATACTTATTCACACTTATAAATATTTATTCACACTTAAAGACACTTATAAACATTAATAAACATTTATTATTACTTATAAACACTTATAAACATTTATTTACACTTATAAACATTTAGAAATATTTATAAACACTTATTAACATTATAAATATTTAATCACACTTATATACACTTATAAATATTTATAAGCATTTTAAAACACTTATTCAAACTTGTAAATACTTATAAATATTTACTCACACTTTTCAACACTTATTCACAATTATAAACATTTATTATACTTATAACTTACACTTATTCACGTGGCAGGGAAATGAAACATCACCGACATATTAATGAATACACATAGAAGTAACTTTGGCCAAAGAAATAAGGCATCATCGGAGAGGATTCAAGTGGGAGAGGAGAGACTTCTAGAGGGAAAGGTGGGTATTCAAACTGTGCGTAGGATCATGGCAGAGCGACTGCTGGTGCTGGTTCTGGCCATTGTACTGGTCAAGTGCCTTTGGTTCTAGGGATGCCTTCTGTCGTAGAACTGGACTGGGTGTCAAATTAATCTTTGGCTAGATAGGGTATTCCCTCCCTGAGTAGGGGTGTCACGGGTACCCCCTCGAAGGTAGTGTCAAAGGGGGCTTCGCCTGTGTGTGAAGCTGTGTTAGGAGAAGGGCCCAGTTTGACTCCTAAGGTGTTGAATATTGAGGTTATTCCTTCAAAGGACCCATTAGTGGGGTCAAAAAGTATCTTAGAAGCTGGTGATGCCAAAGTCAACCCTCATAGTCCAAAAAAGTGGTCGAACCTTGTGGGAGCAAGAAAGGAGGCAGAATCTTTGTCCTCTGAAGAACCGGTTAAGGCTTTTCTTCAGGAGGGAGAAGTTTCTATTTTTGTTCCTGATACTATGGTGGATCGATCTATTTTAGCCATGGAATTTACACTGGTTGGTAAGTTTCTTGGTCCACGACCTAATATTGAAGCGGTAAGAAATTTTGTTAAAAAGAAATGGGCATTGAAAGGTCATGTGGATATTGTGGCCCTTCCTAAAGGCTTTCTTTCTTTTTCCTTCTCTAATAAGGAAGATCAGGATTATGTTTTTTGTGGGGGTCCCTAGATGTTTGGTAGGATGACTTTTTCTTTTCGTAAGTAGACTCCTAACTGGAACTACTTTGATAACTTTTTTTTGGCTACTCCAGTCTGGGTTAGGTTTCTAGGGTTGCCTCTAGAATACTGGAATGAAGGGGTCTTCAAAGGATTAGCTTCTTCTTTTGGGGGAGAAATCATCTCTATCGATCCTATGATGACAGCCAAGTCCAGACTTGTCTTTGCTAGGATCTGTGTCAATATTGCCCAGTTTGAGAATCTTCCTTCGCTTATCAATATTAACTCTAAATTGGGTCAGTGTAAGTAGGAGGTGACCTTTGAATCACTTCCATTTGCCTACTTTGTTTGTCACAAGATAGGCCACTGGGTGAAACATTGCCAAAACAAACTCCCAAGGTTTCCCTGCCAGCTGTGTCAGAACCTAAAAAGACCTCTGGACAAGTTTGGAAGGAGGTTAAAGGTGACAACAATAGTAACAATGAAGCTTCGATGGAAAAAATGGAGTCTAATGTGACTCCTATTTTAGAGGAGGGTGAAGGTATTGAACTGGTATCACATGTGTCAGTCTTAGTTGCAATCTTTGATAAGGAGGTTGAATCAAATGAGAATATCTAGAAAACCCTTGAATCTTCATAAACCCCTGAGAAATTAGTGGGTATGGGTCTTTTGGATGAGGAATTGGTACCAATGGTGGTGATGGTTCCTATTCTGGAAGAGGTTTCTAGTCTTAGACCATCGAAGGACAAAGTTCTTGTTGAAGATCTTAAAACTGATGAAGATGATTCATCCTTTGTTCCTGATACCTTTTCGGGTTGCAGTGATGATGATCTGGCTGCTAGAGATGAACCAAGTGATGGGATAGGAATCTAGATTGTTCAAAAAGTGAAGAAGTAGAAAAGGAAATAGAAGAATAAGGAACCTACCACTCCAGGCTCTAAGGGAGTCACCACTCAAAGTAAAGCCGATGGGGGACTCAAGCTAAAAGTGGATGTTGGATCTCATAAAAAGACCCAAGGCAAATACACTGACAAAGAAATAAGAGAAAGAGAAAGTAAAAAGGACATTGCGGATGGTAAGAAACTTACTATTCAGGGAACCTGTACTTCGGTTAAAAAATGAAGTTCATTTCATGGAATATAAGAGGGTTGAATGCCCCTCATAAACAAGACATTCTCAGGAATTTGGTAAGAGATCATAAACCTGATATTATTTTTGTTCAAGAAACTAAGATGGGTAAAGAGAAGGTGGAAAAAATTAGAATTTTTAAAAACAATGGGGTTGTTGGCTTTAGCTCTGAAGGGGCTTCAGGAGGGGTTGCCATTTTTTGGAACCATAATCATGTGAGGGGTTATGTGGTTTTAGAAGATCTGAATTGCCTTAGTATAAATTTTATTCATCTTAAGTTGGATTTTGAACGGGTTGCTACTACCATTTATGCCCCCAATACCAAAGTTGTTTGATCTCATTTTTGGAGGAAAATTGATAACCATAGAAAAGATTTCTTGGATATGCTGTGGTTGATCATTGGGGAATTCAACTGCCCTTTAAAAGACAATGAGAAGTCTGGTGGAGCTGGTAATCTGAATCTTTTGGAGGGGAGAATGGAACTTATGGAATTCATTAATAAACAAGCTCTTCTTGATATGGAGCTTCAGGGTGTTAACTTTACCTGGTCTAATAGAAGGGTTGGCCAAGACCTCATTCAAGTTAGATTAGATCATGTTTTGATCACTGGCTATTGGTTACAAAAGTTTGGGTGTTTTCTATCTTCTCATTCGAAGATTGGATTTGATCATTTCCCTATTTGCTTGAATGCGGATCCAATTACTAAGCAAGGTCGTCCACCTTTCAGGTTTGAAAAAATGTGGGTGGATCATCTGGAGATGGAGTAGAATATCAAAGACTGGTGGAAGGTTAAAATTCAAGTCACTGCTATGTTTAGAGTGGCTAAGAAACTTCTCAGTGTAAAACAACATGTGAAGATATGGAGTAAAACTATTTTTGATGATATCTTTAAAACCAAAAGTCAGCTTAAAAAAGATCTTGATATTATTCAGAAAACTATACAATAGACTGGGTTGATGGTGGAGCTGAGGGACAAGGAGCAAAGCATCCTTGTTAAGACCCATAATGTTATTTCTAGGGAAGAAGATTACTGGAGGCAAATATCTAGGTCTATTTGGCTCAAAGATGGAGATAAGAATACCAGATTCTTCCATTTATCTACTTCTAAACACAGAGCTTCTAATAGAATTTCTAAACTCAAAGTGGAGAAAGGGGAAATTTCTAATGATAAAGATATTTTGGAGGCTATGATTAATTTCTTCTCTTCCTTACTTTCAAAAAATCCTAATCTTGATTAGGAGAACCAGAATGCTCTTCTCGATAACATTCCTTCCATTATCAATGATTCAACTAATCATGCTCTTGTTGCTATTCCCTCTCAGGAAGAAATTAAGGCAGCGGTCTTTTCTTTTGAAGGTGACAAATCCCCCGGTCCGGATGGGTTCCCTATGTTTTTCTTTAAAAAATTATTGCATATTTTTGAAGATGACATTTGCAATACTATCAAAGAATTCTTTGGTTCCAAATCCTTGCTTAAAGAGATTAATGCGACCTTTCTTGCTCTGATCCCTAAGAAGCCTGGTGCTAATTCAATGGATGCCTTTAGACCTATCAGCCTTTGTAACTCGATGTAAAAAATTATCTCTAAAGTTATAACCTCTTGTCTGTTGGCTATTCTTCCTCAGATAATCTCCCCACAATAAAGTGGCTTTGTGCATGGTAGGTAGATTCTTGATTCGATTTTGAAAGTTCATGAGGTCATTCACTCTACCCAGGTCTCTCTTAATTCTAGTTTCCTTCTTAAGTTGGATCTTTCAAAGGCCTATGATCGGGTGGATTAGGATTTGTTGGTCAAAGTTTTAAGATCCTTTGGATTTGGAGACAAATTCCTTCAATTGATTTATCAGCTTATTAGTACTTCTACAACTGCCATTTTGATCAATGGATCTCCTACTAGGTTTTTCTAACCTTCTAGGGGTTTAAGGCAAGGAGATCCTCTCTCTCCTATTCTCTTCTCAATTTTGGCCGAAAGCCTAGGGTGCCTTTTTTAGAAGATTGCTTCTAATGGGTCTTTTAAAGGCCTCTTCCCTTCCTCAACCTCCAGTCCTTGCTTGCATGAATAGTTTGTGGATGACACTATCATTATGGGTTTTTCTTCTATCCAAGAAGCCAAGACTATCAAAATGGCTCTTACTACCTATTCCCTTGGCTCGGGTCAAAATATTAACTGGGATAAGAGCTCTTTATATTTTATAAATACTCCTGAGGAAAGGCAGCATAGAATTGCTAGAATTATAGGCTGCAGAATCGAGTCTCTTCCTACTACCTATTTGGGTCTCCCTCTTGGTCTTAAACCTCCAGACTCTTTCTGGGGTGGTATTGTTGACAGATTTAACATGAAGCTGGCTGGTTGGAAAGGAGCTATCCTGAGTCAAGTTGGTAAACTTCAGCTCCTTAAGGCATCTTTGCAAAGCCTCCCTATCTATGCTCTTAATCTTTTCAAGATTCCTAGGAAATATGCTGATATCATTGAAAAAATCCAGAGATATTTTCTGTGGTCGGGAGTGGAGGAAAAAAAGAGATTAGCCTCATTTTCTTGGGATAGGGTCTGCATTCCTAAAAAGTGGGGGGGGGGGGGGGGGGTTGGGTATCTGCCCTCTTAGAGCTATTAGCTTGGCCCTGCTAGCAAAATAGATTTGGAGAATTTTTGGAGTTAAAAGAGAATGGAATGACATCATCCATAAAAAATACCTCTTCTCTTTTTCCCATATTTCAGAATTTTGGAAAATTGACTTGAAAATGCAAGGATCTTTTATCTGGAATAGTATTCAGAATGCTAAGGATACGACTTTTAAAGGGGCAAAGTGGTTTTTAAGAAATGGCAGAAAAATTTGCTTTTGGGAAGACTGTTGGTTAAAAGACTATCCCCTAAATTCTGTTGCTACTTTTCAACCCTTCATCAATCAATGTATTCAGAGATATGGAGCTATGGTCAGGGACTACTGGAGGAATGGCTCATGGATTGATCTCTCCCTTTCTTATGAGATGTTAAAACCTCCTATGCTAGATCTTGTGATCTAGAAGGTTAAGATTCCTAGAGAAGACAAGCTCCTTTGGGGAGTCCTTCCTTCTGGAATCTTCACGATCGCTTCCTATTTTGAGATTTTATTAAAGCAACTGAATCCTCTCCCTTTTTGGGCTCAGGTGTGGGACAATTCTCTAATTCCTAAAATTAATATCTTTTTCTGGCTGGTTTTGCAGAATAAAATCCTCACAATTGACAATCTCCAGAAATGGGGAATGATGCTACGTAATAGATGCTTCTTATGTAAAAATGCTGAGGAAATGGTTTTTCATTTGGCCATTGACTGTAGTTATGTCTGGGAGGTTTGGAATGAGCTATTACAATGTTGGGAGATTAAGTGGTTTTTTCCCAATAACATGGAAAGCTTTTGTAATCAGTGGAGAAAAGTTGAATCCCCCATTGATCAACATCTGTGGAATATTATTCCCCCCCATGTGATGTGGAGATTATGGAGAGAAAACAATGACAGAGTCTTCAGGAACATTTATCTTCCACCAAAGGTGATTTCCGAGAAGATAAAGAGAAGTATTAAGGAAAACTTCAAGATGCCGTTTGGTAGAACGCTAGATTTCAATGCTGGTGATATGGGTGTGGGGCTAACTAATCACAACCCTCATCCTAGGGAGAACACCATCTGGCTTTCTCCTCCACCTGGATGGATAAAAATTAATTTTGACAACACCGCCAAGGGCAACCTGGGCCTAGCTGGTTGTGGGGGCCTCATTCATGATGATATGGCTAATTGTTTAGCTATGGTGGCTTTACCTATTGGGTTGCAAAACAACCAGATGGCGGAGGCTATGGCCCTTCTTCAAATGCTAAACTTGTCAAGAAACACACGGCCCAGAAGGTGTGGATCGAGGGTGACTCACTGAATATTTTAAAATGTATTAGTGACAAGACTAAGCCATCATGGACAATTAAGGAGATCATTGAAGAGGCTAGGGTCATAATTAATTCCTTTAATCAAGCCATTATATCTCATGCCTATCGGGAAGCAAATGGTATAGCGGATGAGTTGGCCAATTTTGTAGTTAAATCTAGGGACATTGTGATTTGGCACGATTATGAAAATCTAACCGTCGATATGAAAGCTATGAAAGCCAAGTTGGCCTTCGATAGATCCCAAAGCAAGAGGGTGGATTGGGTGGATCTTGAGAAGCTATGATGATTAGACACATTTCTAAAAAATAGAGGAAAATGATGATGGAAAGTGGTGTCTTTCCCAAGAACTCTAATTGTAGACATGAGTTAACCCTTGTTAACTTCAATGTTACCTTTTATCGTAACAATTGGTTTTTCCATGCAAATTCTACTATCTCTATGAGTTGTAATATCATGGGAGGAGGGCTTAATTGCAAAGAGCTGAAGGACTGTGTCAAATGGAGAAAAATGCTGGAAGCTTGGAATATTCTTACGAAGGGGGGTCTTATCACCTACATGGAAAGATTGCATGGGGCGAAAGACAGTGCCACCAAATTATTTGTTGATTCCTGGAAAGATGGGGTTGTTACTATAGCGGGCATCACTGTGAACATCATGGAGGATTTCATTGCTGAGATTTTTGGGCTTAGCACAAAGGGCATCAAATTCTTCCATGATAGTTTGGAGGGTGCTATGATGTGGCCTCATTCAAATAAATTTGGGCTACTGTTATGATGGCAATCATGGAGTATGTCACCCTAGACGGTAGGTTTAAAAGAGCCCATTCTTACCACTTTGTTTTGCTTTGTCATTTTTAGCATAAAATTAGGGTGTCCCTGCCTTTCTACATTCTTCAGTCCCTCCATTTAAGCATTTCCCAGCACAAGAAAAAGGAGAAGAAACCCATTCTTCATGAAGAGTTGATTCTCTTAATTATTGAACACATAAAGAAGATGGCTAGTGTTAGCCTTGTCATTACCCCATCTAAATCTGGTTTGGGTAAAAAAAGAATTAGGGATGTGAATGTGAAAGAAGAGAGTTCTACTGGTAAAAAATTAAAGAAGGACAAGGAGGCTACCATGGATACAGATACCTCTACTAATAGTGTGGAAGGCTATGATAATATGGCCGATTCCACTGAGGAAGATAGTTACTCTTCTTCCTTGGTCTCGAATTCAGCTTCAGAGGAGAATGACAACATGAATGATGAGGTTATGGGCACTATGGACAAGGGAAAAACCTCAGGTAGCAAGAAGAACAAAGAGGATAAGAAGAAGGGGGAGGATGTGGGAGGTCAGAAAGTGCCAGTTCTAGTTGAGTATGATAGTTCTTAAGATCATGACATGCCTAAATCTCTGAAACTTGAAGTGGTTATGGATGTTGGCCAGGATACTCAGAAGGATGTGATGGAGGTGGAGGATACTTCCCCTGCCAAGGAGTCGACTTTACCTAAGAGGGAGACAAACAACATCCCTCGTAGTTCTCAGAACATCCCTTTCATCAAAACTATGGACATGCAAGAAAGGAATGTTCAATTACTGAGGGAAGACATGGATGATAAGATCAATCCCCCTCTGGGGTTCTCCAAATGGCCAAAGCTGCTTCCATGTACTCCTTCTGATTAATTAAATGGGTGTTCTAGGAGATCAAGAATTTAAACCTTAAGCACCGCTCTATATCTGCTAAGGTGGACTCTCTGCAAACTTTACTGGAGTCTAGCCCTAAAACTATGGTGGACAAGGTTATGAATGATGAGGATAAAAAAGTGCAGGATTTACATGCTAGAATGGAAACTATGGAGAATACCATGAAAAAACACATGCAAGACTACAAAAAATTTATGGGTTCAACTATGGATTTTTTTCTGACCATTAAGGCTGAGCTAGATACTGGATCCCCTAGTAAAAAACTAGAGGATATCACTGAGAACCTGGAAGAAGAAGGCCCCAGAAAATGTACCAGATTAGCAAGAAGGAAGAAAATTCATGATAGGATCTAGGAACTCTCAGAGTTCAATGCAGTGATAAAGAAGATATCTGAAGCGAAGTAGGAGGCCGACGAGGCTTGCAAGGAGTTTTTCTAGGGCTTTGGTTCCTGGTTCTAGTGGTCTGTTTGGTGCTGGTCTTTGGCTTTTGGTTTTTTCCAGGTTTTTTGTTGTTAGTTTTGGCTTTTGCGTACTGGTTTCCAGTCCTGTTTCTTTTTGGAGTGCTTTAACGTCTATACTTTTATTCTAGCATGTAAGGGGTTTCGGGTCCCTGTTCAAAACCTATTTTTTCCTACAATAAAAAACTTACACTTATTCACATTTATAAACAATTATTGATGTAGCACAACACTTTCTATTAACAATAAAACTCAATCATAAGACAAATAAACACAACTTTGAAACCTTCAGTATTTTTCCATTCATCACTAACTGCTTCTACAATTCGCTACAAACTCTTAAGTAACCAAAAAAACTAGAAAAACAAGAAATCCAAGAATTACCCTTTTTGGCAGTTCTTTCCCATAGTTTTTTTTTGCCATTTTTGGTAATTTTTGAAGCAACACCTAAAAAGTTGATGTTTTCCCTAAATATGCCCTTGACTAAGTTAGAAAGAATTGCCAACTAATATTTGAGATTTAGAAACATAAATTCAGATTTATTACAAAATAGAACTTTCTAAAAACTAGAGAAAAAACACTAAAAGTTGATTTTGGAGCCCTAGATGAAACTTTCAGCTCTTGAAAATGTGCTAAAACGGACCCCAATCAATCTGAGATCCATTGGAAAAACAAATGCCACCACTTGAGGAACGCATCCGAAAAATTTCAGCATAAACCCAGACCTGAGTCAAAAGTTATGACCTCCAGAAGTTTATGTATTAGTTTATGACCTGCGGAAGGTCCTGCATCAATTATAAACACTTATTAATACGTCAAAGCACTAATAAATGTTTATTCACACTTATAAATATTTATAAACACTTATAAACATTTATAAACACTTATTTACATTTATAAATATTTATTTACACTTATAAACACTTGTAAATATTTATAAACATGTATGCACACTTATAAATATTTACAAAAAATATTTAGAATTATAAATACTTATAAATATTTATAAACACTTATAAACATAAATTCACACTTATAAAAATATATAATCACTTCTTAACACTTATAAACACTTGTAAATATTTATTTACACTTATAAACATTTATAAATATTTATAAACATGTGTGCACACTGATGAATAATAGTTCACACTTATAAATATTTACAAACATTTATTCACACTTATAAATACTTATAAATGTTTACAAACACTTATAAACATAGATTCATACTTATAAATAATTATTCACACTTATAAACACGTGTACACCTTTATTCACACCTATAATCACTTATAAATATTTATTAACATTTATTCGCATTTACAAACATTTATTCACACTTATAAACACTATTCACACTTATAAAGACTTAAAAATATTTATTCTTACTTATAAATATTTATAAACATTTATTCACACTTATAAACCATTATAAATATTTATTTACACATATAAACACTTATAAACATTTATAAACGCTTATAAATATTTATTCACACTAAACTAAACACTTATAAACATGTATAAACACTTATAAATATTTATTCACACTTAACTAAATACTTATAAACACTTATTCAAACTTATAAACATTTATTCACACTTATAAATACTTATAATAACTTATAACACTTATTCATATTTATAAATACTTATAAATATTTATTCACACTTATAAACACTTATAAATATTTATTCACACATAGTGACACTTTAAACATTTATAAACTTATAAACACATATAAACATTTATTCATAATTATAAATACTTATAAACACTTATAAATTTTTATTCACACTTATATACGCTTATAAACATTTATTCACACTTATAGATATTTATTCAGACTTATAAACACTTATTGACACATATAAACATTTATAAACACTTATAAACACTTATTCATATTTATAAACATTTATTCACACTTATAAATACTTATAAACACTTATTGACACTTATTAATACTTATAAATATTTATTCACACTTAAAAGCACTTATTCACAGTTATAATTATTTATAAACACTTATATTTTATTCATAGTTATAAACACTTATTCACAACTATAAATACTTATAAACATTTATTTATACTTATAAACACTTATTCACATTCATAAACACTTATAAACACTTATAAACACTATTCACAATTATAAACACTTAGAAATATTTATTCTTATTTACAAATATTTATAAACATTTATTCACGCTTATAAATATTTATTTACACTTATAAACATTTATAAACACTTATAAATATTATTTCACACTTAACTAAACACTTATGAACATGTATAAACACTTATTAAACACCTATTAACACTTATAAATATTAATTCACACTTATAAACACTTATAAATATTTATAAACACTTATAAACATTTATAAACATGTGTTCACACTTATAAACACTTAAAACAAATATTTATAAACATTTATTCACACTTATTCACAGTTATTCACACTGATAAATACTTATAAACATTTATAAATATTTATAAACACTTATAACAACTTATTAACACTTATAAACACTAATAAACATGTATAAACATGTATAAATATATATTTATAGTTATAAACACTTATAAATACTTATGAACACTTATTCACATTTATAAACATTTATTCACACTTATAAACACTTACAAACACTTACAAACACTTATTCACATGTATCTACACTTATTCACACTTATAAACATTTATTCACACTTATAAACATTTATTCACACTTATAAATAGGCATAAACACTTATTGACAATTATAAATACTTATAAATATTTATTCAACACTATAAACACTTATAAATATTTATTCATAGTTATAAACACTTAAAAATATTTATTAACTCTTATAAACACTTATAAATATGTATTCACACAAGTCTGAGACTTGTCTCTATCTTGGTACCAAGCTCCTTTGTGAGAATGCCAGTGCGGCTAAGTGGAAACTTCCCTTAACACCCCCCGCTGCTTGGGAAGTCAAAATAGCTGACAAATGGAACCTGCTGGGTGGGTTTTCCAAGTTCGACGATTCCAAGCTGATAGCTAGAAAATCTACCAGATGGGCTGCCCTACTTAGAGGATGGACCAAATTAAACTTTGATGGGGCAACTAATAACCTCACCCAGGGGGGGGGGAGGTGTGCTAAGAGACCATAATGGCACTTGCCTCTTGGATTATGCAGGGCCGCTCAACAATTGCACTGTTAACCAAGCGAAGGGAATGGCTCTTCTATGGGGGATTAAATTTCCCATCCAAATGAACATCAGACTACTGAAAATTGAGGGGGATTCCAAAGTGGTGGTGGAGGCTATCAAAAGAAGGGATAATGCGGGGTGAC
This sequence comes from Chamaecyparis obtusa, assembly GCA_027943335.1. NCBI lineage: Eukaryota > Viridiplantae > Streptophyta > Pinopsida > Cupressales > Cupressaceae > Chamaecyparis > Chamaecyparis obtusa. Next base: position 272,541 of record BSBK01011123.1, on the reverse strand, counting down.
AGGTTAGTTCCATTCTGCTGTAAATCTGTGAGCCTCTCAACAAATTCCAATGCATGAATATTTCCCACATGTACTGGGAGGGAAATGTGATGGCAGACTCAATGGTTGCTATTGGCCTCAAGCAAACCAAACTTAACAATTGGAGGGTGGTCAGTGAACTACCTAAGGTGACTCAACAACTTATCGAAGGGGAAATGATTGTTACTATCAATTTTTAAAATGATCCAAGCTATCATGTTTATTAAGAATCCTACCTAGATCACTTGTCGACGTATCTAGGTGATGTTTGTGATTATGAAAAGGAATGCCCAAAACCCCATAAAGAATCATAAATGCCTTTCAAGCATGTGGAGTGATAGTTGTCCACATTGGTGGGTTTCCTTGGCCAACAAGGACATTAAGTGCATCCCTGGCATTATTGCTAATTATGGCACTAGGAGATCCATTCGATATTGTAGTACGATGCTCGAATCCCAAAATTTCACCCAAGGCCAGCCTTTTGAGTATAACCATTCCTCGAAATAGCTTAATCAAAACAACTAGTTTTATACTCTCTGTCAAGAAGTTTGGCCTTTCAATTTTCAAGAAATTATGGTGTAGGTAGAGAGTATCAACATGGGAGGCAACACTCTTCGCATCGAATCAGATAAGATTGATGAGGCCTTCACCACCGAACCTCTGGTGATCCACTACTATAAAGAAAGTGGTATCTGGAGTTTTATGGAGTGTATGAGAGGTGGGCACAATGAGTGGATATCCAAATAGTTCATCTCATCCTAGAACAATAGGAAATTTTCTGTTGGTGGCATCCATTTCCAGATTAATAAGGAGGTCATTGCTAAGGCGACAGGGCTCTCTATGAAAGGGAAAAAGTATAAAAAGACCAGTCGGACACTTGACCCTACCAGCCTCAGCCAATTTTTCAGAGAGGGGGAGGAAACTATAAAAAGGTCTGGGGGTTTCAACTGGGAAGTGCTTCCAGAGTGCTGGCCAAAGATATGTCTCATTGTGATGAGGTATTTCACCCTGGCAGGTAAATTTATGGTGTTCTACTATTACCACTTACCTTTTCTTAATCACATTAGAAATAGGGACTTAATCTCCATCCCCTTTTACCTCCTACATTCCATTGAAAGCAATATCTTGGGTATTAGGGAAAACCCTGATAAACTAATCCCTATTCTCCATTAGGGTCTCCTGCTCTATCTTTACCATTTCCATAAGGCTATATGCCCTCCACCCCCAACCCCCCGTTCATCCAAGAGGTCGCCCAGGAGGATTCCCTAATGAAAACTAACAACCTCACTCAATCCACCTCCCATTCTATCTAAGTTATCCAAGAGGTAGATCTTGTCCTAAATGATGGTAGAACCCACAAAAAATGTGTGAAAAATCCTTTCAATAGGAGGGAGGAGCATGAAGAGTCCCATGTCTCTGAATCTTTAGAGACTAAAGATCGGAAGGAGTTTGATAGAACTCCTGAGATTGAACAAAAGCCCAAAAAATGAAGGATTTTGGAGAGCTAGGTCAAGCTAGAGGTTGACTTAAGTGGCACGGATCACCGTCAGTCTAACAGAATTGTGAAGGAGTAGTGTAAAACCAAAATCTTGGAGACAATCTCTAGAGAGAAGTCCCTGTCGGAGAATGACTCCCACTCCACTTAGTCCATGAAGAGTTCCTCTGATGACCACATGAGTCTGAACAGGACTGGTAACACACCCCCTCTCAACCCTTAGCAACCCATGGAGACTCCTTGTAGCCCTACCCCACCTCTGGCTAACCCTCATGAACATTAGACCAAGCCCCCTACTACCGAGCATAAACCCAGGTTCCTAGATGACAATGATAGGCTTAAGGGCACTCTCAAGCTGAGGTTTTCTGTATTGGACAAAGAGATTGCTGATATCAAGTAGGACATGCAAGAACTCAAGCATCACATTTTGATGACTACCAAATTTTCTCTTAAGGTCATGCATGCTTCAACTATGACCCTCTGCACTGTGCAAGAAAAAATGGTGGGCGACAAACTGGAGGTAGATGATGACAATAAAGATCTCTTCCTCTTCCTGCAGGAGGAGTGGGCCAGGACCCTGTTGTCCAAACATCTGGGTGGAAACAATTAGCTGCTATTGCTCATAAGGTTCTTATTTTTGTTTGGGCATGGCCCTAAGTTCTCTGTTTTGGGTTCCTGTTTTAAGGTTATTTTGCCTAGTCCTTGGTTTAGCCCTGCGTGGCTTATAACTGTTACTTTATTTGCTACTATTCGCTTTAGATACTCTGGTTTAATCTTTTTCAAAAGTACTATTATGTTTGTTTTTTATAGAGGTAGATTAGACCCTGTTCTTTCTGTTGTTAATCTACTGTTGAAATGCTTATGACTAGTGCCATTAATATGTTGTTAATGTGCCTCTAGTCATTATGTTCTTTGGGCAGCACCCTTTTGCTACTATTTCTATCAAAAACATTTATAAATATGTATTCACTCTTAAAAATATTTATTCACAATTATAAACACTTATAAATACTTATTTACATTTATAAACACTTATAAACACTTATTCACACTTATAAACATTTATAAATACTTATAAATACTTATTCACACTTATAAATATGCATTCACATAAGTGTACAAATTTATAAATATTTATAAATATGCATTCACATAAGTGTACAAATTTATAAATATTTATAAATATGTATTCACTCTAATAAACATTTGTTCACAATTATAAACACTTATAAATACTTATTTACATTTATAAACACTTATTCATATTTATAAACACTTATTCACACTTATAAACATTTATAAATACTTATAAATACTTATTCACACTTATAAACATTTATAAATAAATATTCACACTTATACATACTTAGTAATATTTATAAACACTCATAAACACTTATAATTACTTATAAATATTTATTCACACTTATAAATACTTATTCGTGTACTTATAAACATTTATTCACCCTTATAAACATTTTTTAAGACTTATTAAATTTACTGACACTTATAAAAACTTATTCACATAAATTCATATTTATAACTATTTATAAACACTTATAAGCATTTATTCACACTTAGAAACACTTATCAATATTAATTCATATTTATAAACACTTATAAATATTTATCCACATTTATAAATACTTATATATACTTATAAATATTTATTCACACTTATAAATAGTTATAAATATTTATAAATACTTATTAACACTTATAAACACTTATAAATATTGATAAGCACTTTTAACCACATATTCGCACTTATAAATACTTATAAACATTTATTCACACTTTTAAATACTTATAAACATGTATTCACAATTATAAACACTTATTTACACTTATAAGTTACACTTATTCACATAAATATAAACATTTATAAACACTTACATATATTTATAAATACGTATAAACATTTATTCACTTTTATAAATATTTATAAACACTTATTAACACTTAAAAACACTTATAAATATTTATAAACACTTATAAACATTTATATAAATTTATAACCACTTATTCACACTGATAAATACTTAAAAATATTTATAAATATGTATGCACACTTATAAACAATGATTCACACTTATAAACACTTATAAAGTTTTATTCAGACTTATAATAACTTATACATATTTATAAACATTTATTCACATTTACAAACACTTATTCAAACTTATAAACACTATTCACACTTATAAACACTTAGAAATATTTATTCTTACTTATAAATATTTATAAATATTTATCAATATTTATAAATATTTATCAATATTGATAAATATTTATAAATATTGATAAATATTTATAAATATTGATAAATATTTATAAATATTGATAAATATTTATAAATATTGATAAATATTTATAAATATTTATAAATATTTATAAACATTTATTCACACTTATAAACAGTTATAAATATTTATTTACACTTATAAACATTTATAAACACTTATAAATATTTATTGACACTTAACTAAACACTTATAAACATGTATAAACACTTATAAACATTTATAAACATTTGGTCACACTCATAAACACTTAAAACAAATATTTATAAACACTTATTTACAATTATAAGTTACACTTATATATACTTATAAATAATTATTCATTCTTATAAATATTTATCAACACTTATTCACAATTATAAACACCTATAAATATTTATTCAAACTTATAAACATGTATAAATATTTATAAATACTTAAACACTTATTCACACTTATTAACACTTATAAATTACTTAAAAATATTTATTAACATTTATAAATACTTATTCACACTTATAAATACTTATTCACACTTATAAATTCTTTTAAACACTTAACAACAATTACAAACATTTATTCAGATTTATAAATACTTATGAATACTTGTAAATATTAATTCACACTTATAAATATTTCTTCACATTTATAAGAACTTATTCTTAGTTATAAATAATTATATACATAAAATTTATAAATACTTATTAAAACTTAAAAGTACTTATAAATATTTATGCCTAATTATAAATACTTATAAACACTTATAAATATTTATTCACACTTAGAGACACTTATAAATATTTATTCACACTTATAGAGACTTATAAATATTTATTCACACTTATAAACACTTATTCACAGTTTTAAATACTTATTCACACTTTTAAATACTTATTCACACTTATAAACATTTATTCACAGTTATAAATACTTATAAACACTTATTCACATTTATAATTACTTATAAATATTTATTCACATTTATAGACACTTATTCACATTTATAAACATTTATAAAAAATTATTCATACTTATAAATATTTATTCACACTTATAAACACTTAAATATTTATAAACACCTTTTCATGTTTATAAACACTTAAATATTTATAAATACTTATTAACACTTATAGACACATAAATATTTATTCACATTTATAAATATTTATAAATACTAATTCTTGTAAATATTTAAAACCACTTATTCATGTTTATAAACACTTATCCACATTTGAAAATACTATAATAAACACTTTTTCACACTTATAAACATGTATTCACACTTATTTACCCTTTATAAACAATTATTCAATTTTTTTTTTTGAAAAGGCGGCAGTGCCACTTAATATATTATAATATTATTTTTTACATAAACTGGCTCTAAGGTAAGGAGCTCCCAGAGAAAAGAGCTAGAAGAAAAACTTTGTTCGTTACCCCATCAAGAAAACCAAAAAACCAAAAAAAGGAATAATAGTTAGGCGAAATAAAAAGCCTTATAACCAAAATCCCTAATTACATCATACCCAAGAGTTTGGAATTATAGAGTTTAGCCTTAAATAAATACAATGATAGGCCCGATGGGCAAGTATAATTTCCTGATAACATAGGAAACCTAAGCTAAGTACAATGATAGGCCTGATGGGAAAACATAAAATCTCAGGAACATAGGAAAATAGATACATTATGAATAATTATTCAAATTTATAAACACTTATGAACAATTATTTACACTTCTAAACACTTAAAACACTAACAAACTCTTATAAACATTTATTTGCACTTATAAACATTTATAAACACTTATAAATATTTATAATATTTATTAACACTTATAAATAATTATAAACACTTATTTACACTTATTAAGACTTATAAATATTTATTCACACTTATAAACATTTAAAAGCACTTATAAATATTTATTCATGGTTATAAACACTTATTAACTCTTATAAACACTTATAAATACTTAAATTCATATTTATAAATACTAATAAATGTGTTAGAGTAGTCATATTATAGCTAATAATTAATTTATTTAATTATTAGTCTATTATTCTCTACACTTAAGTTAGACTTAGGCATCTCATTATTCTTTAGGGTTTTCACCTTTAGGGTTTTTGGTATCCTTTTATAAGGATTCCCTCTTTGTATTTCATTATTTTCACTTATTGGATCATAATAGAGATTGCTCTTTGCATGTCCATAAGATGTCTCTGGCTTTTTGGCCTCCATGATTTTTCTTGCTTCTGTGCTTTGCTTCTTCCATGTGACAGGGTTATGCATGCAGGTGTTCTTGGGAGATTAGTATTTCACCTAATCTAACATGGTATCAGAGCCATCTTGCTGCTCGTTGTTCGTGTTTTGTTGAAGTGTGTCAGAAGCAGGCAGTTTTCAAGGGTTTCAGGAGTTTTTTTTTGTGGATCTGGGGGGGAGCAAAAATTTGGCTCACCTTGGGCAAAAACGGACACCACCATTGTGTCTGGAAGGCCCAAGAACCCCTAAATCCATATAAAACTTGTCCATTTTGGACACAGTGGCATTTGAGGCAAAATTTTTTTGCATACCAGGGCCGTACGACCTTGGCACGCACTCCGAGACGGCGATTTTCAAAAAAATTAATTAAAATTTTTTTAAGGGGCGGCCTCCAAGGTGCCACCCAGCGGCCACCCGGGCGCCACCCCGCGGCCTCCGCCGAGCCGCTTGCAGCTGCAAGCCACCGGGCTCCCTCCGCTCCGCCAGTCTGCGGCCTCCGCCGCTCCCGGCCCCGCCGCCCGCGCCCGCGCCCTCCGCTCCGCCGGCCCGCCCACCGCCGGCACCAGCACCAGCCCTTGGTCCCCCACATGACCCGGGGTTTCCTGATTCAGCCCCCAGGCCCTCTACTGACGTCAGCATGATGTCAGCGGACATGCTTTTTAATTTTTTAAAAAAAAATTTGCATGTTTTTTTAGGGCTCTGTTTTTAAGGGTAATTGGGCCTTTTTCGCCTTATCTTCTTCATCTGGAGGCGTATTTGGGAGTTTTTTATATCATCGAAAAGCTCTTTCCGAGATGAACGCAATTATGGAGGTTTCTTTTCGATTTTTTTGCCTCATTTTTCGTACCATGCCTTCGAAGGTAGGGCTGCTTTTTTGCCTTCCTGGAGCACCTGATGCTTTTTTTGGCATAACTTGCTCATACGGAGGAGTTAGTGGGCGAACGAGACATCATCGGAAAGATGATTCTGAGATGGTTGTTTTATATGCAGAGCTTTTTTTCAGATTCTTCTTTCATTTTTCGCACCAGGCTGTTGAATTCAGAGGTTTTCTTTTTCAGGTGCCTGCCAGAGCACCTGTCACTGTTTTTGCTGTAACTTGAGCATACGATGGCGTTTTTTGCCAAACGAGATATCAACGGAAAGCTGGTTCCGAGAACTTTCTGTTTTTTTCAGTTTGGTTGTTTTATTTTGCTGTTTGCAGGGGTTTTCTGCTAGTCAAAGTCACGGGTACTTTTTGCATTCCGGACACTATATCTCTCACATCTGGGCTTAGTTTTCAGCAAACTTGGTATTTTCGGAAAGCTGGTTCAGTGTGCTATTCAGTGGCAGAGGTTATTTTTCCAGATTCTACTCTAGGTTTTCACTCCTCCGCGTTTGGCAGTTTATGCCCTCTGGTGGAGTGCTTGGTTCTACAGGTCCGGGGATCTCTTCTTCTGAGTTCATAGCTCACTCTTCTTTCTGTCTTTTGAGCATTGTATGTTTCTCTTCTGTTGCATTCTTTTTTCTGTAAACGCACTGAGATAAAGTGCCTACTTTTGCATATCTGGGATCTTGTACTCCTTGTGTTTGTTTGTATTCACACTCAGTTATAAAGTGCCATGGGGGGATTCTGATGCATTTTCCACTATAGGCGCATCCACTCTTGTCAAGTGAGCATACCTTCCATGACATTAGCCCATGTAGACTGTGTCTATGACACCGCCCTTTATCCTGTGCTTGTACCTTCTTTTGCACATAGGTGTTCCTGTTTCTTCTTCTTGCAGATGTTTCTGGCATTGCATTTCAGTGTTCCTGTCACCCCGTTCAGCATTATGGGGGGGTTCACCTATTGGCTCTATTGCTTCCTTGGTTCGGTTGAGTGATCTATGTATTCAGTTTTTGTTCCTATGTACTAGGCGGATGCAGTGGCTAGGCACCTATGCATTTCGGTGAGATGGATCATCTACTATATAGACACTCATTCATTCCTATTTTGGAGGTCACCTCTTTGATTGATCAGCTCTTCAGACTTTGTCTTCTCTACCTGGTCATGCACTATTTCAGTGGGGGTTCCAGCAGTATTCTTCTGACAGTGTTTGCAGCTTCATGCTTCGGAGATGCTTCATGCTCTTTCTTGTTCCTTTCTTTGGGACATTCCCTAGATTGGAGGCTTTGTTTCCTTCATCTAGTTTATTTTATTGTACTTGGGTACCTGATCAGGCCTTGTTGCCGGGACCCATAGCTCTTTCATGCATCTTTTAGTCCTTAGTTGTTTAGCTTCTCCCTAAGTTACACTTAAGGGGGGGTGTTAGAGTAGTCATATTATAGCTAATAATTAATTTATTTAATTATTAGTCTATTATTCTCTACACTTAAGTTAGACTTAGGCATCTCATTATTCTTTAGGGTTTTCACCTTTAGGGTTTTTGGTATCCTTTTATAAGGATTCCCTCTTTGTATTTCATTATTTTCACTTATTGGATCATAATAGAGATTGCTCTTTGCATGTCCATAAGATGTCTCTGGCTTTTTGGCCTCCATGATTTTTCTTGCTTCTGTGCTTTGCTTCTTCCATGTGACAGGGTTATGCATGCAGGTGTTCTTGGGAGATTAGTATTTCACCTATTTAAATAGTTATAAACATTAATTTACATAATAAGATTTGTATTTCATAATAGAGATTGCTCTTTGCATGTCCATAAGATGTCTCTGGCTTTTTGGCCTCCATGATTTTTCTTGCTTCTGTGCTTTGCTTCTTCCATGTGACAGGGTTATGCATGCAGGTGTTCTTGGGAGATTAGTATTTCTACATATTTAAATAGTTATAAACATTAATTTACATTTACAAACACTTATAAACATTTATTCACATTTATAAACACTTAGAAATACTTATTACTTTTCAGATACACACGAAAAAATTAACAAAAAATTAAATTCACAAAATTTCCTTTAGAATGCCACATAGAAACAAAACACAAGGATTTTTCTAATATAACAAATTTAAACCATACACCATACAAGGTGATCATGTGATAGTTCAACAATACACAAAGAAAATAAAAAATTAACTTTCAAATATAGAAATAAAACTCATATAAAATTGATTTCAAAGTTACAACATATTTCACACAAAAATATGAACTCATGTCATATTTTAACAACATATGAAATAGACATACAAATTTATTCAAACATACATGGTGTTTATCCAAACATACCAAATATAAACATGTTTCACAAAACATAGTTCTAGCACACATAAAAATACTAACCTCAATAAAGTCAAACTACAAACATGCACAAAATGAATCCGAAAGTTCAAGCAAACTTCACACTAAAGTTGAAATATATAGTATAAGTTATTGTCAAAGTTACTACACTCTTCACAAGAGTGAATGTGAAAGTTCAAATATATGCATATGTCAAAGTAAAAATGTACTAAAATGATTTTTATAAAATTTGAAACACACTTCCCACTAAAATGAATAAATACTTATAAATATTTATAAACACTTATAAATATTTATTCACACTTATAAAATTTTATTCACACTTATATATACATATTCGTGCACTTATAAATATTTATTCACCCTTATAAACATTTATTAACGCTTATAAATATTTATTCACACTTATAAACACCTATTCACACATGTTCATATTTTTAAACACTTATAAATATTTATCCTCATTTATAAATACTTATATATATACTTATAAATATTTATTCACACTCATAAATAGTTATAAATACTTATTAACACTCATAAATATTTATAAGCACTTTTAACCACTTATTCACACTTATAAATACTTATAAACATTTATTCACACTTTTGAATAATTATAAATATTTACAAACATTTTTTCACACTTATAAATACTTATAAATAGTTATAAAAACTTATAAACACTTATTCACACTTATAAACAATTATTCACACTTATAAACTTTTATTCGCACTTATAATAACTTATAAATATTTATAAACATTTATTCACATTTACAAACACTTATTCACACTTATAAGCATTATTAACTTTTATAAACACTTAAAAATATTTATTCTTACTTATAAATATTTATAAATATTTATAAACATTTAGTCACACTTATAAACACTTATAAACATGTATAACACTTATTAAACACTTATTAACAATTATAAATATTTATTCACACTTATAAATACTTAAAAATATTTTTTAACACTTATAAAGACTTATAAACATTTATAAACATTTCTTCACACTTATAAAAACTTAAAACAAATATTTATAAACACTTATTCACACTTATAAGTTACACTTATTAACACTTATATATTCTTATAAATAATTAGTCACAGTTATAAATACTTATTCGCACTTATAAACACTTATTCACAGTTATAAAGACCTATAAATATTTATTCAAACTTGTAAACATGCATAAACATTTATAGACATTTATAAATACATATAAACACTTATTCGTGCACTTATAAACACTTATAAATACTTATAAATGTTTATTCACATATAAATACTTATTCACACTTATAAATTCTTTTAAAGACTTAAAAACAATTACAAACATTTATTCCACATTTATAAATACTTATAAACACTTGTAAATATTAATTCACACTTAGAAATACTTCTTCACACTTATAAACACTTATTCACACTTATAAACAATTATAAATATAAAATTTATAAATACTTATTCAAACTTATAAATACTTATGCCCAATTATAAATACTTATAAACATTATAAATATTTATTCACGCTTATAGACACTTATAAATATTTCTTCACTTATAAACACTTATTCATAGTTATAAAGACTTATTCACACTTATAAACACTTATTCACACTTATAAACATCTATTCATAGTTATAAATACTTACAATTACTTATTCACATTTATAAATACTTATAAATATTTATTCGCATATATAAACACTTATTCACATTTATACACACTTATAAAAAATTACTTATAAATATTCATCCACACTTATAAATACTTATAAACATTAAAAACACTTATAAACAAGTTAATAAATATTCATAAACACTTATTCACACTTAAAACACTTATTCACACTTATAAATACTTATTCTCACTTATAAACACTTATTAATGTACTTATAAATACTTATAAATATATGTTCATGCTATAAATATTTATTGACACATAAATATTTGTTTACATTTATAAACACTTATAAATACTAATTCACACTTATAAATATTTATAAACACTTATTCGTGTTTATAAACACTTATCCACATTTGCAAATACTTATAAACATGTATTCACACTTATTTACCCTTATAAACACTTATTAACATTTATAAACACTTATAAAAATTTATTAACACTTATAAACACTTAAAATAGTTATAAACACTAACAAACCCTTATAAACATTTATTCACACTTATTATAAACATTTATAAATACTTATAAACACTTATAAATATTTATAAACATTTATTCACACTTATAAATACTTATAAACACTTATTTACACTTATTAACCGTTATAAATGTCTATTCACACTTAAAAATATTTATAAGCACTTATAAATATTTATTCATAGTTTTTGATAGAAAAAAGAAGCAAGAGGGTGCTGGCCCATGGTACAGAAGGACTACAAGCACATTAAAAGCACATTAATAGCACTAGTCATAAGCAGTTTAACAATAGTAAGTCAGCAAAGAAACCAATGTCTAGTATGCCTTTATCAAAAAGAAATACAATTTAATTTTTTTCAAAAATAATGAGCCAAAGTATCTTAAGAAGATAATAATAACCATATTAATAGTATTGTGCCACATAGGGCTAAACCAGAAACTAGACAAATTAATCTTAAGACAGGAAAGCAGCATAGAAAAACTAGGGCCATCATGCCCAATAAAAAATAAAAACCTCATGGAAGCAGTAGAAGCTGGGGTCTCCTACCCAGACGTTTGGACATTAAGGTTGTAGCCCACTCTTCCTGCAAGAATAGGAAGAGGTCTTTGTTGTCCTTGTCAGCCTCCTGTTTGCCTCCAGCCAACTTCTCTCGCACAGTGCACAGGGTCACCGCCAACACATGCATGACCTTGAGAGAGAACTTGTTAGTATGGACATGATGTGGGTTTTGATGTCCTAGATGTCCTATTTGAGGCCTAGTATCTCATTGTCTAGTTATGAGAACTTCAGCTTAAGGGAGCCCTTAAACCTATCATTACCATCAAAATCCATAGAGTTGTGCTCAGGAGTAGGGGACTTGGTCTTCTGGTCATGGGGGGAGTTCGGGGGAGGGGTATTGCTATGCGGAATCTCCATAGTTGGCAGGGGGTTTAGGGGGGAAGTGGTACCAGTCCTGTGCGAGCTCAAGTGATCATTAGAAGAGCCCTCAATCGACTCAGTAGTAGAGGTGTCATTTTTTGAAAGGGACTTCTCCTTCGAAGCCGTTTCCCTGATTCTAGTTTTGCATTTCTCCTTAGCAATTCAGTTCAAACGGCAGATAGAACCCCCTAGATCCACCTCCAACTTGACCTGGCTTTCAAAGTTCCTCCATTTTTTGGGCTTCCTTTCAGTCTCAAGGGTACTATTAGTCTCCTTCATTTCCTTAGCTTCCAAGGACTCTGACACATGGGAATCCTCAATCTCCTCCACCCTTTTAAAAGGGTTTTTCACACATCTTTTGCATCTTTTACCTTCTTTTGAGACAAGGTCCATTTCCAGGATCTCTTGGAGAGATTGGGAGGGGGAATGAGTGGGATTGTCGACTTTCAAAGGAGAATCTTCTTGGGTGACCTCTTGGATGAAAGGGGAAGTTGGGGAGGAGGACAGATGACTTTATGGAAGTTATAAAGACAAAGTAGGAGGCCCTGGTGGAGAATAGGGATCAACTTTTTAGGGTTTTTATTTTCCCTAATATCTAGGATATTGCTTTCAATAGAGTGAAGAAGGTAAAATAGAATGTATATGAGATCCCTATTCCTAATATGATTGAGAAATGACAAATTATAATAGTAAAACACTACAAATTTACCTTCTAGGGTGAAGTACTTCATAACAATGTGGCACACCTTGGGCCAAAACTTTGGGAACTCCTCACAATTGAAACCTCTAGACTTCTTCATAGGTTTCTCCCCCGACCTGAAGAATTAGTTGAGGCTGGTGGGGTCTGATGTCCTGCTAGTTTTTAAATATTTTCTTCCTTCCATATAGAGCCCCATCACCTTAGTGATAACCTCCTCATTAATTTGGAAGTGAATACCCCCAACAAAAACATTCTTGTTATTCTAGGAGGAGACAAATTGCTTGGATAATTGCTCATCATGGCACGCTTTCATACACTCCATAAAACCCTAGATACTACTCTCTTTACATAGTAGGTCACCAATAGGTCAGAGGTATACTCCTCATCAATTTTATCAGGCTCAATGCGTAAGGTTTTGCCTCCCATGTCGGTAATCTCCTTATCCTGTGCTAGATTTTCATGAGAATTACAGGGCCGAGCTTCATAAACCAGAGCATAAAACAAGTTTTTTTGAGTGAACCATTTGAGGAGGAAAATATACACAAAAGTTAGGCCTCAGGTGGTTTTTTGGGAGTCAGGCTCTGTACGGTGATATCTATCAGATCTCCAGGCGTAATAATTAGCAGTTATACCAGAGTTGCTCTTAGTGTCCTTGTTAACCAAAAAAGCTTGCTGATGTGGACAACTAACTTTCCACACATACTCATGTGAAAGGTAATTATGATCTTTTCTAGAGTTTTGGGCATACTTATTCATAATAAAAAAAATCATCAAGTTATGCCGACATGTAATCAAGGTGGGGCCTTTAGCAAAGTTGATAGCTTAGCAAATTTTAAACATTATTGATTTCTCTTTTCTCCCACCTGATTAGCTGTTGGGTCTCCCTAGGTAGCTCACTGATCTCCTCCCAATTACTTAGCCTAGTTTTCTTAAGACCAATAGCAGCCATCGAATCCATCACTGCATTTCCCTCCCTATAGGTGTGGGAAATAGTCATGCTTTGGAGGTTGTTCAGAAGCTCCCAGATTTCCATAATTATGGTGTTAACTCACCACCTTGCATTAGCTCTCCTTTTTATATCCTCCACCACCACTTTGGAATCCCCCTCAATTTTGAGTAGCCTGATATTCATATGAATGGAAAATTTAATTCCCCATAAGAGAGTTGTGCCTTCAGCTTGGTTGACAGTACAATTTTTAAGCGGCTGAGCATACGCCAAGAGGTAGGTGCCATTGTGGTCTCTTAGCAAACCTCCACTTCCCTAGGTGAGATTATTTACTACCCCATCAAAATTTAATTTGATCTAGCCACTTGACGGGGCAAGCCAATAGGTAGAATTCCTAGCCATCAACTTGGAATTGTCAAACTTAGTGAAGCCAGTTAGTAGGTTCTAATTAACAGCCATTTTGATCTCCTAGGTAGAGGGGGGTGCCAAGGGGAGTTTCCACTTAGCTACACTAGCATTTTCACATAGGAGCTTGGTTCCAAGATTGAGGAAAACTTCAAGCAGGGAACTAGACTCCCTAAATATCCCTTTGTTTCTTTCTTTCCAAATAGTCCAGCAGATGTGCAGAGGTAGAATTTGCCATTGGAGATGGAGTAAAGAGTGATTAGAGGGAGATCACTAGTTAGTGAACTAGTGCACATCATTACCCAAAACCCATGATATACCCAATTTACCGATAACATCCTACCAAATGTTAGCGGTGTAATCACAATGTATGAATAGGTGATTCATCATTTTCTCCTCTTTTTTCCATAGGACAGACTTGTTGGCCATGGAGAAGCCTCTTTTTATGAGGTTGTCCTCAGTTAAGACTTTACCATGCATAAGAGTCCACCAGAAGAAGTTGATTTTCAGCATGAGCTGTGGAATCCAATCCTTCATCTAGTCCCCCAAATTATTCTCTTCCTTCAAAAGAAGATTGTAAGCAGTCTTGACCGAGAAGGTACCCGCTTGGGTGGGGGCCCAAATGATGGAATCCTGGCCACCAATTCCTAGGATTTTGACATTTGCCAACATTTCCATGAGCTCATTAGTTAATTACGTTAAATCCAGTCTGTCTCTAGCCAGATTAGATATATCTTTCCAATTCCCTCTAGCAATGTGGTTAGAAGTTCTATTACCAAGGATAGGCCTGAGGTAGTTCATGAGGGGGTTAAATCTACCACTAAGGGTAGGGTAGTTTAGAATCCAAGAGTCATTCCAGAATCTAATGGATCTATCATCTTTGAGTTGCCAGAAAGCACCCTTAGAGAGAAAGGTTTTACATTTGCATATGTTCACCCAAAGTTTGGAGCCATTGGGGAGGTCATTATCTCGGTACATCATCTTGTAGGGGTTCCCTTGAAGGTACTTAGTTTCCATTATCTTGTACTAGTTTGATTTCATTTTTATGAGCTTCCAGCCCACTTTCATGGTGAGGGCTCTATTCATCAAGCCAATTCACCTCAGGCCCAAGCCACCCAGGTGTTTTGGAAAGAAAATCATATATCCCAATTGACCAAGGACATCCTCTTTTTCTCTTTAGAACCAACCCACAAAAAGGTTCTCTATATCTTTTCTAACCTATCCACCATGTTTCTTCTGATCTTGAAGAGGGACATTAAGAAGACCGGGATCCTCTAGAGAGTAGAAGCCACCAGCTGAAGTTTACCATCATTGCTTAGGATCTTCCCTTTCCATCCAACAAGTTTTCTTTGGGTTCTTTCCAGGATGGAGTTCCATAATTCATTGGAAACCTCTTTGACCATGAGGGGAAGACCTAAGTAGGTAGAGGGGAGCGAAGCTAACTGACAACCCAAAATTTGAAGCACTCTAGTTTGCATCCCAATGGGAGTATTAAAGAAGAACAATCTACTTTTCTGATAGTTAATACACTGTCCGGATGCCAAGGCATAATTCTCCAAAAGTTGCTTCCACTGTCTAGCCTCAATCACCAAGGAATACCCAAAGAGGAACGTATCATCCACAAATTGCTCCGACACAGCTTGCTGTAGAGTGGAAGTAGGTTTGACACCTTTTATTATTCCCGTGGAAGAGAGCATAGTCAGATTCCTACTGAGGACTTCAGCCACCATTATAAAAAGATAGGGGGAAAGGGGATCACCTTGTCTAAGTCCCTCTTCAGGTTGAAAGAAACCACCAGGGATGCCATTGACTAAAATAGAGAAACTAACAATTTGTGTACATTCTTGGATAATGTGAATAATCTTCTCATTAAACCCCATCCTAGTAAGGGTTTTTTGCAAGAAAGACCAACAAACTTTATCATAGGGTTTAGAGATATCAAGTTTGAAGGCCATACCTAGAACATTTCTCCTATCCATGGAGGGGATGATTTCATGAGTGGAAATGGCTGCATCAAGAATCTGCCTTCCTAAAACAAAACCTTTATGTGTAGTGTTGATTAGCTTATCTAGTAGGGGCTTCATTCTATTCACAAGGATCTTAGTGAGGATCTTATAGAACATATTGCAAAGACTGATGGGCCTGAAGTCCAACATAGAGGTGGGGTTGTCATTCTTAGGGACCAGTGCAATATAGGTTTTGTTATGTTGCCTTAATAGATGCCCTATTCTCAAGAAGTCTTTGGTAGCATAGGTAACAATAAGTCCCATAATATCCCAATATTCTTGAAAGAAGGTCAGGGGGAAGCCATCTAGTCCTAGAGATTTATAGGCACCCATATCAAAGATTGCTTCTTTGACCTCCTCATCGAACACACATTCAGTGAGCTGAAAATTATCACTGTGAGTAACAGCACATTGGATGTGATCTAGAAGTTGATTTTGGGTGTTGATCGAGCACATTTGTCTAGCATTCAAATACAATCCCTTAAAATAGTTTGCCGCAACCTGATTGATTTTGTCCTTCTTAGTAACTTCATTCCCTCCCTCATCCCTAATTGTATTGATGGTGTTTCTTCTTTTTTGGTTGCTGGCTGATCTATGGAAGAAGGCCATGATTCTATCTCCTTCAACAAGTCACTGTATTTTGGATCGCTGCTTCCAGTAGATTTCCTCTTTTTTTCAGAGTTTCCTGCCATTTGTGTCTAGCTGTTTCTTCTTCCACCTATATTTGGGGAGAGGGATTTCCAGTAGCCAGCTGGGCTCGAAGGGATTCTAAGGTCTCCGTAAGCTCCTTTTTCTCTTTATGGAAATCACCAAAGTTATGTTTACTCCAGCCCTTGACCTCTCTTTTGATGATTTCCAAATTCTAGGCTATCGTGAACATGGCAGTGCCTTTGATGTTTGTGGCCCACCAGGATTTGACTTGGTCTCTAAAAGAGGGATGAGAGCACCGCATGATTTCAAACTTGAAGGGGGCCAGGCCAATCCTTGCGGAATCTTGCCAACAAAGGAGGAGGGGGTTATGATCATAAGTAGTTTTAGATAGGGACAACAAAGTGGAGGTCAAGAAGAGATCCCATGAAGAGGTGGCAAGGACATGGTCAAGCCACACTTGGATGAGGTGGGAACCTTTCCTATTGTTGGTCCAGGTGAAGGGGTTTCCCTTCAGGTCAATGTCCAAAAGGCTAGTTTATGAGATAAACTCTGCCAGGTCTCCCATATTGTTAGAGTATTCCATTAAGCATCTGTACATTTATGAGTGGTAGAGAGGGGTGTTAAAGTTTCCAGCCACCAAGTAGTTAGCAGAAGTGTCCTATTCTATCCAAAGGGACATATCTTTCCAAAGGGAAGCCCTGCCAGACTAGGTATTAGCGACATAGATATTGAACAGGTGCCACACTAGCTATTTTTTCCTAAAAGTAACTACAAGGAAGTTTAGGGAGAAGTCAAGTGGTTCGCCAGTAATAGTATTGGGGTTCTAGAGAATAGAAATGCCCCCAAAAGCACCAGAAGCTTCTGAGTAGAGAAACTCAACACTCGACTAGAGATTGGTCGCCAGGGCGGAAATTTTTTTGAAAGACATTTTGACTTCTTAAATGAGAAGAATATCTAGTTTATGATTAAAGATGTAATGTTTAACAAAACTTTTCTTGAGGGGGCTGTTTAGACCCCTAACATTCCAAGAAAGGCAAATCATTTCTTATTTATAAAGCTTGTTTCTAGGGTTTGCTGCCTACCTGCTGCAACATCCCTTGTAGTCCCTCTCGATCTCCTGGCACAATCTGATGGCCTTCCTCTAGTTGTCTCCATCCCCACATCAGCCTTCTTGGTCTTGGTTTTCTTTTTTTATGTTTTCCATTCACTGTCATCTTCCTCTACACATTAATGAACACCTAGGGAGCTAGGAGAGGGAGGGTAGTTCTATTTCTCCAACTATGGAGGAGGTTTTGTATTAGACTTTGGGGATTTTAGCTCGAGGGAAACCTCTATGGTAGGCTGGTCCAACATAGCATGACTACTCTCACTCATCTCTGAGGTAGCCATTGCAGGGCTCTCCAATGACTCCCCCATTGGAAGGGATTTTGAAGCTTCGAGTTCAGGGTGTATCACTTCATTCTCTAAAAGGGAGACAATCTCAGCTTCTTCCATCTCTGGGTTTTCCCACTCTAGGTTTTCCAGTGGTTCAACCACCGAGGGTGAGTTGGTCTTCTCCTTCTCTTCTCCTGCTATCAAGGATGGTTCTTCAGAGGTGCCCTTATCCTTATTTCCATTTTTGGTTCCCAGCAGGGAGGCCTTCTCCTTCTCTTCTCCTGCTATCAAGGTTGGTTCCTTAGAGGTGCCCTTATCCTTATTTCCATTTTTGTTTCCTAGTAGGGAGGCCTTGCAAGTATCACTGGAATGGCCCCTGGCATCACATTTATAGTAGTAGAGAGTGGAATTCTCATACACTAGAGCTTGAGTCCACGTACCCAACTTTTATTTCAAAATAACAAAGTTGGGGAGGGTTTTGTTCAAGGTGACATTCACATAGAATCTACCAAACACCAACCTAGATTTAGAGCGGGTTACTTGATCTGCCGTGATAAAAGTGCCAAAAGAGTCACCTATCCATCTAAACACTTTTTCATCCCAGTATTCAAGCGGAAGACTAGGGAGCCTTACCCAAACTGGGGCCATTTTGGTCATCTTAGTCATTAGATTGAACCCGGGTTTCCATTTTGCTAGGGCTAGAAAGTGCTTTCCATAGACCCATGACCTCGACAGGACAAAGGATAGGTCCTCCAAAGTAGTGAACTTGAACATGAACAGCCCACTCACCATAGCAGATAGAAGGAAAAATCCCTTAATCTTTCATTGGGTAGCCACCCATTTTTTGGCCATTTCAATGGTAGGTTGAAAGTTGAAGAATCGACCCACCAGTGCCAACTGAAAATCCACCATAGTGCAACTGAAAATCTGCCATAGTCCTATTCATAGTTATAAACACTTATTCACTCCTATTAACACTTATAAATACTTATTCACATTTATAAATAATAATAAACACTTATTCACACACATGTAAACACTTATAAATATCTATTTACATTTGTATACACTTTTTGACATTTACAAATACTTATTCACACTTATAAATACTTATAAATATTTATAAACACTTATAAACATTTTTTACACTTATAAACACTTATAAACATTAATTTACATTTATAAACACTTATAAATATTTATTCACATTTATAAACACTTATAAATACTTATTACTTTATAGATACACATCAAAAATAAATAGAAAATTAAATTCACAAAATTTCCTTTACAATTGCACATAGAAACAAAACACAGGGACTTTGCTAGTATATCAAATTTAAACAATACACCATACAAGGTGATCATGTGATAGTTCAACAATACACAAAGAAAATAAAAAGTTAACTTTCAAATATACAAATAAAACTCATATAAAATTGATTTTAAAGTTACAACATATTTCACACAAAAGTATGAACTCGTGCCATACTTTAACCACATATGAAATAAACATGCAAATTTATTCAAACATACATGGTGTTTATCCAAACATACGAAATATAAACATGTTTCACAAAAAATAGTTCTAGCACACATAAAAATACTAAGTTCAATATAGTCAAACTACAAATATGCACAAAATGAATCCAAAAGCTCAAGCACACTTCACACTAAAGTTGAAACATATAGTATAAGTTATTGTCAAAGTTACTACACTCTTCACAAGAGTGAATGTGAAAGTTCAAATATATGCATATGTCAAAGTAAAAATGTACTAAAATGATTGTTATCAAAGTTTAAATACATTCCACATATAATTAGTATATTTCACACTTAAATTTTTCAAATATGAATTTTAAATATATACAAAATAAATATTAAAATTTAAATATTAACATAAGTGAATATAAAAATTCAAAAAAAATTCACACTAATCAAATTGCTTTCAAAATTATTCATAAATATACTAATAAAAAATGCGAATTGCCTCAAATAAATTCATGGATTTCAACAAATAAGTCACACTACTGATTGGGAAGAGATGATGAAGTAGGCAATAATATCCAATTTGTGGGAAGGATACTTTTATTTTAATGTAAAATGTTAGGACGAGTGAAGATGGTTTACAGGCTCAGAAGAATGTAATTCTAGAAATTCAAGGTAATAAATCTATAAATCATTTGAAAGAGAAAGAAAATTTGAAAATAGAGGACAGGTCATAGGGTTTATCAGAATAGTCATCATGAATCTTTCAGATTGAATAAAAATAAAGTTGACGTTGATGATTATTTTTAAACAAAAGGAAATATTAATGTGGTTGTAGCATGAGGTGTAGAAGATATTGAAAACCCTAAAAACCTTGTTTTATTAATTAAGGAGATGTGGTGTAGGAGAACCTAAGGTATCAGTCAAGTGCCTTATTTTTTTTGGCTTGTACTGACTCTAACCAATTGGTCTACTCAACCTTCCGCCGGGTTGGAGAGTCTTGGTGATGTTTTTGATTTGGTAGGTTAGTTGTGTTTTAGGTTTGAAAGGTTGAGTCTTAATTGACCTCTTAGGTTACACTTAGTTGTTTGTGGAATCTAGATAGGTGAAGAAGAGTCTAAGGTGCTAAAAAACTCCAAAATGTATGGAGTATGAGAAATTAATCCTAATATGGACTATGAAGTGTTTTATATCATGTTTTAGATAGGTTAGAACACTAGGAATAGCAATAATAGCAAAAATTACAAAATTGTCAAAAAGTTGTCAAGACAACTCTTGCAACTTTGCAAAGTTGCATGTCAAATCTTGTCCTAAGAGATGTAATGAAGGAAATAGGTTGTATATAGAAACCAACTATAAGAACAAAAGAATTGGACTATATAAAAACCCTCAGTCTTGAATTCCAAGGTTGGATGGAGTTAAGTGTTTTATTGAATACAAGCATCAATGTGTTTTCATTCACAATTGGTATTTCATTAAGAAACTTGACTCAAATGGATTATCCCTCTATTATTTTTTATTGGATTGTGTTAGTATAGTGTTTTTACTATCTTCTTTTTCATTTTGGTGTGCTTGTGTGAAGTTTTTGGTAGGGTTTGTAAATCTTTTGTATTTTGCTTGCTCTCTTGCCTATACAAAGGAAAGGTTAGAAAAATGGTTCATTTGTGAGATTCCACCTAGGAATCACCATGACCCTTTGGGATATGAAATTGGACCTAATGTACAATGTATTCTATTAATAAGGAGGAAAAATATGTTTTTTTTCTTCTAATTTTAAGACCTTTCCCTAGGCGAGCCCTGTTAATGTCCTCTAGGAGCAAGGTAAGTGTTTGAGAATGATACTTGCAAGGGTGGATTGAATGTATGAATAAAATAATTTGGGAATGTGTATTCCATCCCAACAGATCCTTAGAAAATATTTCTAACCTTGACCAATCCATTTAATCACATTTTGAATCAATTAGATAGTGAGAGCTAGCAAATCCCACTAAAACCTCATGAATCCCTCATTTTGTGAAAAAGTATTGTATGGATTGATATGGAGATCTCTTGCAACGAGCCCTAACTCTTTAGGACTACCTATAGGTCCTTCTCCTAACCTATTGAGGGTTCTATCAAGACCCTACTCCAGAAGGATTCTTTCCACAATTTCCTCTCTCCAAGACCTCACTACCAAGTGCAATTTCAAATCTAACTCATCTTACTCTCCATGGACTTAACTCTCTAAGTCCATCACCATATACCATAAAACTGAATTTCTTTGCAAACTAGAAGGAATGCATTCTAAAGGTTCAAATTCAAAGGTTTTGAGATGTTCTAGGTTCCAAACTTCTAGGATCAAGAGTTGATCTCTTCAAATTTAGGCAAAAAGGATACTATCCCAATTAGGCCTAATTAGGTCTCCTTACACACCTTCTAGACTATAAATCTGTAACTCTCCACACAAGTACCCAACATAATTAGATTTTTTGACACCCTTTTTGAAGACCTTGAATATTTTTAGGGTTTCTAGACCTCGTTACATTCATACACCACCTTTCTATTTCTAGGCCTATTTTTAATGGCTACTAGCTTTTCTTTGATCACAGTGATGAACTTGAATCAGAATCAATCCAAAATATTTACCATCCCTTATCATTATTAAAACTAACTCTTTGGACTCTTTTCTTCATTACCTTATCACTGGATTGAGTCTACCAATCCCACAAACCTTCCATCTACTATTTGCAATAGTCAAGCCTCCTAGCCGGGTTCACTGTGATTCTCCTAGGGCATGATGCCAAAATTGGTTCCCCTACAAATCTGAAGACAAGAACCCATATTTACAATATTTACACATTACTCTAGAATTTCCCATAAGGCCATCCAGTACCTACCAGTGGAATTCATGCTAGAGCCATTTTTGGTCTCTCAACCCTATCTAGACCAGTGAATTGGTCCCAAAGGAAAGATTTATTACAAGCAATGAATAAAAAGCCTACAACCTAAACTAACACACCAAAAGAAACTATATACATAAAAATATTTAAAAAGAGAAATATTTATCTCAGACCAATCCATGATACATAGGATGATCAAGTTTTTCTCATTGTTCTCGATTTGCAGAGAATGTCAGTGTATTAAACTCAAATGCAAAACAAATACAAAAGTTGTCAACCTTTAGCAATGGTTATAAAATGACTTAAATAGTTCAAAAGTCTCAAGAAAAACTTCCCGAATGAATCTCTACCTAATTCTACTCTCCTTAAGGAAAATTTACCGAATCTTGTCATGACAACTTTTCAAAGTTGCAAAGTTGTCATTGAGAACTTTGATAACTTTTGTTGTCAACCTTTCTTGGATCACTCAAATGAGTTCCAAATGAGCTCAAGGGTATACCTAACCCTAATGAAGCTTTTCTTCCTTCATTTCCACATTTTTGGAAGTCAAATTGACCTTTGACCAACTAGACATTAAGTTAGCAATTTCACAAAGAAAGCCAAAACTAGGAAAGTCTTAAGAAGACCTTGACAAACACTCAACTAGACTTCCTAAGGACTTGATAAGACTTAAAACACACACTTGGGACTCTTATTAGTCATTATTATTCAATGACTTGGATAAGGTCACTTACAAGCCAAAAACTTGTACTAGGGTATCCTAAAGACCCATGTGCTCCTGCACCATTCTCCCCTGTAACAAAGAAGTTAAGTTACACCAGAGGTTAAGAGATCTAGACTAATCCCCATCTTCTTGAAATGTTTCTTACTATCTAAGTAGTTTTAGGCTCTGGTTGTTTCTTCCACTTGATAAGGTGTTCCATGTACACACCATGCCTTGTTTTCTTCTTGACACTTGAGTCAAAATCTTTTTCAGCTTGAGGTTTCAGTTGTATAGGGAGTTTGAGGTCTTTGATATTTCAATGTACATTAGGAATCCATTCTTCCTCTTTTACACCAGGGCCTTTGTATTTGACCAGATCTTGGATATTGAAAATAGGAGATATGGCTAGCTCCTTGGGTAAGTATGTCTTATAAGAATTGTGTCCATATTTAGCTAGGACTTTGCATGGTCCTAGTCTTCTCATTTACAACTTGTTGGGTATCCCATTTTGGAGTCTATCTTTTTTAAGGTGTGCCATCACCCAATCCCCAAATTCAAAATGAAATTCTTTTCTCCTCTCATCCACTTTAGCTTTAATCTTTTGGTTAGCTTCCACTAGTGTCCTCTTCACTTTCTCATGGACTTCTTTCATAGATTGAGAAAAATCTTCAACATGGCCACTAACTTCTCCTTGATTTCCTAACTCTCTAAGTTCACACACTCCCCTTGGATGGATGCCATAAACTATCTCAAATGGGCTCTTTCTAGTAAACCTATTCGCACTATCATTATAAGAAAATTCAACTTTTGGAAATAATTGATCCCCTATTTTCCCATATTCCTTTGTGAGGCACCTAAGAAGATTTACAAGCACCCTATTGATCACATTTGTTTGGCCATCCATTTGAGGATAAAATGGTAAACCAAATGCATGATTTGTGCCCAATATTTTCCATAAGGTTTTCCAAAAGTGCCCCATAAATTTCAAATCCCTATCTGACATAATACAGATTGGTAAGTCATGAATCCTCACTACCTCTTTGAATAAGAGATGAGAAATATAGATGGCATCATGAGTTGTTTTATAAGTAATAAAGTGCCTCATTTTACTAAATATGTCCACTACTACAAAAAAAATTTCAAATCCATCATTTTCCTTGTTAATCCTACTATAAAATCCATGCTAAGACAATCCCATGGTCTTGTTGGAATAGGTAAAGGTTGGTATAGCCCTACATTAGAGGATGTACCATTAGCTTTTTGAAAAACTACACATTGTTCCATATACCTCATGACATCTCTTGGCATCTTAGGCCAATAATTAAATCTTTGCACTAGGTCCAATATCTTGTTCAAACCAAAATTCCCACTAAGGATCCCATTATGATTTTCTTGTTTGAGGTTTTCCCTCATAGACCCCTTGGGTACACATAGTTGGTTACCCTTAAACAATAATCCATTTTGCAAAGTATAGTCATCAAATTCACTAGGAAAGTGATTCTCAAACTGAACACATACCTTATATGCCTTTGAAAAGTATTCATCCACCTTGTAGAGATCTTGGAACCCTTCTATGACAATACTTTGGAGTTGAATCTCTTGGACAGTGAGCAACCTTTGGCTAAGTGAATCTACAACTTTATTGTTTAGGCCCTTTTTATGTTTAATAGTGAAGGTATAGGCTTGGAGAAACTCCATCGACTTGACATGTTTATGAATTAACATCCCTTGTGTGTTGATGTATCTTAGAGCTTGGTTATCAGTATATACTAAAACTTCCTTGGGAAAAAGATAGTGGCTCCACTTCTTAAGGGCTTGAATCAAAGCATAAAGTTCTAAATCATAAGAAGAATACCCTGATTTAGCTTCATTCAACCTTTCACTAAAAAATGCAACCGGTCTCCCTTCTTAGCTAAGGAATACTCCCATAGCTATGTTTTTGATTAAGTAAAAGAGGTTTTACATGGTTCCTGAAACCCACAGCCAAAAAAGAGAGGTGATCAAAAGTATAAAAAATAGTTTAAGCAAGACAACCATGAAACAGGCCACAAGCTGATCTAAGCCATTGATACCAAAGTAGAATAGAGCTAATCAAATTTTTATGATTCCCTCGGTACTTTGGAGTCTTTCCTTGTTAGGGAGATCCTTCACTTCTCTTGGGATATCTTCACCTTGTTGCCATATCATCTTAGCATCCTTCATGACAGCTAGGTTGGAAAACCAATCAGCAACATTGTTTCCTTCCCTATACACATATGAAATGTACACCTTTTCAAAAGAATTAAGAATTACATGGGTTTCTTTGATCATATTGGATATCATCCAAGAAGGAGAGTGAATGAGGTTTAAGTAGTTGATAATGTTCATTGAGTCTCCTTCAAGCCAGAGCTTCTTGACCCCAATTTCTGGGGCAAGTTTGGTGACTTGGAGAGCCACACAAGCTTCAATAAAGTGGTTGGATTGAGAGTCTAGAGGTAAAATGATAGCCGTAAGGCCAAAACCAAAGCTGTTTCTGATTATCCCTCCACTTCTAGATTGGCTAGGGTTCCCTTTTGCAGCTCCGTCGAAGTTGTCTTTCACCCAACCAATTGGAGGACAGCTCCAGATATAGTTCTGTCTTTTCTCCCGGGTCACTTCCCGAGCCTTTCCTGCATGATGGTTAGTTCTTCTGTAATAGAAATAGTTTTCCTTAATAGAATATTGGATTTAAAAAAAAATATTTTAGGGGAAGAGGAGCAATCATGGAAAATGTGATTGTTGGGCTCTTACCAGACTCCTCGGCAGAGGTGAGAAAGGATCCAGGTGCAAAATGACTAGAAGTTTAGGTTAAACATTTTGAAATCATATTGAGAAAAGACATCATGGAAAGATAGGGGAAAACACCAGGATAAGTCTAGGGCCGAGAAAAGACATTTCCATATGATACTTACAAAAGAGAAATGAATAAATAAGTGATCCACCATTTCTTCTAGACATCTACAAAGAACACACATGTTGGGGATCTAGAATCCATGCTTGATGAGATTATCAATTGTGAGGATATAGTTCTAGAGCAGGAGCCAGAAGAAAACATTTATTTTGGCTGTAAGGCCTCGAATCTTGGCTTTAGCCCACATCAAATTAGCTTCTTGGGTTTGAGGTATCTGCATGGAGTAGGTGGAGGCCACAGTGTAGATACCGTCTAGAGAGTCTTCCCAAATGATCTCATCTTGAGGAGAAGAGAGAGAGAGACCACATTGAGGTCTTTCACCAAAGGAATCATATCCTGAGAGATCTGGGAGAGATCCACCCAATTGTCATCCCTTTTGTAGTTGCTAACTTAAGGCCCATAGGTTTGGGTGCAGACATGTCTCCATGCATAGAAGGTCTCAAATTCTCTCAAACAGCCCATCTGGAGCCATTTTTCATTCCAGAAGTTGACAGATTGTCCATTCCTAATCTTCCATTTATCTTTGGATTTAGCCAACTCCTTAGCACCAAGGAGACCATTCCATACGACAGAACCTTTCAGGGAATCTGTCTCCTCAAAAAAGAGATTTATTGAGTTGTGCATTAGGTATTTTTCTTCAATGGTGTCCCCCCACTCACCTTTTCTATTGAAGATTCTGCATATGTGTTTAGCTTGAAGGGCTTTTTTGAGTAGTCTTAAATTCCTTATTCCAAGACCACCAACTTTTTTAGGGTGAAAAAATTTCTCCCAGGCTATAAGAGGGATATGCTTCTATTCCTCTGTGCCAAACCAAAGGAGTCTTCTCTATATTCTCCCCATAACCTCCACAACTTTAGCAGGGATGGAGAAGAGGCTGAGAGCATAGGTTGGGATGTTTTGTAAAGTAGATTTGACCAGCTGAATCTTTCTAGCTTGATTGAGGGAGACCCCTTTCCAACTAGCAACCTTCATATTGAATCTATCTATTATTTTATTCTAGAAGGCTTTCAAAGGTTTGATGCCTAAGGGAAAGCCCAGATAAGAGGATGAAAAAGCATTAATACCGCATCCCAAAATGTTGGCTATCTTCCTTTGTCTTCCCTCTGGGGTGTTAACAAAGAAGATGGATCTTTTATTCCAATTAATGGATTGACCAGTAGCTTTGATGTATTCAGCTCCCACAGGTATGTTACTTGCATCACATTCCACAATAAACAACTTATCAAAACTTGGAAATACTAGGATGGGTTGTGTAGCCACCTTTTGCTTCATCTTTTCAAATCCTTCATTAGCCTCCTTGGTCCATTTAAATTTTATTTTAACTCCACCTTTTATGGTATTATGAAGAGGTGCACAAATCTCATTGAATCCTCTTATAAAATTCCTATAAAAATGAGTCAACCCATGAAAGCTCCTTACATCAGCTCCTATTTTGGGAGTGGGATAGTTGAGAATATCTTATACCTTGCTTGGGTCCATTTTTAAGTCTGCTTGGGAGACTACAAAACCTAGATAAACTAGCTCTTATTTCAAGAACTCACTCTTTTCTAGGTTAATGGCTAGCTTTTCTTCATGCAACCTTTTCAAGAAAACTTCTACATGTTTCATGTGTTCCTATTTGGTCTTAATAAAGATGAAGGTATCATCTAATTATACCACTACAAACCTTCCTATGTAATCCTTCAAGACTTCATTCATTAGCCTCATGAATGTACTAGGTGCATTTGTAAGCCCAAAGGGCATAACTAATCATTCATAAAGACCTTTTGTGGTTTTAAAGGATGACTTCCATTTATGCACCTCTTTCATCCTAATTTGGTGGTACCTAATCTTAAGATTAATTTTAGTGAAGTACCTAGACCCTACAAAATAATCCATAAGATCTTATATTCTAGGGATAGGAAATCTATGCCTGATAGTATCTAATTTATGTCCCTTGAATCAATACACAATCTCCATCTACCCCCTTTCTTGGGTGCCAAGAGCACTAGGAAAACACATGGACTTATGCTATTTCTAGGTAATCCTTGATCAAGTAACTCTTGAGCTTGCCTTCCAATCTCCTTGTTTTAGTCTGGTGTCATCTTGTATGCCACTTTGTTAGGCAAGGATGCCCTTGGTATGAAGTCTATTAGGTGAATAATGTCTCTTTGAGGTGGTAGAGTGACTGGTGTTACAACACTAATGATGTCTTTCAACTACTCCAACAGTTGCCTCACTTCCATAGGTATACTTGCTTGTTGAGGTTTTTCCTCCTCTTTAGGATTAACAAAAATAGCTACTCCAACACCTTCTTCTTCCTTGAGTTCATGCAACAACTCCTTACCAATCATGAGAACTATATTAGTGTCTCGTAAAGTTTCTACTCCCTCTTCAACAAGTGATTGTATTTTGTAGGTGACCATGATTGTACTTTTTAAAGGTATACAAGTTTTTCTTCCCATGATACACTGCATCTTGATCATATTTCCATGGGCTACCCAATAATAGGTGGCAAGCATACATTGGAAAGATATCACATAGCATTTCATCTTGATATTCACCAATGAAAAATTCAACCCACACTTGTTCATTCACTAAGACATTCTTCCCTTTGTTTAGCCCAATAACATTGTAGGGGTGTGTATGAGGTATCCTAGTGAGCTTTAAATTTTGGACTGCCTTCTCTAAAATTATATTATTTTTAGAGCCCGAGTCAATGATGAACTTGCACACCTTTCCAAGGATCTTGCACTTGATCCCAAATAGAATTCTTCTTTGTTTGGTTTCCTCCTTGACCGGTTCTTTGAGTAAGACTCTTCTAAACATGATATTCTCCTCATTTTTTGAATCAAGACTCACCTCTAAAGATTTAACACTTCCAACTTCCTCTTGTGTATAGGCTAATATCTTCTTCTCCCCTTGTGAGCTTGATGTTTTACCAGGGCGTCTATAGGGATGGTGGCCTAATTGAACACAAGTGTAGAATTCGATACTGGAAGTGTGAACCTCTAACCAATCCTCCAAATCTTCCTCTTCCACCATTATGGAATCCTATTCCCTTACTAAAAGTACCTCTATTACTTGGCTCACTATATTGTTCAGTCAGATTAGCCTCACCTTAGTTCTTTAGTTCATTGCCTCTATGATTCCCTCTTGAGTCTCTTCCTCTTCCTTAACCTCTCAAAGTAGATTCTTGTTTGTTTCTACCTTTTTCTTCCACTTTAATGGCTAATTGGTAGCACCTATGAATAGTAGTGGGGCTCAATAAACTAATTTATTTTTGAATTATTCACCTAAGTCCATTCAAATATTTGGCTACTTTGACACTTTCTTCTTCTTGGATCTTGGATCTCAAGCATAGTTTTCAGAAATCCTTGGTACAGGCTACAACATCCATTCCCCTTTGCCTAAGGTTTTGCCTCTTCTTATGCAATTGGATTTCAAAGTCCTCTGGTAAATAGTTCTCCTTGATCTTGGTGACCATATCCTTCCAATTAGCTATGGGGTTCTTTCCTACCTTCTCACTTTCAATTTGTAGGAACTTCCACCAAGATAATGTCGAGCCCCCCATCCTAGATTTAGCCACCTTCACTTTTTGAGCCTTACTAATCCCTTCCAACACAAAGTGGTTCTCCATTCCCTCTATATATTCCATCAATAATTCAAGGTCCATCTTCCTACTAAACAAAGGTACCCCTTGAAGATATTTTCTCCAATGGATTTTATGGCTTTTAGAAAAGAATCTTCTTGCATAGGTGGATAAGGTTTAGGGATTGCATCATCTTCATCTATACCCTTACCCTTATCTCCATCTTCTTTCAGTTTCTTAGTTACCAATTTGTTCTTTTCTTCCACCCCCCCTAGCTTATCTCTAACGGCTGCCAATTCTTCTCCAAGAATTCTATTCTCTTCTTTTTTCTCTATTACTTCCCTAGCCAACTTTCCTTTTGTCACTATGGTTGACTCACCCACTAATTTTTTCATATACTTCTAGCCCAAAACAAGTTAGGTTCTAATACCAATTTGATAGGGAGATCTCTTTCCATAAGCCCTACCTATTTAGGACTTCTTCTAGGTCCCTCTCCTAACCTATCTAGGGTTCTATCAAGATCCTACTCTAGAGGGAGTCTTCCCACAATCTCCTCTCTGTCCAAGACCTCACTACCAAGTGCAATTTCAAATCTAACTCCTCTTACTCTCCATGGACTCAACTCTCTAAGTCCATCACCATATACCATCAAACTAAAGTTCTTTACAAACTAGAAGGAATGAATGCTAAAGGTTCAAATTCAATGGTTTTGAGATGTTCTAGGTTCCAAACTTCTAGGATCAAGAGTCGATCTCTTCAAATTTAGGAAAGAAAGCAACTAGCCCAATTAGGCCTAATTAGGTCTCCTTACACACCTTCCAAGCTATAATTGCAACTCTCCACACAAGTTCCCAAAAAAATTGGAGTTTCTAACACCCTTATCAAAAGACCTTGAAGACTTTTAGGGTTTTTAGACCTCACTGCATCCATACAACACCTTTCTATTTCTAGGCCTATTTTTAAGGGCTACTAGCTTTTCTCTGATCATAGTGATGAATTTGATTCAATCTCACTCCACAAGATTTACCATCACTTCTAATTATTGACACTAACTCTTTGGACTCTTTTCTTCATTGCCTTGTTATTGGATTGAGTCTACCAATCCCACAGACCTTCCCTCTACTGTCTGTAATAGTCAAGCCTCCTAGCCGGGTTCACTGTGACTCACCTAGGGCTTGATGCCAAAATTGGTTCCCTTGCAAATATGAAGACAAGAGCCCATATTTATAATATTTACACATTTCTCTAAAATTTCCCATAGGATCATATAGTACCCACCAGTGGAACTCATGCTAGAGTAATTTTTTGTCTCTCAAGCCTATCTAGACCAATGAACTGGTGACAAAGGAAAGATTTATTACAAGAAATGAAAACAAAGCCTAAAACCTAAAATAACACACAAAAAGAAACTATATACACAACATTAATTAAACATCCAAAGATTTATCTAAGATCAATCCATGGTAAATAGGATTATCGAGTTCTTCTCACTATTCCCAATTTGTAGAGAATGTCAGTGTATTAAACTCAAATGCAAAACAAATAAAAAAGTTTCCAAACTTTAGCACTGGTTGGAAAATTAATTAAATAGGTCAAAAGGTTCAAGAAAAACTACCCAAATGAATTCCTAACTAATTGTACTCTCATTAAGGGAATTTACCGATTCTTGTCATGACAACTTTTCCAAGTTGCAAAGTTGTCATTGAAAACTTTGACAACTTTTATTGTCAACCTTTATTGGTTCACTCAAATGAGTTCCAAATGATCTCAAGGGTATAAATAACCCTAATGGAACTTTTCATCCTTCATTCCCACATTTTGGGAAGTCAAATTGAGCTTTGACCAACTAGACATTAAGCTAGCAATTTCACAAAGAAAGCCAAAACTAGGCAAGTCTTAAGAAGACTTTGACAACCAATCAACTAGACTTCCTAAGGACTTTCTAAGACTTCAAACACACACTTGGGAATCTTATTAGTCCTTATTTTTTAGTGACTTGGCTAAGTTTATTTGGCAGGTCCTTAAGGTCAAATTTGAAATTAAGCCTAAAATCTAGGAATAGGAGACCTAATTGGGGGCTCAAGGGCTACAATGCCAAATTGCTAGTTTGGTGAAGATTGAGAAAATCAGTAAGAAGTAAGGATCTTGATATGGATAGAAAGTATCAAGAAAACCTTGATGACATAATTTTGAAGAACTTTACACCCCTACAAATTTTCTTGAATGTCTTGGAGGTGTATTGAAGTTGAAAAGGCAAGGAGACCAAGGAGCATAAGGGTATTTTGAACTGGATAAGAGGTGAATCTTTAAAGCACTAGGAGGAGTCATATAAGAGCCTAGGAAGAAGAGGAAACTATGTTAGAGAAGGTGTGAACTAGGTGCACCCTATCAAATTGGTATTTGAGCCTAAAGACTTGGGCTACAAAGATTATATGTCAGATTTGGAGTTAGTGGGTGAAAAAAGGATGGTTACCAATGCGGAGTTCGCAAAGAAAGTAGAAGATTGGGAGGAGGAGAATAGACTCTTTAGGGAAATATTAATAGAGATTGAAAGAAAGCTTGGAGCAATAGAAACCAAGACATAAATATTTGGTGAGAAGGTTAAAGAAGTGGAAAATAAAGGTAAAGACATAGCAGAAGAGGACATAGTCCCCAAACTAGAACCTGTATTGCAAGGGGAACCTTTGTTGAGGGCATTAAAGGCCAAGAGTGGAAATTCTTAGAATGAATACCACTATTTAGTGGAAAAATGGTAGTAGAGTTACTCATAGAGTGGATAGAAGGGATGGAGAATCACTTTGAGTGTGATAATGTTAGTGAAGCCCAAAAAGTTAAAGTAGGCAAGTCAAGGATGAGGGGAGCTTCTCTAAGTTGGTGGAAGTCTATACAAAAGGAGAGAGAGAAAGAATGTAAGGCTCCTATTTCCTCTTGGAAGGGAATGGTGACTAAAATCAGAGAGACCTATCTTCTGAACAACTATGAAGTTACACAAGAAGAGATAAAACCTAAGGCAAAAGGACCTAGAAGTGAACATGTCTACAAAGGAATTTCATAAGCTATGTCTTAGGTCTCATATTATAGAAAAATAAATCCTAAAAGTGGTTCAGTAGCTAAATGGGTTAAGGTGGAATATACAAGAGGAAATAAGTCTCTTGAGCCCAAGGATAGTTCATCAGTGTTATCAACTCTCTCAAAGTGGAAGAAAAGCTTAAGAAGAGGCATGATATAAGCAGTCGATGTAGAGGTAGAGGAAGAGAAGGTTGACGTCATAGAGGAGGCTTTAAAGGAAGAAGTTTAGAACAAAGAACTCAATGTGAGTCTAAACTCACAAAACAACAAGGGGAAGAAAATAGTAGTAGAGGTGGATATAATAAGGGTAGAAGCTCAAGCACCAAATTTAGAGGAAGATCAAGTGGGAAAGGAAGGAGATCTTATTTCTCCTCAATGAAGTGTTAAAATTGTTACCAGTTTGGGCATCCTACATACAGATGTCCTAAAATGAGTTATTCAACTCAATGTGTAGAAAGAAGAGTAAGTTTTATTCAAGAAGAGACCTCAAGTACAAAGATTAATGAAGTGGCATTGGATTTAGAGGTAGGAGATAGTCTGATGATTAGAAGGGCTCTCATCAAAGAACCAATCAAAGAAGAACCAAGCCAAAAGAGATCCCTTTTTAGAATCAAGTGCAAAATATTAGGTAAGGTTTGCTAACCCCTATAGAGTCACTTTGTTAAAAAAAGGCCATCATGTGTTAGTCAATGAGAAGGCTTGGGTAGACTTCAGAATAGGGAGATATAACGATAGGGTGTTATGCGATTTATTACGTATGAATGCTTGGCATCTTTTATTTAGAAGACCATGGTAGTTTGATAGGAAGGCCATTCATGATGGAACCAAAAAATCATACTCTTTTAAGAAGGATGGTGTTACATACAAATTCAATTATTATTAGAAGGGTAAGGGAGATCAGTAGGCCCTAATGTACTCTTGGTAGGAGAAAATGATTTTTTGAGTACACGAGAAGAAGGTGATGGAGTGCAAGAGTTATTAGGTTAATACACATAGATAATTAGTGATGGAAAACCTAATACCTTACCACCTAAGAGAGCCATTAGCCATTATATACACTTCAATTCAGGAGCCTCACTACCCAAAAAAGATGCCTATAAAATGAACCCTCAATAAAATGAATAAATTTCAAAATAAACAAAAGAACTTCTTCACCAAGGCCTAATAAGGAAGAGCATAAGCCCTTGTACAGTCCCCACTATTTTAGCCCCAAAGAAAGGAGGTGCATGGAGATATTGTAGTGATTCTAAGAACTTTAATAGAATCAAAATAAGGTATAGGTTCCAAATCCCAAGAATATAAGACTTGATGGATTGTCTAGAGGGGAAGCCATGTATTTTTGAAAAATTGACCTCAAGAGTGGTTACCACCAATAAGAATTAAGGAGAGAGATGAGTTGAATTTTTTTTTAAAACCACAGAAGGCCTATATGAATGGTTGGTCATGCCCTTTGGGTTGTCTAATGCCCCTAGTACCTTTATGAGGTTAATGAATGAGGTGTTAAAGTACTTCATAGGTAAATGTGTTGTGGCATATCTTGATGACATCTTAATTTTTAGTAAGAATAAGCCAAATCATCTAATGCATTTGCAAATTATGTTACAAAGGTTACATGAGGAAAAGATAACCATAAATTTAGACAAGTGTGAGTTCATGAAATAGGAAATGGTGTACCTTGGCTTTGTTATATCACAATGGAAGTTGAAAATGGACTCCAACGAGGTGGATGCAATAGTAAATTGGCCTACACCTAAGACTACCATAGAGGTAAGGAGCTTCCATGGTTTGGCACAATTTTATAGGAAGTTTATAGGTATTTTAGTGAGATATGTGCACCAGTCCTAAATACCATAAAAGATGGAATAAAAGCTAAGTTTCAGTGGAATGAGAAAGAAAAAAGGGGCTTTGAAACCTTGAAGGAGAAGATAGCCACACAACCGATCTTGGTACTACTTAGGTTTGAAAAACTATTCACTATTGAATGTGATGCCAAAAACATTGCTATAGGAGCAGTCCTAAGTCAGGAAGACATACTAGTAGCTTTCCATAGTGAAAAGATAAGTGATGCTAAAAATAAGTACTCCTCATATGACTTGGATTTGTATGCATTAGTCCAAGATTTGATAAAATGGAGACACTACCTCCTCCCTAAATTATTTGTGGTATATACAGATAATCAAGCATGGAGCTTCCTAAATTCTCAAGATAAACTTAGCCACAAATATGTAAAGTGGGTGTAATATATGCAAGCTTATACCTTTAAAATCAAGCATAATAAGAGACAACACCAAAAATGTTGCAAATGCTTGGAGTAGAATGATTTTTTCAGTCCAAGAGGTAGAGTTAAGAAGTATTCATATAGATAGTTTCAAATATCTTTATCCCGATGATGAAGACTTCTCAGCTGCATATAAGGTATGTAAGGAGTTTCAAAACCATTTTCATAGTGAGTTCTCTAATTATACTCTTCAAGAGGGCTTATTGTTTAAGGGAGGATAACTTTGTGTACCTAGAGGCTTAATGAGAAAGAACCTAATCCAAGAGAAACATAGTGGGAGTCTTAGTGGTGATTTTGGAATAAATAAGACTCTAGAATTAGTTTAGAGGTACTACTACTGGCCCAAGATGAATAGAGACATTAGGAGATATGTAAAAACTTGCATTTTTTGTTAGAAAGCTAAGGGAACCTCATCAAATACATGGTTGTATCAACCTCTTCCAACTCTTATTAGACCTTGGGAGTGCCTCAGTATGGATTTTGTTGTAGGTTTACCAAAGACAAGACAAGGGTATGATAGCATCTATGTCATTTTTGACAGGTTTAGTAAAATGGCATACTTTGTACCTTGCAAAACCACTCATGATGCATTCCAAATTGCTAATTTATTTTTTAGGGAAGTGATAAGGATCCATGAGTTTCCTATGAGTATTGTATCAGATTGTTACCCTAATTTTCCTATTCTATACAAATTTGGCTAAAATCGATTTAGGAGTCCCTGTTTTAACCCTGCCAAACATCCCTGAAAATTTCATGGTTTTATGTCTAGTTTCCTGGCCTCTGCAATTTGTTTTATCCCCTGGTCTATAGTCAAAAATTCATAAAAGTAGCTGTTGTGCCCAATAAACCCTAAGTAACCCTAGCCTTCTTTCTATTTGGCTATTACTTTTTCAACCACTTAAGTCCCCGAATTTAGCATGTGCACTTTAATCTGATTGGTCAGTTGCTAGTTCTCTTATTTCTCCGGCAGTCATATTTTCCTTTCGGTGAACTAGAGAATGCAGTGATTCTCATGATCACTTAATATTTGGCGGTTAGGTCTCAGCAGTTAGCGACTCAGTGAAGTGGTTAACTTTTCTTCAGGTGTGTGATCACTTAATGTTTGGTGATTTCAGCTAAGCAGGGTCCCAGTTAAGGAGATCAATGGCCAGTGCTTGATCTCATGGAGTCTTTCTGACACATGTGATTGTACGCCGACCGTTGGATCTTCCAAGTATGCGGCACTTCAAATTTTATGTGGGTCCACTGCCACATTGTCCTATGTGGAGGGTTGTGATTGGCCAAGGTGGTGATTTGTAACTTTGTCAGAGCGGGCCTAGAGAATGTCTAGTGTGGAAGATCTGATGGCTAGCGCATGATCTCATGAGTTGTGTTAGAGCTATGAGATCATGCACCGACCGTCGATCTTGCTTTATTATAGAGGCTCTATCAGGTGGGTCCTTTCTTGCTGATGTGTTCACATTTTATTGGCCACTGGGTGATGAAAGAGATTTTTCAGGTGGACATGATGTGTTAGTGGGGTCTCGGTTAAAAGGTGATCAATGGATGGTGCATGATCGAAAGGAATATTCAGAGGCTATGAGATCATGCGCCCGTCATTGGATTGGAATCTTAAACTTCAGTGGGTCTGTGTTAGAATGTGCCGACGTGTCTGCTGATAAGGCGGTTAGGGGGAATGGAAGATTGACAAGTGGAAAATGACCCAGAGTTAGTATGTGTTCTGTGAATCGGTGACTGAAAGTTTTCTCTTGTTCGCCAAATTTAACCCAGGGTCAGCTAAAGGACTTAGATATTCAGCGACTGTAGTGTTCACCTAGTCGCTTGACTAGACCAAGGTTAGGAGGACTTCGTGAATAAGAGGGTCTTCAGTCACATAGTCACCAAATGACTTAAAAGGAGGAAAAGCTTGAGTTGGGTCCAAAATGACAGATATGTTGACATGCTCGACTCCCATTGGTCGCAAGTGCTGATATGGACATTGACTTTTCAAAGGAGGTTCACGATTATTTCAAGGATGATCTAGGCCTTTCATCTTCTAGGAAACATTAGATATTGATGGACACATTTTAAAATGACCGGCTAGCCATTATAATTCAAATTCAAATATGTCTAAGAAGGTTTTTGCCAGTATCTGATCCGATGGGTTGCAAATGGCGGGGTAGCTAAAGAATTTATGTCTTCAGGACATTTGCAATTTTAAGAGGATGATGAGGAAGTCTGGGTGGCCATCATGGTTTGATTCTTGTCCCTGTGAGTTACCATTTTTTTAGCATTCATGGTGAGACTTTGTGCAGGAAATTTGATGAATCCATGTTCCTTGTCTGCAGGCAATATAGTACAGGGATGGGCACGTAAACAAACTATCTGGTCGGCTATGATATTTCAAAGATGCATTTTTTATCAAACTTGTTTGAGTTAGGGTTAGTTATTATTCTATTGAAAATCTTGTAACCCTAGTTAGGTCTTAACTCCTTCCTACATGCAAAATAGGAGATGTATATATTAATTTTTGGAGCTTTTAGAGCTAAGAGTTGACAATTGTAATAGAAATTCATCTTTCTTAAGAGTTATCTATGACATTCTTTTTGCCCTCTGGCTTTTACAGTTGTAATCTTTCATTGATAATCCAAATATTGTAGAGGTATTTTGTGACATCTTCTCTGTCCCTATGCTTCCTTGTTTGAATTATCTCTTATTGAGTTGAAGTATATCTATGTTTGGAGTGACATCTTAGGTTTCTTGATCCCTCTCTCTTTCTACAATATTTGTGTATTCTTGTGGATGATTTGATGTGAATTCTTTTGTGGGTATACTACAACCCCTAACAATCTTATCTCTTTCCTATACCGAGTTGCATAGGTGAATGTTTGTCTGCAGGTTTTAGATTGTGTCTAAATACTTAGGAATGCTATTGTTTGTGAAAGTCTCTCTCTCTTTCCTTGAATAGCCTCTTTCTATTATAGACCCCTCTATGAAATATTTATGCAGGACTATTTACTGAGTTGTGATCTCCTAGACCTGAGTTGTTCATTATTTTCATCCTCTATATTGAGATTCAAACCCTTCATTTCGGTGTATCACCTAGTAGGTAGTTTTCTTTCAAGCATTTTTACTTTCAAGCCTTCCTTCTATCCCTTTCCCTCAAAAGTTTACTTTTCATGTAAAGAAGGAAATTAGGGTGATTATCCAAGAGGAACCAGCCTAGAATCTAGAGGTTTGATCTCAGTTAGCATAGGTCCCACAACCTAGAGAAGATTCCCATGTTATACTAGGTTATCAGGAGTACGAGAGCTTGAAACTATTAGAAATAGGAAATACTGAGAGGGGGGGGGGGGGTGAATCAGTATTTCAAAAAAAATTTCTTTTTCCCACTTATGGATATAACAGATTACTTTAGTGCATACAAAGATTATCAAGCTGATTAACAAACATAGCAGTAAATAGAAAGAACTCATAACACATCATATGTTCTCGAGGAAACCCTGGCCAAGGGAAAACCCTAGTGGGGATGGTACCCACAAAGATCACTAATCAAAAGTATCATGTTAGGGATATTGGACCCTGTTAGGAGTCAATTTACAATATATAGTAGATCTGTCCTAGTTAAAGGACTTTAGGCCTTGTTAGAAGCCTTAACCCTGTTAGGAGTTAGATTACAAAACCTGATCACCAGTTGAGCTCACTGCCCAAATAGGTAATACAAAAATGTTTCTGACTGTAATATGGTACTACTTACAAATTTTCATCAATAGCCTTTGCTGCTATCACAATATACAACTATCGCAAGTTATCTTTTCTTTCTTTTTACATATCACTTTCATATTTCATTACATTTCAAGTATGCCTAATATATGAGTTATTAAAGCTAATAACTTTACATGGTCGGATTCCAAAATCTTTATCCAAGAGTAAACATCTAGGATGTCATCCCTTCATAATGTTAAGTCATTATTTTGACAAGCAAAAATAATCCCTTAACTCTTTCGCTAAAACTGTCACCAAAACTGTTCTGTCTGCAAAACTGTCTTCGGTAAACTTTGAATAACTTTGTCTGTACAGCTCCAAAATTTATGCACACTAAGATGGGGAATCCTCATACTCTATAGAATCTTTAGTTAACTATGCAAACAAAAATATTGCTCCAGTGGACGTCGCCAACTAAATCTTCATCGGGTGCTCTGTCAGGATCACTATATCCAAACTTAGACAATTTCTTCCTTCAACTTTACATACTTGCATTCCAGATTCTATGCTCTCAATAGAGATCATATGTTTCCATAATGAAAACATCTATGCATCCACATTAGCCGAATTGCCAACAATCTCCCCCTTTGTCATTGGTGGCAACATATGGGAAAATTGGCTAAGTGTGCAAACAAAACTTCAAAAACACTTATACAAAATTTTGGCCAAAAGAAAAAGTTATACAATATGTATACAATATCATAATCCATAGAATAGCTCCCCCTATGAGTATCCTTCCTCAACATATATTCAATTTTCTACTATCTCTCCCCCTTTGACAACAATGACAAAGATAGGGTGTACAAAAATTACAAAAACTTTATACCTTATTATCAGTTATTGCAAAGCCGGTAGGCTTGCAACACAATCACCAAAATCTAACTTCCCAGATTCAAAATCTTTCTCCCATATCATCCTGATGGATTTAACAACATTGAGTAGAGTACTCAATCCATATGCTGATGTCTGACAAGCTTGCAGGGAATTGAAGATAAACTTTTGAAATGATGTCTTTGCTGAAAGACACTGCTCAATTTGATCTTCAACAATTGATATCTTGATTGAGACATGCTCTCTCAAGATGTTAACCCTAATCATCTTTCTGTTCTTCTCCTCTGCTAACATTCTGATTTCATCTTTCAATTTCCTTATGCTCTTCTCTACAGAACTTATCTTGACATTAGGGCTTGTCAAGGTGTTTGTCTCAGCTATAATAGCATCTAAATTCTCTTTGATCTTCTTATCATCTTCAACTGTTAGGATTTTTGACTTAGTACATTGTATGTACAAATTCTTTCTTGTCTCAAAATGTCTCCTAAAATTCTTTATGCATACATCTAAACTACCAATATCATTTCGAATATTTACACTTAAAGTTTGTTGCATTTCTGCTTCAAAGTCTTCCTAAACTTTTATCTTAGCAATATCCTTCAAGTTAGAAAATTCAGAGTCAAAAGAATTCATTACTGATTGAGCTTTCTCAAGTGGATCTGATTTAGATACCTTAGTGCTGATCACACTCTCAAGTTTCTCTGTCAAAACTCTAACTTTGCCTTCAAGGTCTTTCACCTTCTTATTCTTTCCAATAATTTTATTCAGAGATGTAATGAACTCAAGCTAGTCATCATCTTCAACTTCTTTTCCAAGGTCTTCAAACAATGAGCCAATATGCTTCTTCTTACTGTTAGGTGCACTAATGTCTTCAACTGGTATAGAAGGTGCACTAGAGGTAGTGGCCTCTATCAAAATTTGTTTGCCTTTGACTGTCTACTCTGTTGGAACTGATTCTGATACAATTGGTGCTTCCTCTACCTCTGTATTCTTCTCTGATTCTATGACCGTTTCTTGCTCTCCCAAAGCCAAATTGTCAACAATGTTTCCTAGATCATGAAATACTACATCATCTGATTCTAGAGTCACTTTGGTGCCTTCAATATCAATTGATTCTTTGCCAATATTGATATGTGAAGAAGATGGAACTTCTTCAATACCAATTTCCTCTACATGCGGTTCCTCTCATTGCTTCTACTAAGGGTCTGATTCAACATGCTTTTCTACAACTATATCTACAAGAACTTGCATTACTGCTTGCTCTGTCTCTTTCTGTACTTCCTCCTTTTTGCCTCCCATTATAAGGATTGTTCTTCTCTTAGGCCCCGTTTGTTTGCGGAATTGGAATTTGGCACAAAAGCTTATTATCTCATAATAAGGTTTTGATATCCTGATTTTGTATATTCGGAATATGTTTTGGACTGTTTGGTTGACCGGGAAGATGGATGAGACAATCCATCTTCTGCGTTTGGTTGCCATTTTTGAAATTAGAATTGGAAGATAGAAATTCCTCTTTATGTGTTTGGTTTGCAATTTCAAATTAGAATTGGAAGATAGAAATTCATCTTCTCTGTTTGGTTCTACATTTTGAATTCGAATTAAGATTTAATTTTTAATTTGATATTTTATTATTTTAGTCCATTTGATATTTTAGTCCATTGGATCCATTTTTTATGTATTACATTTTTATGTACTAAATCATAAATAAAATTTAATATATTTTTTCCAATTCTGTGAACAAAAAACTTAAATAAGTTATTATTTTGGTCCATTTTTTATGTATATTTTTTTATATTAATTTAAATTTTTATGTAGTAAACCATAAAGAAAATTTAATATATTTTTTTCAATATCATAACAAAAAAAATAAACAATATTATACATTAACAAAAACAATAAACTTGACTTTAACAAAATTTAATATTTTTTTTCAATACATTAACAAAAAAATAAACAATAGTATACATTAACAAAAACAATATTGAACAATAAACTTAACTTTTTTCAATAATTTTATACATTATCATAAACAATATTATAACAAAAAATAATAATAATAACATTGCTCATATCACATCAAAATATAAATAAGTTATCTAGTCCACATATATATCTATCTCCAAAAAATTATCAAACTAAGTAGTAAGATGATCAAACTAAATAGAATGATTGTTGCACAAAGAAGACGTCGTAAAAACAAGATTTCAGCTTTGGATGTAGCCTCCGCTTTTGCCATAGTTTTCTCTAGTCTTTTACAATTCTTGCACTCGTCATCTACAACAGGTCTGTGTGTACAATGTACTGATGATGTAGACAACGACGGGGTGTCATTGACCCATCAGAAGTAACCGGATCCAGCTCCATCCTACAATACAAATAAGTTAGTCTCGCTATAATGACTAATATTTATTATTTGTAAATATTTAAATATTGTGCATTTAACAACCTTATAGAAGTTTTTACATCCCCAAAATTTACGGCCTGGATTCTCCTCTATCTGTGACTTCCTCAACACACAACACAATCCATCACCGCAGTCACACATAGGAGCATTCCTCGTAGCCATCAGCACTATATCAAGCAAAAATTTGTTCATTCATATTAATTTTGTTCGCTATAACAACATGAATATATTATATGGGTACAAATTACTGAAGTTATGCAAAAAATATAATGACACAACTATAGCATCAGATATAACAATATCCATTAACTGGGTGGTGGTGTGAAAACACACCGTTAAATAAAAAAGCACAAGTAGATCCACCGTCTGCGCCCTTATGCCCCACATTCGATGATCAATCCTGCATCTCCAAAGTAAACATGATACAAAAACTAAAACCTGTTCATTTTTAAATGGAATACACCAAGGAGTACCATCAAAAATTTTGACTGTTTACAAACATGTACAGTAAACAATCATCAGATAGCTCATTTTTTTATCAACATATGTGGATATTTTTTGCATCGATATTTGAAATACCTTCTTGGTTCAATTGTGTAGATAGTTTTGGATCACACTCTATGATTCATCATCGGGATTGCAAGAGATAGTTTGAGACCAAAATGATTGCAATAAATCAAAATGGACTTTTCTTTCAGTTATTTTTATCTCTTCCATCCCCACGAAGGATCACAGAGTGTGACTATAAAATATCTACAAAATCAAATCCAGAAGCTATTTCAAACATATTTAATGTCAGCGTATGTGTAGTCTCACTTTATCATGTGTAGTCTCAAAACTATCCATTTCTATTTCTGTACCTATCACATGGCTTTTTAAAATGAATAAAAAATGTAAAAAAATTGAAGATGATATAGAGCATTAAACAAAGTAGAATAATTTAACTTAATTTCGTAATGCGACAATAATAACAAGATGGTTAATACATACAAAATCATGAACAATACAATTGTCTACCAAAACACATCTATAAAATCATGTCTGAAGAACTAGAAATGGATAGTTAAGAGACTACATCTTAACAATACATTAAATGAAGCATTCATCATGTCGTACTCCTTTGTGTATTCCACTTAAAAACAAATGCAAGCTAATATGTCTAAAAGCACTCGAAATTCAAAAGATGAGAGAAACAAGGTTTCCTAAAACTGGAGAGAAGAATAAAAAAATGGAGAGAAAGACAAACACTGTATAAAATTAAGTATAAATTGACAAGCACACTTTGTGAAAGCCAACATAATCACTAGCAACACAAAATAATGGAGAGGAAAATGAGCACTATATAAAATGAAGTATAAAATGACAAGCACACTCTATGAAAGCCAACATAATCACTACCAACACAAAATAATGGAGAGGAAAAGGAGCACTATATAAAATGAAGTATAAAATGACAAACACACTCTGTGAAAGACAACATAACCACTAGCAACACAAAATAATCTTGGCATGGATCCAAGGAATTAACACAATAAAAATACCGGTAGGTACTTACTAGTGGCTCCAACATAAATATCCAATGCTTCCATTTCTCATAAAACTATATTTTGTAAGGTCATAATCGGGTTATCATCTTCATATTCCTGTCATCTTAATAATGGAGATGAACAACAATATCATATTCAGTATCATATTCAACTTATGATACTTAATATGATACTAAATATGATACTGCTTGTGATACTGAATATGATACTGCTTATGATACTGAATAGTCAGTATCATAAGCAGTATCATATTCAGCTTATGATACTAAATATTTAGTAGCATA
Organism: Chamaecyparis obtusa; assembly: GCA_027943335.1. Classification (NCBI taxonomy): domain Eukaryota; kingdom Viridiplantae; phylum Streptophyta; class Pinopsida; order Cupressales; family Cupressaceae; genus Chamaecyparis; species Chamaecyparis obtusa. The sequence goes on along the minus strand of BSBK01011123.1, from coordinate 228,365 downwards.
TTCAACAATCATATTCATGAACAGTAGTATCATATTCGGTATCATATCCAGCAATCATATTCATGAACAACAGTAACATATTTAGTATCATATTCATCAATCATGATCATGGACAACACTATCATATTTAGCAATCATATTCATGAACAACAGTATCATATTCAGCTTATGATACTGAATATGATACTTAATATGACGACAATGTTGTTTTCCTCTTTTTTTTGCATGGTAGAAGAAACCCTGTTCTTGGCATGACGACAATGTTGTTTTCCTCTTTTTTCTGCTCTGTTAAAACTGAATATGATACTACTTATGATACTGAATGTTCAGTATCATAAGCAGTATCATATTCAGTATCATAAGCAGTATCATATTTAGTATCATAAGCTGAATATGATACTGAATGTGATACTGCTTATGATACTGAATATTCAGTATCATAAGCAGTATCACATTCAGTATCATATTCAGCTTATGATACTACTGTTCATGACTATGATTGTTGAATATGCTACTGAATATTCAGTATCATAAGCTGAATATGATACTGCTTATGATACTGAATATTTAGTATTCAGTATCATAAGCAGTATCATATATTCAGTATCATAAGCAGTATCATATTTAGTATCATAAGCAGTATCATATTCAGTATGGGCCTATTTGTTTGTCGGAAGATGACAGGAATATGAGGATGATAACCTGATTATGACCCATATCCATCATAAGCAGTATCATATTCAGCTTATGATACTGAATATGATACTGATGTTCATGAATATGATTGCTGAATATGATACTGCTTATGATACTGAATATTCATTATCATATTCAGCAATCATATTCATGAATAGCAGTATGATATTTTGTATCATATTCATGAACAACACTATCATATTCTGTATCATATTCAGCTTATGATACTGAATATTCAGTATCATATTCAGCAATCATATTTATGAACAACAGTTATTTAAGTTAACACTCTTGAAGAAAGCCTATAGACACATTGATTGTGCAGAGATAAATAATCATTCCACTGCATAGTGATAGTTCCATATGAACAAAATGTCATTCAAGGAACAAAGAAGAAATAATGCAAAATAATGACTGAAGCATTGATTGATGATTTCAAGTTCAAGGTATATTACTATGATATGAGAATAGAAACAAGCTACTATCAATATACTATCTCAATAGTAATCAAGTTTTGTAAAGTTGGGAAGATGAACAATCACCAGTGTAGCCCATCAATAGATGTTGCTAAGAATAAGCCATGATGAAGTGAAAAATCAGTCAATGTGCAAGAAGGACAATGATCAACATATACAACACTTTCGACATCAGTACACAATAAATTAGTCAACATGAAGTATGGAAGATCAAGCACATGTATACATAGAGACTAAAGTAGAAGCATAGGTTTTGGTCATTATATAGTTCAGGAAGTGCATTCAATAGAACGTCAGAGATTGAAAGAGTGTCATCATAACCAAGGTAATTTCTATCAAGGCCATTATATTATTCTTTCACAGAGGAAAGCCACTGATAAGTAGGGAAGAGCACAGTTTCAAATCAAGGGATTCTGAAGTTAGTGGTTTGTACAGGCATTTATTCAGTTTCAATTTTGTTTTAATGCAAAAATCTTGATATTGTTTTAGAGTAAACTATAAAGTTGATACTCTATATGATCAAACAGAAAATCATGAACTGAATCACTCATAAAGTTACTCGATCAGGCAAACCAGATTATATTGATACAGTCATCTCCCTTGTGTCATTGGACACATAAGAAGAATGACCAACATAGATCGGCATTAAGGAAAATGGTCCTCTAGTTGCATAACCAGACAACAATATGGAGATCAAAATATGATGGAGAGAATGTAGCCAAACGACATCTGTTTGTATCACCATGCCTGCTACAGAGATCATTGAATCCAGAATATAAAATATATTATCCCTTTGCTCTGTTTAGAGCAGTAAGTTGCTAAAGCAATCAATAGTGCAAGTAATTATCTGCATCATACATCATATCAGAAGCATAATTATATAACGACATAATAGAGACTGCTTCCATCATTTAGTGCATAGTAATATAGTTAAATTAGATATAGCCTGTGCAATACATCATTGTTATTGTACTAGACGACCCCTAAATTGCATTTTTTTCATTGTACATTGGAGATAACATTGTCGATGTACTAGACAATCTGCATGATCACGTGAATCTATTGTATATATTAGAGTTTTGCATAACATATCAGCAAAACTTATAGATTGAAGACTATATTCCTGTCCAATCCTCAGTTTTCTCAAACAAGAGTAACTATTGGAGTAATGGGTTCATCTTAAAACTAGTTTAGTGCTTCAAGTATAATTATTACATCCATCAATCCAGGTGTAGCAAAATGTTCCATCAGAGACAAAATTGATATGAATATTAATTCCATATGATAAGAAGCCACTGTCATACATGGAACATAAGACTTTTAAAGTGTTGCTTGAAACATCATTACCATCTACATCGTATAGGTTATATAGGTTATAAGGAGGGATTCATAACCAGAGTAGAGAATTCAAGAATAGTCATCCTACATTCTTAAATCATCCTAACAAGGGGACATTACAGTGGCAGTGGATGATGTAAAGCTCTGTTTGGTAATTGCCATTCGTGGTACCCAGTCTACCACTGATATCATAACAGACCTGAATCCTCACAGTGAAAAGTTTGAAAAAGGGTATGCACAAGCACACTCTGTGAAAGGAAACATAATCACTAGCAACACAAAATAATGGAAAGGAAAACAAGCACTATATAAAATGAAGTATAAAATGACAAGCACACTCTATGAAAGCCAACATAATCACTACCAACACAAAATAATGGAGAGGAAAATGAGCACTACATAAAATGAAGTATAAAATGACAAGCACACTCTGTGAAAGCCAACATAACCACTAGCAACACAAAATAATCTTGGCATGGATCCAAGGAATTAACACAATAAAAATACCGGCAGGTACTTACTAGTGGCTCCAACATAAATATCCAATGCTTCCATTTCTCATAAAACTATATATTTTACAAGGTCATAATCAGGTTATCATCTTCATATTCTTGTCATCTTAATAATGGAGATGAACAACAATATCATATTCAGTATCATATTCAGCTTATGATACTGAATATGATACTGCTTGTGATATTAAATATGATACTACTTATGATACTGGATATGATACTGAATATTCAGTATCATAAGCAGTATCATATTCAGCTTATGATACTGAATATGATACTGCTTATGATACTGAATATGATACTGAATATTCAGTAGCATATTCAACAATCAAATTCATGAACAATAGTATTAGGTTCGGTATCATATTCAGCAATCATATTCATGAACAACAGTAACATATTTAGTATCATATTCAGCAATCATGATCATGGACAACACTATCATATTCAGCAATCATATTCATGAACAGCAGTATCATATTCAGCTTATGATACTGAATATGACTCTGCTTATGATACTGAATATGATACTAAATATTTAGTATCATATTCATGAACATCAGTATCATATTCAGTATCATATTCAGCAATCATATTCATGAACAACAGTATCATATTCAGTATCATATTCAGCAATTGCATTTAAATTAAAATATTCAAATAATCATTTTGTGACAATATGAGCGTATAATAGTAAAAAATCTCTTGGCATTTGTAATATGGGTTTTTGTAATAAAGTTCTCTGCATAAAGTTCTTTTTTCTGCTCTGTTAAAACTGAATATGATACTGCTTATGATATTGAATATTCAGTATCATAAGCAGTATCATATTCATGAACAAATTCAGCTTATGATACTACTATTCATTTTTTGAATGTTATTTGTGAATGGTAGAAGAAACCCTGTTATTGGCACGACAACAATGTTGTTTTCCTCTTTTTTCTGCTCTGTTAAAACTGATTATGATACTGTTTATGATACTGAATATGATACTGCTTATGATACTGAATATTCAGTATCATAAGCAGTATCATATTCATGAACAGCAGTATCATATTTAGTATCATATTCAGCAACCATATTCATGAACAGCAGTATCATATTCAGCAATCATGATCATGGACAACACTATCATATTCACTATCATGTTCAGCAAAAATTGAATTAAAGTTGGCATAAACATATATTCAGATTTCATGTCATATTCATATTCAGATTTCATGTTATATTCATAATGAACAGCAGTATCATGTCAGTTTTTTAGCCTTTTATAGGCTTCCAACTCATTTACAATTTTTTAAAATAACTATAAACCACCATATGTGGCTACAATCCAGTCGCTTCTCTCCTCCTTGGTCATCAATAAGAACCATTTGGCTCTTTCACGTTGACCCAAAAAGGTTTCGTAGACCTTGAGGAATACACCTCTACTCAATCCGGGCATGGATTTGAGAGCATTATAGGCATCCGTCAAAGCAATCTCATGACTAGATTCATCAATTTTAACAAGCTGAATATTGTTCATGCCCTCTTTTATTTTTTTCATTGTTTCAGACATTTCATTCAATGAAGCAGTCATACTTGCCTTCTTCCTCTTTCCCACCTTTCTGCCTGATGAACTAGGAGTCCCTCTAATACTTGTTGGAGTGGACTGAGTGGAATTATAAGGCTCATCATCCCAATCAACACTACTATCAAGATGTATAGCGTCCTCTTCATCATTCACATCGAATGACTCTTCCAAAGGGTTCTCTTCTTCAAACTCAAGGGCCGTGGTAGCTGCATTTCCTTCAGCCATGTCATTACCAACTATTACACCCAATTCAGTGAAGTACTGAAAGGGCTACCTCTTATAAATTCTTGCATTTTTGAACTCTCTTCGCTGCATGTTGGCATAAATAAATGGATTAGGTTCTTTGTCTTTCATTATTAACTTTTAAAAAAGGCAATATTATTTCCATCAAAATTGTAGAGAGATTACCCTACCTTGAGAAGCTCTTCCCACACGCTGTCCTCAGCATCCATGGACTGAGTAGCCTCGTTCCAAGCTAAACCGCTTGTATTCCGAAGCTCCTTCATGACTCTATATGCAAGCTTCCAAGTTTTCAACTTGTTTTTGAAGTTTTCCTTGGATAGGCTGAGGTTCAAATCAGCATTGAACCGCCTCTCAATTGCGGTCCACGCTTCTTTTTTGAAGCCTCCATCACATTTTCTTCCTAGTTGTACTTGCTCAAGGAGCAAGTCTATAAGCTTTCGTTCCATGTCCTTTGACCACATAATCTTCTTCGACAAATAAGATATCTGGCTGGTGTTAGTATTCTCATTCATGTTCATCAATGATTCTGTGTTAGCCATGCTGTGTACACAAATTGTTGTTAATCAAAGTAGCTTCATACATCAGTTTGATATATGAAAAAGGACAAGAAAAAGGAAACCATCATGTATACCAAATTGTTGTTAATCAAAGTAGCTTCATACAAGAGTTTGATATATGAAAAAGGACAAGAAAAAGGAAACCATCATGTATATCAAAGTATCTTCATACATCAATTTACTCAAATAAAACACATTAACCATTACAAGTCCAATACTTGCAAATAAAAAGACAAGAAAAAGGTAACCATCAGGTAGTGTTGAGCCATACAAGGACAACTATTGTCGGGATCTATACTGTTCCCACATTCTACTTGCTATATCATTTCAAAACTGTGCCCACCGGTCTCTATCATTCTGAGACAACCCATATGTCTCTAGCACTAGTACATCTATCCCATCACAATCATCTTCCTCTTCAATGTCAATTTCTGGTGGAATGCCGTCCTCTACCGTAATGTAGTTGTGTAGTATGCAACATGCTAATACAATATGGGCTTGTGTCATGATAGGATAAGATGTGGCATGCCTCAGGATTGGAAAACACTGCTTGAGAATACCAAATGTACGCTCTATTGAGTTTCTAAGAGAGGAGTGTCGATGGTTGAACAACTCTTCTTTTTAGTTTATTGGATTTTCTCTTGAAAACTCTTTTAGGTGGTAGCGTGTACACCGATAAGGAGCAAGAAATCTAGGTGCATTGGGATATCCAGCATCCACTAGAAAATATTTTCCTACATAAATAAAGTATATTATTAATATGTAAAACGTGAAAATATTTTCCTACATAAATAAAGCATATTATTAAACTATGATTTGGCTTACCCGGGGGAACAACAAGAGGATCTGCTCTTGACAGAGCTGAAGCTAGAACATGACTATCTGTGGCAGACCCTTCCCAACCAGCAAGGCAGTATTGAAACTTATGATCGAAGGAACACACACCCATAACATTTTGCGATAGGTTGCCTTTTCTATCATGATATTTACCCCGCATGTCGACATCGACGGTGACTGGTATATGGGTTCCATCGATAGCTCCAACACAATCCTATACGATATGATACAATCATCAATTCTAAGGTCAACCACTCCTCAATGATAAAAACTTGTACAAGAAAAATGTAACAACACAACAATTACCTTGAAGAATGGATCAAAGCGTTCATTCCCACTAATTTCAGGAGGAGTGTTTGGACTAGGTGGCAGAAAGCAATCCTTGTGGAGTCCTAAGATAGCCCTCAACACCTTGTGGAAGTATCAGCTAATTGTCTCTCCTGAGTGGCCAAAGTTGTGGGCAATCTTGCGGTTCCTCAAATTGTGGCCAATGGTGTGGAGGAACATCACAAGTTGTTCTTCTAATGTCAAGTGTATCGTATCTTTCAAGGATCCATTCACCCTTAGGATAGTAGCTACACGAAAGAAGGCTCCCCTACTCATGCGAATCTGATCATGACAATCCACATCATTGGAATGAATAACCCTTCTATAGAAATTATTTCCTTTTCTATATCGTTTACCCCTATCTGCATTAGATTCTAGGGCCACCACTGCTGTGGCTGCGGCAACACAAGCAATCAGAGCTGTGAGAAGCTGAGAAAATTTGGTCCGCACAACTACCCATTCTAGAACGTCAATATTCTTAATAGGATCCATCAATGGCCTGAAAACATAGGTACATATATATACAATTAGATAGATAAATAGTTACATAGATACATACCTACATACATAGATATATAGGGTGAGATAGTTCATACATATAAATAATTAGATAGATAAATACATACATAGATACATAGAAACATACCCACATACATAGAAAAGCCTCATTCTTTTCTTAAGATATCATAGCAAGATCAAGAGATATACGAAAACTTGAATCAAAATGACATTATCGACCCTAACAACCAACTAATATGATAATGAATATGATATTGCTGTTCATGAATATGATACTGCTGTTCATGAATATGATACTGAATATGATACTGCTGTCCATGAATATGATACTGAATATGAACATGCTTATGATACTGAATATGATATTGAATATGATACTGTTGTATGATACTGTTGTTCATGAATATGATACTGAATATGAACATGCTTATGATACTGAATTTGATAATGAATATGATACTGCTGTATGATACTGGATATGGTACTGCTGTTCATGAATATGATTGCTGAATATTATCATCTCAAAAATTGAATATGGGCCGAAAATGAGAATATCTATCTTCCAGCCGAAGAGGTGGAATTTGTTTTGATAACCCAGTTTTGGCATTTTATAAACCCAATTTGATTCTCGGTCGAGTCTGCAATCTTCCTGTTATATTGTTTCATGGATACGATATATTGTTTCATGGATACGACTGTGGATGAGTATGTGATATTGTTATCAGGATTCAATTATGTAGTTTTTTGAGTCAAACTCATTGACCCATGATTCATGACTACTGGTTCAACACGAACCCATGAGAATTAATGAATCTAGGTGATGCTCACAGAGGTGAAGCACCGGGACCTACCGAGAAGTCTCGATGCTTCACCTCTGTGAGCATCACCACTACTCATGAATCATGGGTCAATGAGTTTCACTCAAAAAACTACACAATTGAGTGGGTGTTCAAACTTAGAGACAGAGCCAAAGCCAATAAGACTCTCATTCAAATGGATGAGATATTTTGCAATGTCTATGATTATTAACAAGCACTTTTGAGCCACATTTAATTCTATTTAAAAGCTTTATCAATAAATAACTGTAGTGAGTAATACTTAGGTTTAATGAGCATCTAAATATAGTAGTGAATAAATATAGATTTTGATTTTAATTTTAAAAGTCTATTTTGAATTTTAATTTAATGACTTTAATTTATATTTCTTAGTTTTTGAAGAACCCTTTTAATATGATAAAAGTGCATTCTCATTTTAGTTCTCTATGGATCTTTTGGAATTAGTAAAATTTATGTTATATTTGGCATGATTGTGGAATGGTTATGGTTTGCTTATGGTCATGTTCTTGTTATGTTTCTACGGTGCTTATACCGGAATCCATTTCCAAAAAGAGTGTATATGGGCTTATGGTTTGGATAAGTGGTTTACCATTGTTGAGCTTAATGAAAGACTACTTGTGATGATATGTGGGTCTTTGGTGCCTGTGTAATAATCATAAGATGGTACATGAGATATATGGGGGCATCCAAGTGGATCCACACTCTTGGTTGTTGACCAATGGAGTGCATGTCATGAGTAGTGCCAACATTGTGCCTTGTAATATGGATGTCAATGTGGTGTAAACATGTTGTAAAGTGCCTTGGTATATTCTTGTGGATGGCTCTTGACTGTGTTGTGCATTTCTTGTGATTCGTGGGGTATTGGTGCATTGTGTGTTTGAAGCCTTGTTGCATGCTTGGTTGGGTATGTGTATGTGGACCATATGGTTATCTTCAGAGCATGATGGGAGGGGGCCTGATGGTTTTGTGTGGTCAGGTGGCATGGCCAACAAGTTTTGATCGATCCTAGTGTTATGAAAATATGACCTCGACTTGATGACATTTTTGTATGTTTGCATGTACTCATGCTATGTGACTGAATAATTGTATGTATTATGTAATGATAGTATATTTGTGTTATGGAAAAGAGTATTCATCATGATTGTACGTTACATATATTCCTTCCCTAGCACCAATATATATATATATGAATAGACTAGTAATTCAGTATCAGTGTATATTTAAATATTGTTCGAGTTCATATGTTTTTGTCTTTGATAAAAGTTTCAGTAGCAGGATGATTACATAAGTGATGAGAATGAGAATAAAAGAATTGACTATAAAAGTGGAGAGCAAAGAGTTGAGTGCACTCAAACTGAAAGTTCAGCTGGGAACGCATACAGTTTCTTGCTGATCATCAAATATGTTGGCCCACTAGGCAAAAGTGTGTATTTAAGAAAAAGACTCCATCACCAAGTTTGTAAAAAATCTTGACAAAAACAAGCCAAGTAATTTAGAAAGAGCCAGGATTGGAAATGTTTGCAACCTTAACTGGAAAGGTAGCCTTATTAGGTTGAACACATAACTTCGACAGATCACTCGTAAAAATTTTAGTCTTTGTAATAAAGTTACAATTGAGATGAAAGATTAAATTTTTAGGTTATTTGATCACGGGATCTTACTCTAGTAGGTACAGCCAAGTTTTTACAACTCCTGCAGTTCCAACCTTTCAGGTGAGTAATGAAACTACAACAAAAATTAAAGGCCGCTGATTTGAACTTAAACCTAGTTAAAGATATGTATAATGATAAAGCTCCAGAATTTGTGGATAATATCATTGGCAAATTAATATTTTCCACTGGTGTTTGTCAAGGCTTGGAAAGTAGTTCCATCTGATGCAGATCCTACTAGAATCAAATAGGTAACTACAATCCTAGGAAAATAATTATTCTAGAGTTAGACTGTTGATGGAGGTGAGTGAACATCACATGGGTGAGGCAGTGAGGCATGGGTGCTCTATAATCATGTATGGGTGGACAAGCATTAGACCCTCCCACTACTCATGTTATTGTCACAGGTAATAAGGTCCATTTCCTTCGAGATGTTGATTATTTTACGAAATGTAGACATTGAATTTATGTTCTACATTAACCCTTCCAATGCAGTGCACGTGGTTGTAGCTGTAGAAATTGTGAACAATGGAATAGGGATGATGGTTAAGGCTACATGTAAGAACATTACAAGACCCCATATTGTGGATAATAAGAGTTTAACAGGTGGATTTAATTGCATTGCATTAAATCATATACTTATTAAATAAGATGATAAAAAAATTATGTATGTTCAAGTAGTGAAAGGTTTAAAAAATTAATAACAATTCCCACAAATTGCTAACAAATTCCTAAATATACATAATGTTAAATGGAAATAGTTCCAAAGATTTAATGAGATTTGATATGTAGCTGTAGCTTGATTTATCACTGGGTTTTCTCAATCAGTTTCCTTATTTTGACGGCACACAAATTTATTGCCATAGCATTTTTAATGACTTCAAGGATCTAACACCAGGCGTATAGGGGTTTATAAATTCTTCTACAAAGTAAATATTATGCAGAGAACTTTACTACAAAAACCCATATTACAAATGCAGAGAAGCAACATTGTCATCGTGCCAAGAACAGGGTTTCTTCTACCATTCACAAATAACATTCAAAAGTTCAAAAATATTATGCAAAGAACTTTATTACAAAAAACCATATTACAAATGCAGAGAAGCAACATTGTCATCGTGCTAAGAACAGGGTTTCTTCTACCATTCACAGGATGAGTTAGCGTACCTTGAATAACGCAGACCAGGATGAGTTGAAGACAAACCTGCAAGCAACCCAAAAACCCTCGTCTTCCTCTATTAGCTTAGCCTTCGCCATAGTTGCCTTCGCCAAATCACCTTCGCCACGGTTGCCTTCGCCAAATCACCTTCACCAGAGTCGCCTTCATCGTATCCATGAAACAATATATCGTATCCACAAAACAATATAATAGGAAGATGGCAGACCTGACCGTTCATCAAATTGGGTTTATAAAATGCCAAAATCGGGTTATGAAAACAAATTCCACCTCTTCGGCTGGAAGATGGATATTCTCATTTTCGGCCCATATTCAGATTTTGAGATGATAACCCGATTATGACTTTTAGGGTTCCAAACAGTGGATATGGGTCATAATCGGGTTATCATCCTCATATTCCTGTCATCTTTCGCGAAACAAACGGGGCCTTAGTTATCAATAAAGTTCCAAGAGACTTCAAGAATCTCTTCAAATGATCTTCTTCCTTAACTTCACAGAACTGTCTGATCACATGTTCTCTCATCTTTATGTCCTCTTCTTGTGCTCTTTGTTTTCTATTCACAAGTCTGTTATACAAATCTTCTGGGATCTTACCATGAATGGTGCTAAGTTTCTTATCTGCCACAATCATGTCTGTAACCATTGCATTTTCAAAGTTTAATCAGTCAAATGATCCATATAGATCATAGAATTTATTCAACTTAGTGAAGTCTCCATGCTTCAATATATCTTCATTAACTCTTTCAATTCTTGGTTTCCAAGTTTTCTTCTTGACTGAAACTACATCATCATCTTTAATTACTGCTACATTTCTAGGAATAGGTGGTACAACCACTTTCTATCTCTTGCCGGGTCCTACTGCACTCACTTTTACTCTTTTGCTAGGAATAGGAGAAAAAGATTTATCTCCTTCATCTTTTTCAGGTACTTCAACTTTTACCTTTACTGCAATCGGATCAACAGGATCTGCACTTGATGTCTCAGGTGGAATTACAAGATTTTCACTTTGCTTCAAGGCTTCTACAGTCTTCTTAGCTATGTCAAACTCATGACTTGACATACTAGATTCTTTCAATATTTTCTTCATAGTAGATTCAACTCTCTTACTAGATTGCTTCTTTTCTCTCAAACTTATTGCAGAGTTGAAATTCTCTTCATAGGTTCCAAACCTATTTGCATGACCATCCAACTCACACTTTAACAATCTATTCACATATCGTACTATTTCTACTTCAGATATTTCATAGCCAAGAGGGTCTATGAATTCCATTCTAGGCTCAACTGCTTCAATGTAAGTGAAATCAGTGTCAACCATAAAACAAATGTCATCTTTATGCTTTTCAACTAAGGATTGAGGAATCCTTGATTTGTTCTTAACAATATTCTAAAAAGTCTTCAATACAAGCTTCACACTATCATTAACTTTATCAAAAAGGTGCTTCATGTAGACTGAGTTTATTCTTTCCATTGTGTTCACATTGTCACTCCAATCTACTATGTAAGGAAATCTTCTCAAAATATGGAAAAACATATAGGTTATCAGAGATGAAAACCTAAACTGAGTGTACTTAGCCTTCTTAATCTTTTCTAAGTTCTCAAATAACTAAATTTTCAAGATTTCACATAGGTCTACTGGTTTCTTCTCAATACACATAAGATAAGCTACATGAATCATTCCTACAGCCATGTAATCTTCCCTTGAACTACCATAGAATTTAGTTATTAGGATCTTGCAAAGGTACCTAACATCATCTTGCTTAATCTTACTTATCACAATTCCTCTACCATTATAACTAGGTCCAGTGTTATCTAAAACAATCTTTCTCATGTTCTTTTCATTCAGTGGAATCTCTCCAACTTTTGATAATCCAGTAACTTCATGAATTAGGCCGGTAGTTATATCAATAACGCTATCCTCCATCCAGAATTTCCCATTGTGGATTCTACTTAAAATGATCTTGGTACATTCCTCATCATTGAATTCATACTTCATGGAATATTTAATAATTTCATTGTTCTCTAAGTGCCCATAAGCTGGTTTAACTAACATATCTTGATTGTACAATTTCCTGTAATCATCACTAAAATCTGCATCTCCCAAAGTTTCAAACTTACAACCTAAATATCCTTTAACATTCTCAATGTGCAATACTCCATCTGGTACGGATGATAATGCTAGACTGTCATCAATTTCAGTTGGTTCTACTGGTTCTTTATTAATCTTTGGTCTATTCTTATCCTTAACATTATGAACCATAGAAATATCCATCTTATCAACTGATTAAAGATCAAGAAATACCTCAACTTTGCAAATCTAAGGTTTCGGTATGATCGTCGCTGCAAACTACTTCCAAACTTCTTCAAATCATCCTTAACTAACTTTTCTTCTTTCAAATCTCTTTTCAATTGCTTTGTAATCATAATAACTTTGATTTTGACCTTATAACACTTCACATTAACTCAATCTGACATCACATTCATTCATTTTGCTGCTAAAACCTCAAAAAGATGATTCTACAAACCTGCAATCATAAAACTTTCTGCGACCTCACAAAACACAATATTTTCTTTTGTGCACTTAACCATAGCATTATTACAACATAATAAACCTACATCTAACTGCGCAAAACTTAACTCATTCAAATTCCTAATCTACACTAATCCTAAGTCCTAAACTAGAGAAACTTACATAATTTAAGTACTTAAAGAAGGGTCAAGTAAAGATTCATCCTTACCATCGGTTACATTACCTTCCTGACTACTTTTAGTGCTGACTATACCTCCTTGATCTGTGCCTTTGTCAAATTCTACTTAATCTTTATTGCTACAACAACCTTTCTCTTTGTTTCCTGCATTTTCATTCCTTCTTGCATTGTTCCTAGGGTTAGGGTTATGATGATAACCTCCATTGTTCATTCTGCAAAATCTTGCCAAGTGTCCAAACTTGTTGCATATCTGACAAATGATTCCATTGTTTCCAAATCTCTGTCCTTGCTAGTTAATCTCTGACCTGCAATTTCTAGCAATGTGTCCTACTTTGTTGCATCTAAAACATACTACCACTTTTCTTTGATTCATTTCTTCAATAGATTTCTTATCTGCATTGTTAGTATTCCCAATCATTCTATCATAATTATTCAAAATTACTTTAGCTCTTCTACATTCGTTAGTTCTATGTCCAAAACTATGACAATTATAACAATGTCCATTAAAAGGTTTAAATTACTTACCTGTGCAATCTCTCTTCATGTGCCCAATAGTATTACAAGCAAAACATCTACCTTTGAATTCTCTTTGCATACCTTTAGACGATTCTTCCTATTTTGATTCTTCTTTCTCTCTAAGCAGTTCTTCTTTAGGTGGATCTTCCAATGTGTTCTCATCTAGCTTTATTTCCTCCACACTTTTAGATGTCTTCAGATCTGGCTTCTTACTTTCATGGTTTGTTCTAAACATACTATATCCAAATCCAGTCCTATCAAAGAATGGTTCTTCAAAAGAAATTTGTTTTTCAGTCTTATCACTTTTTGAATATAGCCTTTCAAGTTATTGTTTAGATTGAGTTAATTCACCTTTCACAATTTTATTATACTTCTCAAGTTCCACATACTGCATTTTTACTTTTTCAGATTCAGATGTTTCCTTTTCAAGTCTTGACCTCAGATCTTCATTCTCAATTTTCAATTTTTCATTATCAGATCTCAAATTTCCATCTTTCATACTAAGCTTTAGATTTACTATCTTCGACTCATGCTTAAGGATCTCATTTTCTTTTTCTAATTCATCACAATCTTCAACAAGCATATTAGATTTCTTTTCAAATTTCAGATCTTCAATCTTACCTTTTAATTTGTCAATAGAAGTCTTTGCATCTTCATACTTTCTTCTTTAGGAGTTTCTTTCATTAGTAAGCATATCAATCTATTCAAGAGCTTCTTCAAGATTCTTCTGAAGTTGATCCATATCCATAGAGATCTTACTCAAGCTGCTAAGCTTTCCTTGAATGTTCCTTCTCCGAGTAACTATGCTCTGATACCAATTGTTAGAAATAGGAAATACTGAGAGGGGGGGGGGGGGGGGTGAATCAGTATTTCACAAAATTTTTCTTTTTCCCACTTATGGATATAACAGATTACTTTAGTGCATACAAAGATTATCAAGCTGATTAACAAACATAGCAGTAAATAGAAAGAACTCATAACACATCATATGTTCTCGAGGAAAGCCTGGCCAAGGGAAAACCCCAGTGGGGATGGTACCCACAAAGATCACTAATCAAAAGTATCTTATTAGGGATATTGGACCTTGTTAGGATTCAATTTACAATATATAGTAGATCTGTCCTGGTTAAAGGACTTTAGGCCTTGTTAGAAGCCTTAACCCTGTTAGGAGTTAGATTACAAAACCTGATCACCAGCTGAGCTGACTGCCCAAACAGGTAATACAAAAATGTTTCTAACTGTAATATGGTACTGCTTACAACTTCGCATCAATAGCCTTTGCTGCTATCACAATATACAACTATCGCAAGTTATCTTTTCTTTCTTTTTACATATCACTTTCATATTTCATTACATTTCAAGTATGCCTAATATATGAGTTATTAAAGCTAATAAATTTACATGGTCGGCTTCCAAAATCTATATCCAAGAGTAAAAATCTAGGATGTTGTCCCTTCATAATGTTAAGTCATTATTTTGACAAGCAAAAATAATCCCTTAACTCTTTCGCTAAAACTATCTCCAAAACTGTTCTGTCTGCAAAACTGTCTTTGGTAAACTTTGAATAACTTTGTCCGTACAACTCCAAACTTTATGCGCACTAAGATGGGGTATCCTCATAATCTATAGAATCTTTAGTTAACTATGCAAACAAAAATATTGCTCCAGTGGACGTCGCCAACTAAATCTTCATCGGGTGCTCTGTCAAGATCACTGTATCCAAACTTAGACAATTTCTTCCTTCAACTTTGCATACTTGCATTCCAGATTTTGCGCTCTCAATAAAGATCATATGTTTCCATAATGACAACATCTATGCATCCACATTAGCCAAATTTCCAATAGAAACAAGGGTGCAAACTTAGTGTATAACAATTCTGGCATGCCCGGTGGGACAAGAAGTTTATTCAAATTCAAGTTATGCTATCTCTGATATACTAATTGCATAATATAGACTTTTAGAAGTTGTTCTATCAATTATATCTGGTGACTACATTGGTGAAAGGATTCAGGCTAACCTTGTTCAAAGTTTTTGAGAAAGATTGAGACTAGAAGCTCAAAGCCTACTGAATTTTCAGAGTTGCCCTCAAAAAGAAGCTACAAGCATAGGTCAACTCAAAGAACATCCCTTGCAAGGAGAGTTCGGTCTACACCTATTGATACTACAAAAAGGAGACCTTTTCCCTTTCATTCTAGAAGAAGAGCCAGATCTCTATCTTGAGATCTAGAGGAGGATTCAAATCCAGCAGCAAATACAACCCACATAGTTGTTAATCTTCAAATCATAGCTCCTACAATGGCTAGGCAGTTTGTTTTTGCACCTTTCAATCAGGGAAGTCCATTGAATTTTTCTATCCATCATGATGTGCCCTTGGTGGCACTAAAGAGTGTACCTAATTTCATAGGTGAAGGGCAGACAACTGCTTTTGAACACATAAGAGATGTGACCACCATCTGCAACATACACAATATAACTCAAGAAGATGTGGCCACAAAATTATTAGCAGCCTCTCTAAAAGGTAAGGCTCTTGATTGGTTTAGAAATCTAACTGTTGGTTCTATTACTTCATGGGATGAGTTAGGGGATGCATTAAGTAAGCATTTTGAGGATAAATCAGACAACTTGTCTCTGGTAGAGCAGTTGACAACCATTAAAAGAGACCCTCAAGAGCAAATGACAGATTACAATAGTAGATTCCTTAAAACATGGAATAGAATTCTAGTCTCTGTGAGACCATCAGCTGACCATGCTTTTCTATACTACTTGCAAAGCTTGAATGGTCAAATCTTTGTCATGATCCAATCCATGGGTGGTACCTCTTTACCCCAAGCTTTTGACATAATTATCAGGGCTGAAAATTGTTTAATCCAAGCAAGCATGATAGCTAGAAGGCCTCCTATGCCCATCTTCCCTAGCATTCAACCCATTACACCTACCCAAGTACCCCCATTTACTCCTATTCCTACCATACTAGCACCTTAGGCTAGTACCAGTAGTCAAGAGCAGAGAACAAGTTTCTCTCAAGAGCTGCAAGAGATAAAAAGTAGTCAACAAACTAGTCAGCAAGAAATGGAAAACTTGTTGCAAACCTTGACTAAAGAAGTTACAAACCTAAAGAGGTAAGGCCAAGGAATTAGACCACCCTTTCAGCCACAAGGCCAAGGTCCTAATCATCAATATCAAAATCAAGGATAGCCTTATCAACAAAATAGGCCACCATACCAAGGAGGTTACAAAGGAGAAAGGAAAAATTTTAATAAGAGACCATTCCAACCATATAACCATGCACCCCTCAATTCTGCAAATCCGGTTAGGGAAATGGTTCCTAATCAAAATAATATGGCTATGGATAATGAATGGTGTTTTCCTTGTAATCAGCCTCATAATTAGGCTACATGTTCAAATGGATGGATGAACCAAGCCCTAATGGTTCAAAATGCCTCACAAGCTCAATTAGAGGTTTCATCCAGTGGGTCAGTTCCTCAACAAGAATCACAAGAGAATGAGACTACCCTTTTCAATTGGGAGCAACCGGACTTCAATGGAGTCAATGATGAAGTTGCTTTTGTTGCCTATACAAGAGAAAAATGGAGAGCTCAAGACATGGAAAGAGTAGATTCCAATGCCAAAGCCACTACATCTGCAGAGCCACTGCAGCAAGCTAATCCCATCACACCTAAGGAGGTTCCTGTCATCACAAGCAAGGAAGGTCAGACTCTCAAAGAAATGGAGCCCATCATGGTGAAAGCATAATAGAAGGTGCACACTGTGATACCTTTCAACATTGTTGATAGCATGAAGAAGGTCAACATTACCATGTCCATGTGGGACTCTTTGTCTATTCTAGGGCAACCTGAGATCCTGAAGAAAGCTATGATAGAGGTATCAACTCCTCAGCCCGCAAAAGAAGCTACAAAGCCAGTGTTGGTCAACACTGATAAAAAATAGGAGGCTCCAAGTAGCAACTTCGAAAGTAATACCATGCAAGGTAGTAACTCAAAGCCTCCTCCCTTTTATGTATCTTTAATTATTGGAGATTCTCTAGTACATAATTGCATGGTAGATAGTGGAGCTACTAGCACTGTAATGCCCAAGAAGGTAGCTGATCAATTAGGACTAAAATATGAACCCTTCCAAAAGAGGGTCACACAACTTCATGGGTCCTCAGTCAATACTATAGGTGTGGCCAAGGACACCATTCTGATCTTGCATGCTAGTCCTAATTTTTCCATCCTCCTTGATATATATATCATAGATCTCCTTGCATTGTTTGCCATATGTTTGTCAAGGGATTTCATAGCCAAGATAGGAGGTTACTTATCTTCTGACTGATCTCACATGCTATTTCATACAAGGTATGGGACCAAGGTCACCATTAAGTCAAAGAAATTGGCAGCACACCATATAGAACCATATGTGTCCAATACCATCAATGAAAGTTGCTCAGCATTTGATAGCAATGACTTCCAAACCATTGGAGAAGTAGACACTAAGATAGAAAGTATCCCTGCTATCTTACTAGATGAAAGAGCTTTAGGGGCCCAAGAAAGTCTTATTTGGGATTTTGGTTTGGGAAGTTATTTGATACAAGAAAGTGGATCCATAGAGCCAAGCCTTCTCAAAGAAGGCACTGATTCAAAGGATCAGAGCAATTAGGTTTGGGAACTATTTTTTGATGGAGCTAGAAGTAGACATGGTTCTGGTGGTGGTGCTATGCTAGTGTCCCCAAAAGGAGAAAGGTATTATACAACCTTTATATTCAGCTTCTCCTGCACTAGCAACACCACAGAGTATGAAAGCCTTGTGAATGGGATAGAGTGGGCTAGGAGAAGAGGGCTTAAATCCTTAAAGGTCTATGGTGACAGTGAATTAGTAGTCAACCAAGTGAGAGGGATGAGTGGAACTAAAAATGATACTATGAAAGCATACAAACATAGAGTTTGGGATACAATTGAAGATTTTTGTGCTTTCAATATTGTTGCTATCCCTAGGAAACTAAATCAAAATGCAGATAGGCTAGCTACTGTTGGATCTCAGTATGATATTCCAAATACATTTCAAAAGAGGTAGACCAAAAACATATCAAAGTGATTGTCAGACCCTCTATTCCTGATAATGATGTCAATTGGCAAGTGTTTGACAATGATGAACAAATTCTGCAGTTCTTGTTTGAAGAAGATGTTTTTTTAGAGCATAATCAAGATAGGCTATCACAAAGCTATGGTGATCAAGTGATACAACTTAAGTCTAATAAGATGCCTAGAGGTCTTGCCACCTTAGAGACTATTTTCAATAAGGATGATGAAGTTAAGAAAAACAAAGCTGGCCTGGTAGTTCAACAAGAACATTGTGTTGAATTAGAGTTGGAGCTAGGTAAGAGCTTACAATTTGGGAAGGTAAACATTGAATTGGAAAAGAAAGCTTACATTCAGTTACTCAAAGAATTTAGTGATGTATCTGCATGGCAATATGAAGACCTTAAAGGTTTTGATCTAGCCCTTGCTCAACACACTATTGAATTAGAACCTAATGCTAAGCCAATAAGACAAAAGAAAAGGCCTGTTAATCCCAAGCTTGATCCACTTATGCATAAAGAAGTACTCAAACTAATAGAAAGTGGTATCATCTACCCCATTACGCATACCAGTTGGGTTTCCAACCTTGTCCCTATCACGAAGAAGAATGGGGAGTTGAGACTATGTGTTAACTTCAGGGATTTGAACAGAGCCTCATTAAAGGATCGCCATCCATTGCCCTCTATGGAACAAATCTTACAATGTGTCTCTAGATCTGAGAGATTTTCATTATTAGATGGCTATTCAGGATACAATTAGATCCTGGTTAAAGAAGAGGATCAATACAAGACTGCATTTACAACCAAGTGGGGAACCATGGCTTATCAAAAGATGCCCTTTGGTTTGTCAAATGTAGGTGCTACATTTCAAAAGGAAATGGATATGGCCTTTAAAAGACTCATGTACAAGTTTGTACTGGTCTACCTAGATGACATAACTGTCTATTCTAAACATGCAGTAGACCATATCAAACATCTGAGGAAGATTTTTGAAAGGTGTAGAGAGTTTGGGATATCTCTTAATCCCAAGAAATGTGTGTTTGCAGTTCATGAAGGAAAATTATTGGGATATGTAGTATCCAAAGAAGGGATCATAGTAGATCCTAAGAGAATTTCAACCATCTTAGAACTACCATTGCCACACCATAAGAAAAGTCTTCAATATTTCATAGGAAAGATTAACTTTGTTAGGCATTTCCTGCCTAATATTGCAGATTTACTAAAGCCTTTGACAACCATGTTAAAGAAGAGTTCAACTTTCAGCTAGACTAAAGAAGGGAGAGCCAATTTCCAGGCTATCAAAGAGGCTCTAACAGAAGCTCCTACCCTATTAAATCCAAATTTTAGTAATGATTTTATCCTTTATGCTTATGGGGGTCATGATGTTGTATCTGCAATGCTGACTCAAGAAAATTCAAATAGATTGGAGCAGCCTATTGCTTTCTTTAGCAAAGGTTTAGAAGAGTATGAACAGAGATACTCTTTTGCAGAGAAACATGTACTTGCTATGGTAAAGAGCCTTAAAAAGTTTAGATATCTATTGACCCATAGAAAGGTACACTTGAAGGTTACTCATCCAAGTGTCAAAGAATTTTTCCTTTCCAAGGACCTAAATGAGAAAAGAGCTGGTTGGATCACCAAGGTGATGGAATATGACAATGATATCCAAACCACCAAGCTGGCTAGAGGAAGAGGTCTTTGTGAGCATTTGGCATCAGATGAGAGTTCAAAGAAATCAGAACAAATGGATGCATCTTTGGTTGTGCATCCTATAGAAGAACATGCCGAGGCATCAGGTTGGTTGCCTAACATGATTCATTACTTGAAGACAGGACAATGTCCTACAAGTTTGGATTCAGAAAAAAGAAGATATTATAGATTACAATCTATTCCTTTTGTGCTGATAGATGAAGTTCTTTTTAGAAAGGATCGCAATGGTGTCCTTTTAAGATGCATTGATTCAAAAAAGGTAGCAAACATCCTATTTGAGTTTCATGATGGACCTTCTGGAGGTCACTTTTCTCCTAGGACTACTACTTTTAAAATCATGAGGGCTGGATACTACTGGCCATCTATCTTCAAGGATAGTCATGAGTATGTGAGAAAATGCATCAAGTGTGGCATGTTTGCAGGAAAAGAAAGGCTTGCAGCCTTGCCCGTACAACCAGTCAGAATAGAGCAACCTTTCATGAAATGGGGTATAGACTTCATTGGCATGATTAATCCTCCATCTAGTGTAGGACACAAGTGGATAATTATTGCAATAGATTATTTCACTAGATGGACAAAGGCAGTTGCCTTAAAAGAATCAAATGAGAGTGTTGTCTTAAATTTTTATGATGATATAATTCATAGATTTGGCACTCCGGACTCCATGATATCAGATAATGCATTGGCATTCATAGGCCTCAAAGTCTCAGAATGGGCAATCAGGAATGACATTTATCTAAATACAAGTTCAAATTATTACCCTCAGGGAAATGGCTTAGCAGAATCAACAAACAAGAACTTGATTAGGATAATCAAGAAGACCCTGCAGGATAACTAGAGAGATTGGCATACTAAGCTAAAATCTGCCTTATGGTTAGATAGAATTACTCCAAAGAAGATTATTGGGAATTCTCCTTATATGCTAGTGTATGACAGAGAGGCTAAGTTGTCCATTTCAACTGAATTACCAGCTCTGGACTTGGCTACTCAATATGTCCTGTTTGAAGAAGGAGATCCTTTACAGATCAGGTATGCTCAGCTCATGGAGTTAGAGGAACTCAGAGATAAATCCATGAAAGATATGGAGTTCCATCATATTCAAACAAAGAGAAATTTTGATAAAAGAGCCAGGGTCAGAAACTTCAAAGTTGGGGATGTGGTCCTCAAGTGGGATGAGTTCAAATCAAGGCCTGGCAGGCATACAAAATTTGACTCCTTTTGGGGTGGACCATTTGTTATAACAGAGTGCAAGGGGTCTAATGCTTTTCAACTATCAACCCTTGAAGGAGATGCCTTGCCAATATCAGTGAATGGTTTCCACTTGAAGCCCTGCTTTGAGGTTAGTCCCTCTCTGTAAATTCTTGTAAATATGTTCTTATTTTCTTTCCCTATTTTCTAGGTTAGTTTTCAACTTTTCAAGAAGTGCCTATGCACAAGTTCATCCTTCTGGTTTAGTTTTGTCTCTCTGTCAGAATTTTGTGCTCAGCATGACCCCATGCCCAACAGATTATGTCAAGGCCATTGGTTTTCCATGTCTAGCAAGCTGACATCCAGCAGAAATCACCAAAATGTTACCCTAATTTTCCTATTCTATACAAATTTGGCTAAAATCCAATAAGGAGTCCCTGTTTTAAACTTGCCAAACATCCTTGAAAATTTCATGGTTTTATGTCTAGTTTCCTGGCCTCTACAATTTGTTTTATCCCCTAGTTTGCAGTAAAAAATTCATAAAAGTAGCCGTTGTGCCCAATAAACCCTAAGTAACCCTAGCCTTCTTTCTATTTGGCTGTTACTTTTTTAGCCACTTAAGTCCCCAAATTTAGCATGTGCACTTTAATCTGATTGGTCAATCGCTAGTTCTCTTATTTCTCTGGTGGTCATCTTTTCCTTTTGGTGAACTAGCGAATGTAGTGATTCTCATGATCACTTAATATTTGGTGGTTAGGTCTTAGTAGTTAGTGACCCAGCGAAGTGGTTAACTTTTCTTTAGGCACATGATCACTTAATGTCTAGCGGTCTCGGCTAAGCGGGGTCCCAGTTAAGGAGATCAACGGCCAACACTTAATCTCATGGGGTCTTTCTGACACATGCGATCTTACGCCGACTGTTGGATCTTCAAAGTATGCAGTGCTTCAAACTTTATGTGGGTCCACTGCCACATTGTCCTATCTGGAGGGTTGTGATTGGCCAAGGGTGGTGATTTGTAACTTAGTCAGAGTGGGCCCAGAGAATGTCTGGTGTGGAAGATCTGACGGCTGGTGCATGATCTCATGAGTTGTGTCAGAGCTATGAGATCATGCATCGACCGTCGATCTTGCTTTATTGGAGAGGCTCTATCAGGTGGGTCCTTTCTTGCTAATGTGTTCACATTTTATTAGCCGCTGGGTGATGACAGATATTTTTGGGTGGACCCGATGTGTCAGTGGGGTCCTAGTTAAAAGGCAATCAATGGATGGCACATGATCATAAGGAATATTCAGAGGCTATGAGATCATGCACCCGTAGTTGGATTGGAATCTTAAACTTCAGTGGGTCTATGTCAGAATGTGCCGAGGTGTCTACTGATAAGGTGGTCAAGGTGAATGGAAGATTGACAAGTGGAAAATGACCCAGGGTTAGTATGTGTTTTGTGAATCGATGACTGAAAGTTTTCTCTTATTCCCCAGATTTAACCGAGGTCAGTTAAAGCACTTGAATATTCAGTGACTGCAGTGTTCACCTAGTCACTTGACTGGACCAGGGTTAGGAGAAGGACTTCATGAATAAGAGGGTCTTCAATCACATAGTTGTCGAATGACTTAAAAGGAGGAAAAGCTTGAGGTGGGTCCAAAATGATAGATATGCTGACATGCTCGACTCCCATTGGTCGCAAGTGCTGATATGGACATTGAATTTTCAAAGGAGGTTCATGACTGTTTCAAGGATGATCTGGGCCATTCATCTATTGGGAAAGATTAGATATTGATGGACACATTTTAAAATGACCGGCTAGCCGTTGTAATTCAAATTCAAATTCAAATATGTCTAAGAAGGTTTTTGCTAGTATTTGGTCTGATGGGTTGCGAACGGCGGGGTAGCTAAAGAATTTATGTCTTCAGGACATTTGCAGTTGAAAGAGGATGATGAGGAAGTTTGGGTGGCCATCATGGGTCGATTCTTGTCCCTATGAGGTACCATTTTTTTTAGCATTCATGGTGAGACTTTGTGCAGGAAAGTTGATGAATCCAGGTTGCTTGTCTGCAAGCAATATAGTACAGGGATGGGCACGTAAACAAAATATCTGATTGGCTATGATATTTTAGAGATGCATTTATGATTAGACTTGTTTGAGTTAGGGTTAGTTATTATTCTATTGAAAATCTTATAGCCCTAGTTAGGTCTTAACTCCTGCCTACATGCAAAATAGGAGATTTATATATTAATTTTTGGAGCTTTTAGAGCTAAGAGTTGACAATTGTAATAGAAATTCATCTTTCTTAAGAGTTATCTATGGCATTTTTTTTTTCTCTCTGGCTTTTATAGTTGTAATCTTTCATTGATAATCCAAATATTGCAAAGGTATTTTGTGACATCTTCTTTGTCCCTATGGTTCCTTGTTTGAATTATCTCTTATTGAGTTGAAGTATATGTATGTTTGGAGTGACATATTAGGGTTCCTAATCCCTCTCTCTTTCTGCAATATTTGTGTATTCTTGTGGATGATTTGATGTGAATGCTTTTGTGGGTATACTACAACCCCCTAACAATCTTGTCTCATTCCTATACCGAGTTGCAGAGGTGAATGTTTGTCTGCAGGTTGTACATTATGTCTAAATACTTAGGAATGCTATTGTTTGTGAAAGTCTCTCTCTCTTTCCCTAAATAGCCTCTTTCTATTGCAGACCCCTCTATGAAATATTTATACAGGCCTATTTAGTGAGTTGTGATCTCCTAGACCTGAGTTGTTCATTATTTTCATCCTCTATACTGAGATTCAAACCCTTCATTTCGGTGTATCACCTAGTAGGTAGTTTGCTTTCAAGCATTTTTACTTTCAAACCTTCCTTTTATCCCTTTCCCTGAAAAGTTTACTTTTCATGTCAAGAAGAAAATTAGGGTGATTATTCAAGAGGAACCACCCTAGAATCTAGAGGTTTCATCTCGGTTAGCATAGGTACCACAACTTGGAGATAATTCCCATGTTATACTAGGTTATCAAGACTATGAGAGCTTGAAAAAAGGGTGCAAACTTAGTGTATAACACAGATAGGGACTCTAAGTTGATGAGTCATTTTTGGAAGATTTTGTGGAAAAATATTGGGACTAACCTCTCGTTTGGATCTTCTTACCATCCCAAAATAGATGGACATACCAAGGTGTTCAATAGGATTTTGGGCAATCTCCTAAGGTTTCTTACCAAAGAATATGGTGAAACATGGGACCAAGTCATTCTCCAAGCTAAATTTTCTTATAATGAAACTATAAATAGGACCACAGGTAAAGGTCCCTTTGAAGTGGTTTATGGAATTAATCCAAGAGGAATTTTTGAGCTTAGGGACTTAGGTGAAATCATAAAAAGAAGCAGATATCTAGAGGACTTTTCTTAGTCCATGAAGGAAATTCATAATTTAATCAAGCAGACACTAGTGGACAATACAACTAAGTTGATGAGAGGAAGAAAGATGTCTAATTCCAAGAAGGGTATCTAGTTTTGGTTCATTTAAGAAAGGCAAGGTTGTAGAAGGGAGTGCCTAATAAACTCCAAATGAGGAGACTAGGACCTTGTATAATTCTAGCTAAGTATTGAAGCAATGATTATAAAGTGGATTTTCTTGTAGATATATGTTTTTCTCTAGTGCTCAACATAGCCAACTTGGTGTATCTTACAAAGGACCAATCCTTGAGAATAGTCAAGGAGTGTCTGATGTTGTAGAAGATGCAGATAGTTTGAAATTACTAGTCAAACCAAGACCATAGGCTGAGAAGATACTAAGCTTCAAGGTAGATAATAGTACTAGGCATGAGGTGTATATGGACCACCTCATCAAGTGGCAAGGTATGGAAGAATCAAAGGCTACATTGGTACTTGAAATAGATTTCTATAGGATGGGCATTGATCCAACATTGGTCTCTTTAGTTGGGACTTAACTTCTTTTGTTTAGGGAAGAATGGTGTAGGAGAACCTAAGGTATTAGTTGAGTGTCTTAAATAATTTTGGCTTATACTAACTCTAGCCAAGTTAGTAAGTTAATAAGGACTCCTAGAGGGTCTTGGTGATTTTTTGATTTGGTAGTTTTTTTTTTTTTTAGGTTTGGAAGGTTGAGTCTTAATTGGTCTTAGGTTACACTTAGTTGTTTGTGGAATCTAGAGAGATAAAGAAGAGTCTAAGGTGCTGAAACCCTCCAAAATGTGTGAAGTATGAGAAAGTAATCATAATATGACCTTATAATTTTTTTTATATCATTTTAGATAGGGTGGATCACTAGGGATAGAAAGAATAGCAAAAAACTACAAAATTGTCAAAAAGTTCTCAAGACAAGTTTTACAACTTTACAAAGTTGCATGTCAAATCTTGTCCTAAGAGCTACAATGAAGGAAATAGGTTGTCTTAAGAAACCAACTATAAGAACACAAAGGTTGGAATATATTAATACCCTCAGGCTCAAATTCCAAGGCTGGATGGAATTAAGCCTTTTTTTGAATACAAGCATTAGTGTATTTTCAGTCATA
Source organism: Chamaecyparis obtusa (assembly GCA_027943335.1). Classification (NCBI taxonomy): domain Eukaryota; kingdom Viridiplantae; phylum Streptophyta; class Pinopsida; order Cupressales; family Cupressaceae; genus Chamaecyparis; species Chamaecyparis obtusa. The sequence goes on along the minus strand of BSBK01011123.1, from coordinate 201,907 downwards.
GTTGATATTTAATTAAGAAACTTGACACAAATGGATTAACCCTCCATTAATTTTGATTATCTTGTGTTAGTATATTTTTTTTCCTTTCTTCTTGTTGATTTTTGTGTTCTTTTGTGAAGTTTTTTGTAGGGTTTGTAAATATATTATGTTTTGCTAGTTCTCTAGCCTATAAAGAGTAAAGGTTAGAAAAATGGTTCATTCTTGAGATCCCTCAATGGAATAATCATGGACCTTTGGGATATGAGAGTGGAACCTATGTACAATGTATTATATCAATAAGGAGGGAAAAAGACATGTTTTTTTTCTAATTTTAAGACCTTTCCCTAGGCGAGCCCTATCAATGCCTGACTAGGAGCAAGGTAACTATTTGGGAAGGATACTTGCAGGGGTGGATTGAATTTGTGAATCCAATAATTTTGAAATGTGTATTGGGTCCCTATAGAGCCTCAAAAAAGATTTGGAACCCTAACCAATCCATTTGATCACATTTTGAATCAGTTAGATATTGAGACCTAGGAAAGCCCACTAAACCCTCATGAAACCCTCATGGTGTCAAAAAGTACTTTACAAATGCATGGGAGTATGAGACCCATAAAATATCTTATGGTTATACCAATGATTCATGGTTAAATATTTTATTATGTAGGTCCTTAAGGTCAAATTTGAAAGAAAGCCTAAAATCTAGGAGTACAGACCTAATTGGGTGCTCAAGGGCTACAAGGCAAAATTGCTAGTTTGGTGAAGATTGAGAAAATTGGTAAGAAGGAAGGATATTGATATGGGTAGAAAGTGTCAAGAAAACATTGATGACATGATTTTAAAGACCTCCACACCCCTGAAAAGTTTATTGAATATCTTGGAAGTGTATTGAAGTTGAAAAATCAAGGAGACTAAGGAACATAAGGGTATTGTGAACTTGATAAAACACCTAGAAGGAAGAGGAGTGTTGGCACCTTAGAGGTAAATCTTAAAAGAAATAGGAAGAGTCATATAAGAACATAGGAAGAAGAGGAAACTAGGTTGGAGAAGGTGTGAACTAGGTGCACCCTACGAAGATGAAATGATTTCTTATTCCAAATTTTGTGAAATTTTTCATTCCCAGGCTCGTGTATGAACATAAAAGGAGGAAAAAGAAATCTATAATATTTAATTATAAAATAAAACTCAAATAGTCACACAATTTGTTTCTTTTTACACAATCCCACTCTTCCCTTTCAATCTTACGAGTATACAATATTTATAAGTGAATATGAAACCTCTCATTTCACAAAGTCAGGAATAGTTACTAACATTAACAATTGTTGATGATCTAAAATCTTACCCAACTCTAAATTAGATAAAAACTATTCGGTAGGATTATCTTCTAGAAGCATTATATCCTTGATTGTGATTTGTTACTTTTTCATCAGATTCCCCAGGAACAAAAATATTGTTCATGGGATCCTATTCATGAGATCCTCAATAGTGACTCCATACTTGAATTGAACAATCTTGTCCTTCGTGACAAAAGTAAAAATTCACAAAAATTCTACCCATTTGACATGTCTCTGGCTTAATTTATGTTGACTACTGATAAATTGCAAAGCATGGTTATTAATGAACAAAACAAATTCCTTAAGCATGAGATAGTGCATCCATTTCTTAAATGCTTGTATGATGGAATAGAACTCTTAATCATATGTTGAATATCTCTTCTTTGCATCATTAAGATTTTCACTGAAGTAAGCAATAGGCTTGCTCTCTTGACTAAGGAAAACACCTATAGCAGTCTCATTGGCATCACACTCAACTTGAAAATCCTTAGTAAAATCAAGTAAAGACAAGATAGGTTCCTCTATAATTTTCCTTTTAAGAATAAGAAATTTTTTATTAATATCTTTTGTCCAATAGAATGTCTTTTTATCTCCCTTAATGGTATGATCCACTATTGAAGCAAAAATCCCACTAAAATTTCCTATGAATTTTCTCTAGAAACTAGCCAAACATTGAAAACTTCTTACGTCTAAGATATTCTTAGGGGTAGGCCATTCAATGATTTCCTTTATCTTGTCCTTTTCCATATTTAGTCCCTCTTGTGTGATGACAAATCTCAAGTAAACCAATTCTGTCTTCAGGAAAGTACACTTTTTGAGATTGATTAGTAGCTTTTTTTCATGCAGTTTATCTAATACAATCCTTAAATGTTTCAAATGTTCTTCCTTTGAACTACTATATACCAAGATGTCATCCAAGTATACTATGATAAACTTACATGTGAAATCTTTAAGAACCTCATTCATAAGATGCATGAAAGTGCTTGGACCATTAATTAAGCCAAATGGCATAACTAGCCATTCATAGAGACAATGGTTTGTCTTAAAGGCCATCTTCCACTCATCATGCTCCCTAATTCTAATTTGACGGTAGACACTTTTCAAGTCTATTTTATAAAAATACTTAGCCCTACTTAAACAATCCAATAAATCATAAATTATTGGCAAAGGAAAAATACACCTGATGGTAATTTTGTTGACTATTCTAGAATATGTGCACATTCTCTAGCTTCCATCCTTCTGAGGACTCAAAATGGTTGGAACTGCACAAGGGCTTAAAATTTCCCTTATGAATCCTTTCTCTAATAATTCTTGCACCTGTTTCTTAATTTCTTCACTCTCCCTCAGTGTTATCCTGCAGGCATATTTATTTGGAAGATTTTATCATAGAATCCAGTCCATGTGATGGCTGATACTCCTTAATGGAGGTAAATAATTAGGAAGATCATCCACTACTATCTCTTTATATTCTTTCAACATATCATGAATTTCTTTAGGAAAATCAATTGTCTTTGTGACAGTAACTACACTTTTAATCTTTCCTATCAAAGAAAAACTTACCTCTTCCTTCTTAAAGTGGTGTAAAAATGTGTAAAAATGTGGCAACTCATTCCTCCTTCAAGGGTGTAAGAATGTTCTTCTTCCCATCTTTCTCAAAAGTGTTGGTATTGTCTCAACGATCATGCATAACCATTCTATGATATTGTCAAGGCCTTCCAAGAAAAATGTGGTATACATCCACGAGCATAACATCACACATTATTTGATCTATGTAAGTTCCTATTTGTAAATCCACTTTAGACTAATCATAAACCAATAATTGAAATCCTTTTTACAACCATGACACTTTGTAAGGAGTAGGATGTGTTACCTTTTTCAAGCCTAGTTTCTCCACCATCTCTGTTGAAACTAGATTGTCTATGCTCCTGCTATCTATGATGATTTTTCAACATTTTCCTCCACTATTTCATGTTTCTTTGACTAGATAATTTCTTTGAAGTTGTTCTATCACCTCCTTGTTGGGTTTGAGTAACACCCTTTTCACTGAGAGTGATTCACCAACTTCAGGTTCATCAATATAAGTGATAGGTTCATGTACATATTCCTCCTCTTCACCTTCAACAATGTGTACACTCCTTTGATTTGTGGTAGGATTTTATGGACACTCATAAGATCCATATATGTATTTGTTACATTTAAAACATTTTCCAAGAAATACTCTACCTCTACCTCTTGAATAAAGCCTTCATCTAAAAGAGTTATTACCTTCATATGTATGTTCTTGTTAATGCGAGCTACTAGCTTCTTCTTTTTGCACTTGGTATTGTCCTTTAGTCCTTGTGATCCTCTTCCTTTGAAACTTTGACTTTTCCCTCTTGAGCTTTGTGTTTGTTTCCTGGATAATTTCTCTTCGGCTTTAAGAGCATATTGGTATGCTTCCTCCACTGTTCTGGGACAAAAAAGGTTAATTTTATCTTGAATATTGTATTCCAATCCATTGAGATATCTTGCCACTTTTTCACCATCATCTTCAATGTGACCAACTCTAATGGTCAACCTATAAAATTGTTCTATGTAATCTTTAACTATCATGTCCTTTTCTCTAAGATTTTATAATTTCTTGAAAAGATTAAGTTGGTAATCTTTGGGCAAGAGTTTACCTTTATAGTTTTGCCAACATTTTGTCCCAACTATTTATCTTGGGCTTTCCTTGTTGCATCCTTTCATCTTGTACTCCATCCCACCAGAGGGATGCATGACCCTTCAATTGAGTTACCATAAATTTCACTTTCTTGTTATTAGCAACATTTTTTTATTCAAAATACTTGTTCATTGCACTGATCCAATCGACCAATTCCTCGACATATAGGCTGCCTTCATACATAGGTACTTACATCCTTGGCTTGGAACCAACTCCTAGAATTACTCTAACGATTCTTGTTTCAACTCCTTATTCCTCTTCCCTTTGAGGTTCCACCTCTTCATCACTAACATCCCCTATGTAAGATCCTCTTCTTTTTGCAAGTTTCATGACTTCCAATCATGCCTCCATGTATCTCTCATTCCTTCCATAATTTTTGTATTAGCAGCTTTCCTTCCTGGACCTCTTCCTCTTCCTCATCCTCTAACTCTAAGTGCCATCTCTTGGCAAAGAAGGTCTTGTCTCCCATTGACTGGGATTTATTCACTTTCAGAGACCAATAATGATAAGGGGCTGAAAAAAAAATTCTTCTCATGCAGATTTTCATTTTAAAAAAAAAATAGAATGCTTTCTCCTTCACTTTATATGATGGATAATTTAGAAAAAAAATATTTCAAATATGCAACCAACATAAAATTATGGATATTTTAGTAAAAAATCATCACCTTTTGTCTTAAACTACTCATTTACTAGAATGGATTCTTCAAAATGACTTATGGATTTGGATGTTCCTTGCTCCTAGCTTTCCAGAACATTTTAAATTTCTCAATATCATTGAAAATCAAGAAAGTTATGGAAATTTTATTGGTACTAATTTTTTTTACAACAGCCCTCACAGTGACACCTTCTCTAACAACTGTTCACACAACAATGATTTGCAATTCAAAAACCACAAAGATGTGATGGTGGCCAGTTAAAACACAATGCCCTTCTTTCTTTCCAAAGATATCTGTAAACTGGTTCGAACAACTACATGTACCAATATGTTCGCCAACTTTCGAAAGACACACAGTCACAACTGAGATCTTGAAAAACTAAGATCAGTTTATGAAGTACACCAAATGATGATCTGCAGATACGACCACCAATCTTTTCATTATCAGACCAAGATATTACACATTGAGAAGGCAAGCAACAATCACATGATCAGTAGGTACATGAGGTGAACCAACATTCAATCGGTCTTCTCAAATATTGATTGCAGTTGACAGATATTGGTACCCGATTTGGAAGATCAACACATTAATAGGCATAGGAAATGAACCTCGCTCTAATACCAAAAATGGTGTATGAGCACAAAAGGAGGAAAAGAAACTCTGTAATTTTCAATTATAAAACAACACTCAAAGAGTCACACAATTTGTTTCTTTTTACACAAGCCCACTCTGCCCTTTCTATCTTACCGGCCTACAATATTTATAAGTAAGTATGAAACATCTCATTCCACAAAATTTGGAATAGTTACTAACATTAACAATTGTTGATGATCTAAAATATTACCCAACTCTAAATTAGATAAAAACTGCTTAGTAGGATTATCTTCTAGAAGCATAATCTTTGATTGTGATTTGTTGCTTCTGTATCACAGACTCAATGAAACTAGAATCAAAATGGTCTTCTAGGTAGAGAAATGGTAGCGTAAGGGTACCCAGTAGAGAAATGGTGTTGATTGAGATTTGTGCATTTAGAAGTCTGATTAAAGCTTTAATTTGACAGAATCTTTGAAGTATAATCCTTCTTGGTATGTACTGTCTGGCAATTGTGGAGGAACAAACATGATTGGAGTTCTCATTGGAGGTGATTTTACTAAAACTTCCACTCTATGTAACATTTCTTCCATAGCAAGAGATTGTAAATAAATTTTCGTCTATTTTCTTAAATCATTTTCTCAAAAAAATCAAAGACTAAGTTTTACTAGTTTGTGCTTTAAATTTCATTAAAAATCCATTCTCCATGTTGTAAGTCGTTAAAGATTTTGCTAAACATTTGTCTCAACAAATCGAAAACTAAGTTTTACTTGTCAGTGCTCTGAATTTCTTTCAAAATTTGTTCTCCGTGCTGGAAGTCGATTTTACTAAACATTTTTTAGAAGAAATTGAAGACTAAGCTTTTCTTGCCTGTGCTTAAAATATTTTTGACAATATGTTTCCATGTTGGAAGCCATTAAAGATTTTGCTAAACATTTTTCTCAAAAAATTGAAAACTAAGTTTTACTCGTCTGTGCTCTAAATTTTTATGAAAAACTGTTCCCCACGCAAGAAGTTTTTAAAGATCTTGGCAAACATTTTTCACAAAAAATCTCAGACAAAGTTTGATTACTTTGTGCATTAAATTACTTCTAAAAGTCTGATTTCCATGCTACAAGAACAGACAAAGATTTTGCATTTAAAATAATCTTTCCCTAAAATCTTGTTTTTACAGGAATAGTTGCAGGGGCAGAAATGGTACTAATACTGCGGTGAAGAAGGCCCAGCACATGGTGAGGGAGGACATCGAGAAAGTAATGAACAAAATAGGTTGGGACTTCCAAAACTAAAAGGAAATGGAATCCTTAGGAAGATATGCTTTTACTTCAAGCAACAAAAGTAGAGAATAAATTGTTGCAGGACATCAAAGAAAGCAGCCTGTTTTAATATCTTTGAAATGACTGCTTTGTATTGATTCGATGCAATTACTTTAATAACTGGGTTTTCCTTCAAGGTAATAAATGGAGGAATATTGAATAAAACCATGTGCCTTGATGCTGTAAAAGGAAAAGAATCAGACACAAGTAATCTCTATGTTTCCCATTACTTATGCTTTTCCATTGCCTGTCATGTAAGCTTATATTTTACAGTTACAGTACAATAGACCACAACATCATTTCTGTGATTGTCACTATGGATTTTTGGGTTGAATGGATTGATTTTGTTTTATTGGTATGGTCTCAAAATGTCCTTCAACTTGTCATCTTGATGACCTCCTTCTATAACATCAACAATATGCGACTGTTATACTATATTTCCTCACCTTACATATATGTGATCTGGCATTATTCATAGAAACCCCATTCCACAGTTTTCATCTCAGTGCTAGTTACAACTTCTTAATTGCTTTTTGAAGATTCTGAAATAGTCCACAAAATTCTCTTTGTTTATTTCCTGCAATCGAGGCATGCTAAAACAATTCGCAGCTTTATCCACAATTCTTCAATATTTCTTGAATTAATTTTTTACATCTTCCAATTGCGTTTAATAAAAGAAATTCATCGTCGGGTATATCCAGCAACAACGATAATAATAGCAACATATACAGGGCTTCAAAAATATGTCTTAGCTGACAGTTTGAAACAAAGCCCAGTGCTCAAATAACATACAGGGTAGCGCAACAAGAGACAAAAGCAACAGCATAAAAGATGCATACAATTTTGTTTCAGACAATGGACAGGGCATACCCAAACAAGAGAACAAAACAAACATCTTTCATTTCTATTGATTGATGATTGAGCATCTAGGCAAGATAGATAAAATTCAACTAAATTAAATTCAGGCTCTTTGCTGAAATTCGCATGTCCTATTGATGCAGGAGCATCCTGGGTGTAAGAGCAATCTTGCATCACCCAAAAATATTTCTACTTTTGTATTCAATAAAGGCTATTTTGTGCAGAGCTGCTATTTATGGAAAGTTACTATTTTTGGTAATTTTCGTATGTGCTCAGAATGATCTGATTTCTTTCTTGGAGGTTCATTTTGGTCATATAAGTCTACCAGTAAAGCTTCATTTCCAGATCAAGTGTATGTTGGAAGATATTGAAGATTTTCGGTATTGGCAGCAGGGTACAGAAACTTTGAACTCAGTTTTGAAGGCTTTAGAGGCCCCGGATGAGGTCGAAAATTTGGGTGACAGGCGCTTGCGCGAGTTAGACCTGTAGAGCACTTCGTGGCGTTTCCGAAATAGGGTTATAATAGCCGATCGGGTCAACTGGTGATGACTTATGGTCTTCGGAAGTTGGGCCACCTGAAATGGCGAAAAATAATTTTCTTCAAAATTTCTGTTTGGGTTTCAAAGGTTATCTTGAGCCGACTATGATGTAATAAAATGTAAAATAAAATAATTCTAAGTTTGGTCGGCCTTATTGGCTAAAATTCTGGAACCTTCCCAGGCGGTGAAAAAAATTGCCTATATAAGGAAGGCTGTATTATTGTCTTAGGCAGTTCAGAATAGTTCTGGGTAGTAGATCTGGGTAATAGTTCAAGGCTTTGTCCTACAGAATATTGTAAGGGAATGCCCATGTGGCTTTGCATATTGTAATTCTGAAAGTTTGTAATTCCACATTTGTGGAGATAATAAGAAGCCAATTTTCTGTTCTTGCATATTGTTGTTGTTTCTCTATACCTGTTATGTGTTTTTGGTATTAAGGGGAGCACCCTTCATCAAGTGGTATCAGAGCAGGAGTTCTTGAGTGTGTAAACAGATCGCCGACTGTGAGGCAGTTTGCACCAGGACCGTGGCTAGGGTTTCAGCGTGCATTGCGAAAATGCCTCCACGAAGGGAACATGGCGGAAGAGCTGGTGTTGTAACGCCTGAGGTTAGAGAGTTGCAGAGACAAGTGCGAGCATTAAAAGAAGAGATTCGCAGAGGAATGAATCTTAATGTCAGAGATGAAAGCGAGGATGAAGCCGAAGAAGAATATCAAGAAGGAGAAGTTGAAATTGTGAACCAGGAGGAAGAAAGACTTTTTCGGGCGATTTCCAAGATTGGGAAAAGACCTAAGATTGAGGTTCCTACATTTTCTGAAAATCTTAACCCAGAGGAATTGATTGACTAGATCAATGAATGTGACGAATATTTTGAGTACGAAGATGTTGACGATCCTGATAGGGTCAAATTTGCGAAGGCCAGATTGAAAGGTCATGCGAAGATCTGGTGGCAAGAAATTCAGTTGGAGCGAAATAGAAGAGGGAAAGATAAAATCACAAGATGGGATCGGATGGTGGAAAAATTGAAGCGACAGTTTATTCCTGTTGATTATGAGCTTGACCTACTGAAGAAAATGCAGAGTTTGAAGCAAGCAGGAAGATCTGTTCAGGAGTATACAGAGGAGTTCTACCGACTTCTCATCAGAACAGGCCATGTAGAAGCTGATAAGGAGAAAGTTGCCCGATACCTTAATGGGTTAAGGCCAAGCGTTCAGGAGGAGTTGAATCTGGTTCGAATGAACAGTATTGAGGAGGCATACCAATTTTCCCTAAAGGTAGAGGAAAAGCTGAACAAGAAGTTCGAGAGCAGACAAAACGGAAGAGGTCGCGGTGGACGATCTAGTGGACGGTCATATGGTGGCCGAAATGAAAATCCAAAAAAGAAGGATGAGGCCAGTAGCAGTCAAAATCAGTGAAGAAATAATTCCAATCGCTTCCAGGATCAGAATAATAGAGATCAGAGAGGAAGAGGAAGGGGACAAGGATCTGGAAGAGGTGGCTTTCGTGGAACATGTTTTCACTGTGGAGAAGAAGGTCATAGGGCATTTGAATGTCCTCAGCGCCAGGGCAGAACAGACAGGAGAAATGAAGGCCAGACCAGAGTTGCACATGTAGATGAAGATGCCAGATCATCAAATTTTGAAGATGCTGAAAGAGGAGAAACGTTGATTAACAGAAAAGTCCTGTTGAGTGGTGAGAATGAACCTGAGCAAAGGAGGAGCCTGTTTCGCACCAGGTGCAAGTGTGAAGGTAAATGTTGTGATGTGATTATTGATAGTGGAAGCACTGACAATTTGGTGTCAGAAGAGATGGTGACAAAGTTGAAGCTCAAGAGACAGAAACACCCACATCCATATCGGATTGCCTGGGTACAGGATGACCACAAGGTCATGGTCAATGAACAATGCCTAGTGAAGTTCAAGATTGGTAGATACCAAGATGAGGTATTGTGTGATATCATATCTATTGATGCATGTCATATGTTGTTGGGCAGACCATGGCAGTTTGACAGATGTGCTGTACATGATGGTCGTGCGAATACCTATTCCCTGACAAAGGATGGAGTGCGACATAAGCTAAAACCATTGAAAGAGACTGAAGAAAAGGTATGTGGTAATGCAAGGATAACTTTTGTTGATGCAAGAAATTTTCTAGATGGTATGAGGCATGAGCATGTATGTTTTGCTTTAATTCCAAAAGCTGGTAAAGAGAAAGTAGAAGATGTTCTTGTAGAAGTTGTAGATTTGTTGAATGAGTTTCAAGATATTGTATCCGATAACGTGCCTGATGGATTACCACCAGTCAGGAAGATCAGTCATCAGATGGACTTGATCCTAGGAGCGAGTTTTCCGAATAAGGCAGCACACAGAATGACACCTACAGAAAGTGAGGAGTTGAATAGACAAGTACATGAGTTGTTACAGAAAGGATTGATCCGTGAAAGTCTGAGTCCGTGTGCTGTACCAGCGGTATTAGCACCAAAGAAGAATGGAGAATGGAGGATGTGTACAGATTCTAGGGCAATAAACAAGATCACAATCAAGTATAGGTTTCCATTGCCACGAATGGATGATATTATGGACTATTTGAGTGGAGCTGTGTATTTCTCAAAGATAGATCTGAAAAGTGGATATCATCAGATTCGGATCAGAGAAGGAGATGAATGGAAGACTGCCTTCAAGACAAAGGAAGGACTATATGAGTGGTTAGTCATGCCTTTTGGGCTAACCAATGCACCGAGCACTTTCATGCGGCTCATGAATGAGGTTCTGAAAGAATTTCTGGGTAAGTTTTTCATTGTTTACCTAGATGATATTTTGATCTTTAGTAAGACATTGGATGAGCATATGATGCATATTCGTATGGTATTTGAGAAGTTGAGAGAAGAGAAATTGTTGATTAATTTGAAGAAGTGCAGTTTTGTGAAGAAAGAGTTGGTGTATTTGGGATTTGTAGTTTCAGCAAAAGGTCTAAAAATGGACCCAGAGAAGGTACAGGCTATCCTTGAATGGCCTACTCCGAGGAGTGCTACTGAGGTAAGATCTTTTCATGGTCTAGCTAGCTTTTATAGAAAGTTTATCAAAAATTTTAGCAGTATTTGTGGACCCTTGACCGAAACAATGAGAGGGGATAGAAAAGAGTTTGAGTGGACTAATGGGGCAGAAAAAAGTTTTCAATTGTTGAAACAAAAAGTTACAGAACAACCAGTTTTAGCACTTCCAGATTTTAATAAGGTGTTTCAAGTAGATTGTGATGCTAGTGGTACTGCAATAGGAGCTGTTATGAGCCAAGAAGGTAAACCTGTTGCTTATTTCAGTGAGAAATTAAATGATGCCAAGAGAAAATATTCTATTTATGATTAGGAATTTTATGCTATAGTTCAGGCATTGAAAAAGTGGAGGCACTATCTGCTTCCTAAGGAGTTTGTTTTGTATACTGATCATCAAGCTTTGCAATATTTGAATAGTCAAGGAAAATTGAATCAAAGGCATTTAAAGTGGGTTGAGTTTTTACAGAGTTATACATTTGTTTTGAAACACAGGAATGGAAAGTCTAACAGGGTTGCAGATGCTCTTAGCAGAAGGCAACTATTGCTGACAGAAATGCAGATTGAAGTGGTTGGGTTCAAGGAACTCAAGAATTTGTATCCAGAGGATCCTGATTTTGGTGAAGCTTGGAAAGCTTGTACAGAACCTGTTACTCTAGATAGGATGAAATGGCTGGATTTTATCATCCAAGATGATATGCTATTTAGAGGGAGTTAGTTGTGCATTCCACGAAGTTCTATGAGGGAGAATCTCATCAAGGAGAAGCATAGTGGAGGATTGGCTGGACATTTTGGTCATGATAAAACCCTTGCTTTGGTTGGTGAGAATTATTATTGGCCACAATTGCAGCAAGATGTGAAGAAGTTTGTGCAGAGTTGCAGAGTATGTCAGATGGCGAAAGGAGTGAAGCAGAATACAGGGTTGTATCAGCCATTACCTATACCAGAGAAGCCTTGGGAGGATATCAGTATGGACTTTGTTCTTGGTTTACCGAGGACACAGCGGGGACATGATTCAATTTTTGTAGTAGTTGACCGATTTTTAAAGATGACACATTTCATTCCCTGCAAGAAGACTAATGATGCTGTTCATGTAACAGAATTGTTTTTCAGAGAAGTAGTGAGACTTCATGGTTTGCCAAGGACCATAGTTTCAGATCGGGACACTAAGTTTGTAGGATATTTCTAGCGTACATTGTGGAAGAAGTTGAAGACAGATTTGAAGTTCAGTTCATCACATCATCCACAGACTGATGGACAGACATAGGTGGTGAATAGAAGTTTGGGAAATCTGCTGAGATGTTTGGTTGGAGATAAGCCAACAGGATGGGATTTGATTTTACCACAGGCAGAATTTGCATACAATAATTCTGTCAACAGGAGCACTGGTAAATCACCATTCCAGATTATATATGGAAGTAGTCCAAGAAATGCATCTGAGTTGAGAAAGATAGATAAAGGAGAAATAAGTAGTGCTGAAGCTGAGGATTTTGCAGAACATTTGAAGAACATCCATGGGGAGGTGAGGAAGCATATTACCAAGATGAACGCACAGTATAAGGCTAAGGCAGATGAGAAAAGGAGGTATAAGGAATTTCAGGTTGGTGATGAAGTCATGGTTCATTTGCGGAAGGAGCAGTTTCCAGTTGGTACATATAACAAGCTGAAAATGAAGAAGTTTGGACCATGTAGGATACTGAAGAAACATGATTCAGGAAACGCATATGAGGTAGAATTGCCTACTGAGCTAAATATTTCACCAGTGTTTAACATTTCAGATCTGACAGAGTATCATGAAGGAGGTGTTGAAGATGAGATCGCAGCAGCACAGTGGAGTATTCCAACAACTAGTTCAAACACTAAGGAGATCGAAGATATACTGGACAGTCGTGTTGGCAGAAGCACAAGGAACAGGACATATGAAGAATATCTGGTCAAGTGGAAAGGACGACCTGTTGAAGATTCATCATGGCTGACAAAGGAGGGGGTTAGCCGTCTTGATTTTCCTCTGCACACCTGAGTCGTGACAGGGTCACTTCTCAAATTACCCCGGGTGTCTGATGCAGGAGCATCCTGGGTGTAAGAGCAATCTTGCATCACCCAAAAATATTTCTGCTTTTGTATTCAATAAAGGCTATTTTGTGCATAGCTGCTATTTATGGAAAGTTACTATTTTTGGTAATTTTCGTATGTGCTCAGAATGATCTGATTTCTTTCTTGGAGGTTCATTTTGGTCATATAAGTCTACTAGTAAAGTTTCATTTCCAGATCAAGTGTATGTTGGAAGATATTGAAGATTTTCAGTATTGGCAGCAGGGTACAGAAACTTTGAACTCAGTTTTGAAGGCTTTAGAGGCCCCGGATGAGGTCAAAAATTTGGGTGACGAGCGCTTGCGCAAGTTAAGCCTGTAGAGCGCTTCGTGGCGTTTCCGAAATGGGGTTATAATAGCCGATCGGGTCAACTGGTGATGACTTATGGTCTTCGGAAGTTGGGCCACCTGAAATGGCGAAAAATAATTTTCTTCAAAATTTCTGTTTGGGTTTCAAAGGTTATCTTGAGCCGACTATGATGTAATAAAATGTAAAATAAAATAATTCTAAGTTTGGTCGGCCTTATTGGCTAAAATTCTGGAACCTTCCCAAGCGGTGAAAAAAATTGCCTATATAAGGAAGGCTGTATTATTGTCTTAGGCAGTTCAGAATAGTTCTGGGTAGTAGATCTGGGTAATAGTTCGAGGCTTTGTCCTACAGAATATTGTAAGGGAATGCCCATGTGGCTTTGCATATTGTAATTCTGAAAATTTGTAATTCCACATTTGTGGAGATAATAAGAAGCCAATTTTCTGTTCTTGCATATTGTTGTTGTTTCTCTATACCTGTTATGTGTTTGTGGTATTAAGGGGAGCACCCTTCATCACCTATCAAGAATCTTAATCGAAATTCAATAGACAAACAGGGTATTGATTTTAAGAATAAATCCTTAATGTAGTGAAACTTTTTTTATAAACCCATCTTACTAATTTTGGATTTAACATGGATGCGGAACTAAATCATTACAAAAGAAATTTAGACATAATTATTTCATACATACCTGCCAATATGATTGAAGCTCCCAGTCCTTGTCTTTCTTGTATTTCTCCCATTGATGAGTATTTCAATCTCCCTGCAATATCAATTTCCCATTCTTTCTTTTCCATAGTGCAGCTAGGCATCAATCGGCCCTCTGGAAGTAACATACAACGGAAGCACAAGCATTAAAAAAACAATTGAAGCCAGTTCACCATGAAACAGAGCACTTCTTCAGGGCTTCCCCATAATTCAATCCAGAACACTCACACGCAAACTCATTAAAACACAACATTTCTACCATCGCACATTAAAATGACACCCACTCAACATGCATTTCCAATCAACCAGAATGTTAAAACATTCAGCAAATGCAATCCAAATGGATACGAAACGCCCCACCTCTGGATCCACCATTAAACCTCACTTTTGAAGCTCAAATAATGCAACCACACTAAAATAGAGCAATGCAACCACCACCCATGACCAGCTCTGATGCTTAGATGTATCTTTCTGCGAAGGAATATTATGTCCCACATACTCAGCGGTTCCGATGCTTAGATGTATCTTTCTGATGTCTATCTGGCGGCACCGCTGAGCTTTATATCTCCTTCGGGGATCCCCATTTGGTTGAATCGTTGAAGCGTTCTAACTTTTAACATATTCTTTTCCTATCAAGGGATCGCTCAGCTTTACATCTCCTCCGGAGATCCCATCTTGGTTGAATCGTTGCAGCTCTGTAACTTTTCTTCCAGAGGAATTTTTGGTGCACAATGTATTTTTTATCAAATGAAGTTTTGGTGCACCATGAACAATGTTTTGCTGCTTTCTTTTCTTGATCAAGATGTTTTGTAAAAGAGCCCAAATCAATTTTTCTCATTGTTTGATAGTGATATCAAATTGAACTTAAATGCATTAACGATGCGGCTCTTGATTCTTCAAGCCATTAAAATTCTGATCCACGAAACAAACCATCTCATGTAACAATCTACAAAGGAGGAAGGGGAAAATGATGTTTAATTTGAAACAAACCATCTCATGTAACAATCTACAAAGTTTCTAAAACAGTCATGCCCAAATAAAACTGTTGAAAAATGGAGCGTCTGCAACGGTAACATGTTTTTAAATTCAACGGTACAATATTTGTTTAGGTTGATAGGTAACGTGATCTTTTTTGGAATTCGGTTTTCTTTTTTCCTCAACACTAATATGGAATGCTTTTTGGAACACTAAATATAAAATAATAACAAACTCCCAAATTTTATTTTTAAATTATTCATTCATCTATTCAAATATACAAAAATAAATTGGATAATAGACTGAAATCAATTAAATACAAAAAATATTAAATAGATAAATGAGAAGAAATTTAGAGAAAAATATTAATTTTTAAAAAATTAATTGAAAAGGAAAGGTGGTGCCGCTTAAAGATTCAATAAAAAATTTTATTGGTTGGAAATTATTAAACCTATAACATTCACAAATTTTAAATTTAGGTGAAAATTAAGTCTAAATTTCAATAAAATTATAATTGAGCTGACAAATAAAAAATAAAAAATATAATTGTATAATTGATGCAACAAATATATTTTAAATTAATATCGATTTGTATGTTAAATGGTAATTTATTAAAACCAAAAATATTTTTTATATCTTATATAGCACATATATAAAACTTTCTATAAAAAGATAGTATTCCACATCTTAGAACTTGATTTAGCTTAGCAACGATTTGAGAAAAATCATAGGTTTTTTCATCAATACTATTTTGATTTAATTTAGTTGTAGAAAGGAAGGCTCCATCATCATTGATTTTTTATTTAATTCAACACATCAAGTGTATATCATCGCGAGTATTTATGACGTGCACAAATATCATGTATCGCATCTATTATTTGGTTATTGTATGCTAAACTAAATAAAAATCTAGTCAAGATGATGGAGGTCATCCTTTCACTTGAAGTATCACATAATTATCATTTAACATTGTCCTAAGAAACAATATGACATGTATGCACAATGATGAAGTAATAAGGGAAAGCAGAAAAGGTGATAGAAAAAATTGTAGATACAACTAACATTTTACCCTACTACTCGATCTATGAGTGCAACTAGCACATCTAAGACAACATGGTGAAATTTAGTCATGTAAGAAGATGGTGAGGTCGGAGAAGATGAAGATGCAAGAGTTAAAGCGAATGAAGTGGGAGACGGTATGTTCAATACCCTTATTTTGGCACTTTTTGTTGGTGCTATGGTTGCTACAAAAGCTAATGACTCTCTTTGATGTCGATTCTTACTATTGGCCTGAAATCAAAGGAGATTGTCCTTTGTATCATTCTATTAGTATTTTTTCTCCTTTCAATAAAAATGGATTTGTAGATCTAATATATGATGATGATGATGATGATGACGATGATGATGATGACAACGACAATGATGACGATGATGAACTTGATATCCTTTTGGAAGTGGTTTAAAGTAGAAAAATGTTTGTTGGAGACATGGAGGAAAAAAAAACTTGGTTCTTTTTAATGATTCTCTTTTGGACGAGTCCAATACTTGGTTGAGGTACTCGATCAATAGAAGATTATTTGGAAATTGTCTCAATATTGATGATGTTAGAAAATGGGTCTTTTTGAGTTTGGAAACGTAAAGGACAGGTTCAATTTTTTCTACGTTGAATATTTTTTAATTCTTTTATTTTCCTTTTCTAATGAGAAGAAATGTTGTAGAATCCTTCCTGGTTGCCCATAGTATGGGTTTGAATGGTCTTATTCTTTAAAATTGATCTCATAGTTCTGACTTGTGAAAGGAAATATTCTAGTTTTGTGTTTGGGTTTATTTTCCTAGATTTTCCTTGAATTTTTGGAACAAAAAGATTCTTACCTGATTTTTAAGTTCTTTTTATTTGATCGATTTTGTGCACTTTTGGTTCTCACATTATCCTCTGAATTTGGGAAATGGGTTCAACAAGTTGAATTTTAAGACTCTTTTTTATTTTTCAAGCTTGCAATATAGTGGATCATGCATATGATTTCTTCTTGGAAAGTATGAACTAACAAATTGTTTAGAAAAAGAAGGATCAAATGCCACTTTAAGGATCCTATTCCCACCTTTTGTGAGGTTCAAAAAATTGAGTGCTTGAGGATGGATTATGATTTGGAGTCACTAGAAGGGTGTGTCATTGACTTTATGTCTCTTCCTTGTTCTAAGAAGGTTATATTTAGGGAGGAGGATCCTACTACTATGATCAAGAAAAGTTCTTTGGATCATTTTTTAAAACCATTCTAATTTTAGGCTAGTTTGTTTTCTTTAAATCTATTGTTTCTTGTTATTTTTTTGTTTTTATGTTGTTTCTATTTGGTGGTTTGTTGGGATCTTAACTTCTCATCTTTTCCTTTGTACAAGGGATCATGGATATTCAAAATGCCTACTTATCTAATAAAAATAGAATGATGTGTGCACTTCTAATATGATTCTTATATTTGTATGAACACTTTTGTTCAATATTAAAAAATGTTTGCATTTAATTCAATTACAAATGACATTATGAACAAGTAACTCATTGCACACTTAGCCATTAATTGTAATCTTGTTCTAAAGTTTTATTTCTTTATTTTGTGAAAGTATAATTTTCTCTACAAATCTTGGCCTTTAAGATCATGTACTCTTCTTCTTGATAGGAAGTGAAGGCTCATAATATACTTCCTTTATTAATATATTGGAGGAAGCATGTGCACAAATTAGAAATAATCATATAAAAACAAGGAAAAAATACTAAATAAATACATCATATCACAATTGCTTATAGAGGAATATCATTCTAGGAGAAAACCTAGACTTGAAAAAACTTGATATTACTTACTAACCAATTATTAGAATAGACTTGTAGGATCTAATCCTTTACAAGAGTATCACCAATAAGAGATCCAAATTTATTCTATTAGCATAATAATACTTTCAAAAGTCAATATTAAGATCTTTATTTCAAACATGCAATAAATAGGAGAAATAATAAAAAAAATATCAAATGGTAATTTAAGGAATCTATAATCTAAAATAACCCAAAAATACAATGCACAAATTTTAAGCTCAATATTTAACACTCAAATCATAATTCTATACATGTGATAAAAATAAAATATTATTTTCATCTACCATATGTTTATCATAACTCACTTGCCAACTTGGAAAATTCATTTTGGATCTATTATCCCCATTCAAATATGTCTTATTCCATGTGAAATGTGGTGAAAATGGGGATCACTAGCCTTAACATGCTAACTAGAGATCAAACTTACTCCCATCAATCATTTCGTTAATGGAGTAATTTAAAAATTTGCCTAGCTTTAAACTAATTGAGATAGGTATGAGTTGGTAATGAACTAATGTGATTGAATTATCCTCTTTTTATTGATTCAATGTGATTGGATAAGATGCAAACAAAAATTAGGTGAAAAGGTATGCAATTTCACACTAATCAACATGATAAAAAAGTTATAGGTCTAATATATCAATTTTAAATATAAATATGGGAAGAGGAATCAAAGAGAAGTGTGTCATTTAAATCAGCCTCAAAATAGAAGGAATATTTTGGTAGGAAACATAATCCCAACAATTTCTATTACTAATATCACACATGGATTTGGACTCGAGATGTTTATCTAATCCTTCCTATGAATTTTCTTAGAAATATGTTATAATAATTCACTAAGGATGGACTATTTTGCAAATTGTTACCTCCCTTGTCATTTTTTCAACATCCAATTTTCCAAAGACCTAGTTTACACATCTTAGATCCATAAAACCTTGCTCCTAGATATGAAAACCCATAGATAAGAGGGATAAAAATTATATTTGTGTTGTAAAAGTTCTTTCCTTACTTAACGTCCATGGATTCAATCTTCCTATAGCAATAATGTCTAAAAATAAACCTTGAATCTAAACTAAAGAATGCCAAATCACAATGATATACCTTCTCTAATGGATTCTCCTTGTCTTGAAACTGCTATGAAAGTTGATGATGCTAAGAAGGAGGATCATGCATGTATCCACTTATGGAGGAACCACATGAAATTGATCATGTATGTCATCTTCAATGCTAGAAATCTTCCATTTCTTTCTTAAAAATGATTGAAGTTCTTTCTTGATTTCTTGATGAGAGATGAATTCCTTGAAGTTTGATGTTTAAATAGGTGAGACTCATAAAACATGTTGAAAATTTTCAAATTAGATTGATGTGGATAGTATTTTCCCTCTCATCATTTTCAAACCATTAAAATATTCAAATTAGGTATTTTTTGGCTACAAACTAGTGCCCAACACCTTTTTTCCATGAGGATTGGGGCATTAGGCACCCTAATCTAGTTTTAGAGGTTTCGAAAGAGGCTAGGGAGAAAGAAGAGTACCATGCTTGTAAAATTGTGCCTTGAGTTGAGAAATATCAGTTAGATTTGGGGGCATAGAAATAGAGCACTAAAATAAAGCGTAAGTGAGCATGGAATTATTTGAAGATACAATCTATGAAACTACACCATGTTATAAAATGTTCAAAAATTCATTATCGTGCAACTCTTTAATGTTTCATTAATATTTTTTATATTTCCAATGTGGAAGGCCCAACTTTCAAAGTCCACCATTTTGTCAAGTCCCTATTAGTTGTATCTATTTAATGTATGTTGAGAAAAAGAAAAGAAAAATAAATAAATAAAGAGATAATAAAAATTAATAAAATAAAATAATTACTAAAAAGTTAAAGAGGCATGGTGATAAATCGTGGGCCTACTAGGCATACATTCATGGGAGATGACAATGGGAGTCAAGCACAAACATAGGATCCCATTGAAGAGAACACAATTATAATGAGAGGGGGGGGTGAATCAGTATAATAATTTTTTTTGCAATTTAAAACCTGTTTCACATAAGTAACTTCAAATATAGAAAACCACAACAAATAAATTCTTTTTATATTAACTTGTTTTTTTTTACAATGATTTGTAGGCCCCGACCTACTAGAGGCTCCAACCCCTATGTTTATGAGAAACAACTCACTGGAAGCTCCAACTCCCACACTTCGCAGGAACCGACCTACTAGAAGCACCAACTCCTTCTTTTGTCTTCATGAGCTCCAACTCACTACACATAAACTACTTTTCCACCTTGACACTGTTGCTCTCTTCAACTGATGATGGATACTTTGTATCTTTTATCTCTATAGGTCAGGCAATAACTCTTCACTTTTCTTCTTATTTTCAAAGATATATCTTTACAAATGTAAATATATATATCAGATTATAAATCTAAATAAATAATTTATATTTTATCCACACTTGTATTCTCCTGAATATATATATATATATATATATATATATATATATATATATATATATATATATATATATATATATATATATATATAATTCTCCATTTTTCTTTTTTTCTTCTCACTGCTTTTCTTCTCTTGTATTTTCTAATTGTTGACTTTTCTTTTTCAAATAACTTCTTCCATGGGTATGTGCAGGATCATGGTATGCAAAACTAGGCCCTTAAGTGGTAATGAAAATTTAGAAAAATAGGTTTAGGCAAGTAGACATAAAAATTTGAATAACTTATTAATATTATATAAAAAATCTAGGTCATTTTAAAAAAATAATTATTCTATATGTTCAAAATTTCAAATTTCAATGTAGTAGTACAAAAAATTTCAGGAAACAAATAAGAAGTAGGTGTATCTCTGACCATCTTAAACACAATCAAGTGATAATTTTTTTTACAAGATTCAAGATATAAGTAGTAGAATCATGTCCAGATGTGACACATATTTTTTTGTAATTTTTTTCCAAGTAAATAATTAATTATAATTTTTCTTCTACAACATTTCCAGAATACAAAAAATCTCGTGTCTGACCACGTTAACTTAGTCTAAAATTTACCAAATTGATTTTTTAAAAAAATTTCTTTTAGTAGGAAAATCATATAATGTGACACATGTTTTGGATTTCAAAAATGTTATACAGTTTGAAAGTTGTAGCTATTTTTCAACATGTCTATCAATTAGGAATAGAAAGATAACAAGTAGGTGTATGTATTGTTGGCATTAAGCAGGATTGCCACTAGTGACAACACTTATTTGCATCCTGAGTGAAAACTGAGTAGAACAGTGCAAACTAAGTAGAACAGTGCAAACCGAGTAGGACAGTGCAAATTGAGCAGAACAGTGCAAACCGAGCAGAACAGTGCAAACCGAGCAGGACAGTGCAAACTGAGCAGGACAGTGTAAACCGAGTGACATTATGTCTACCGAGTCACAAGTATTTACCAAGTTTGAAACTTACTAAGTGGTTAGTATGAACCGAGCCTTCACTTCTACCGAGTGCATGACGATGTCGAGTAATGCAGTGGACGCCGAGTATCAGAAAGTCACAGAGTTAGTTTGCAGGAATCGTGTAACCATACTTGGGCCGACTTAGTAGCACTTATGTTTATTTTTTAAGCCGACTTTGTAATTGTAATTAATTGTTTAGACTTGTATATAAATAATGTTGTACAAATACCAAGTAGTATGAATGTGGAATAAAAAGAAGAGATAAAAAGGCAGAAACTAGTGAATTACAAAGGGCTACTATACATAAGGAGCAACAGAGACAAATTCATCACAGAAGGTGATCAGTACATCAGCGAATCTCATTCAGCAATCTAGTTGCAAAGTAAGAGATCTACTGTTTCATCCTAACAGGTGAATCAACTTAAAATCCTTTAACCGGGTAGACTTAACAGTCTTTCTAAAAATCTCTTAACCGAGTGCATACTTCATTGTATGTTTGTAAAACCTCTAACAAGGTGGACCTAGCAGTCCTTATTGCTCCTAGCAGGGCAAATCATCAGAAGTGATCAATGTAAGCCTTAACTGGCCAACTTTATACTGCAGTATTAAAGCTTTGTGGGTTTCATCCCCACCCCAGTTTTACTTTCTTTTGGAAGGTTTCTGGGTAACCAAATCTATGTGTCATTGTTGTGAATGCTTTTATGTTTCATGCTTTCTATATGCAAAAGGATAAAGTGAACTATATGTTAATACATCTGATATTGAAATTTTTTTTGAAGTTACTGATTCACCCCTCCCCTCTCAGTAACTTGGTTAATTCTTGAATATTTCCAACAATTGGTATCAGAGTTGTATTGGTTCTCAAGATAAAGCTTAACTAGCTTGAGGAAAGATCCAGGACAATGGAGGTATTCAAACTGAACAAGGTGATTGAAAATGAAAAGCTAGATCTGGAAATGGCCATAGCTAAACTTAAAAAAGCAAAAGAAAATCTTTCCCAATCCCTAAGAAGAAGGAAGGAACTTGCAAATCAGATGAATGATCATAATTACATTGAAGAAAAGATTGAAGATCTTTTTCCCTCAAATAGCTCAGATGAAGCAAACAATGATGTCAAAGAACTCCTAGAAAAGAATGGGTCTCTGTAGGAAGAAGTGAGAAAATTAAAAAGAGAATAAGAACTACACTCAACAAGATTTTGTGAGATCTTAGAACAAAGAAACAAGTTGAAAGATGAATTAGATGGAAGGAACAATGAAGTCTAAAATAAAACCCTTCAGCTAGAAAACCTAATTGATCAGATCTCCCATATAAATGAGGAAATTCTGACTCTAAGATCAGAAATAGAAAGCACAAGAGAAGAACTAAGATCTGAAAAGAAAATCAATCTAAGATTGGTGGATGACCTAAACACCGAAAAAAAAATCAATGAAAGAATGCTGAAGAACCAAGAAGACTTAAATCAATTGCATGATCAAAATCTTCATAGGCAAAAAGGAAAAGCAGGACTTGGATACAAAGGAGAAGGTGAATCTTCTAAGCAAGGTACTCAAAGGAATCAGAAACCTACTTGTAATCATTGTGGCAAAATAGGACATACTTCAAATAAATGTTGGAGCAATGAAAAAGCAGAATTCAATGGAAAATGCTACAACTGCAATCAGCATGGTCACAAAGCAAATGGATGCAAGGAAAAACCAAGATTCAAAGGTAATTGTCACAAATGCAACAAACAAGGTCACAAGGCATCCGAGTGCAGATCCAAAACATTCAATCCAGAAGAACAAATTATGAAAGCAATGTTTGGATGGGATTACAACACTTGGTGTAGATGTCATTACTGTGGAGAATATGGACACATTGGCATGAACTGCATAAAACATCATCTAAGGAAAAGAGATACTACCATAAGATGTTTCAAATGCACTAAACTCGGTCATATAGCCAAAAATTGCATGAATGCTAGTGAAGTTGAAGATGGAAAGAAGAATGAAGCAACTAAGATCAGGAAACAGTTGAGACAACAGTGGATTCCTAAATCTACCGAGCAAACCAGTCCAAGTAATGGAATGGGTGGCTCTACCGACTCAAACTAAATTCCCAAGAAAGCACTGGAACTGTATTCTCATAGACAAATTTCAAGCAGTTCCAGAACTGAATTAAAAGAAAGATCTAAATTGGCATACAAGATGCAATAAGATCACAGGAAGGTCGGTATCAGTTTTCACCGAGCAAGGTCAGGAGCTATCTAATATGATTACCGAGCGAGGTCGGAGCAATATGAATTCTCAAGTTCACCGAGTTGCGAAGTCTTTACCGAGCAATTAATTCATAGTGGGTGACAGTCTGTCAGAATTCATACCCTAATTTCTACTAAGCATTAATGACAGAGTTGTAAACAAAAGGCAAGAAATCAAACTCATTCTTCACCGCGAACTTTAGCATTTTGAGAGCAGAAAATTTCTAGAGCAATCAAGCAATTCAAATACTTTTGCGAAAAGAATTCTCTGTGAGCTACCATGGCATCATCTAGCGCTTCAGCGAAGAAAGGAACAAAAATGATAATCCAAGGGGACTGGAGAGTACCAGATTTCAAACTCGTGCCCGTAATTGCAGCAACCCTAGACCTGAACAGAGCTCAATCTCAGATTCCTCCTAAGGTACTACTTGTTAACGATATTCGCAATCATTTCAATTGTGCAATTCAAGAGATGGGAAACCTAGAGCTAGATATTGTGCATGAGGGACTGTGTGCGAATGGTGTTCTAAAACCAGAGCACAAACATTTGGAAGACAAGGGATTAGTTCACATTACACATTTACCTCAAAACTTTCAGGAGAAAGGTTAGATACATTCTCAGCCGTGTACACGAAGGCAAGATTTGGCTTGAGAAACCCATAGAGATCACTAAGAAGATGATTCACCAAATCACCGGTCTTCCCATGTTAAACAAAGTTAAATCTACCAAAACCCTAGGTCGGCCGGAGCTGGAGAAGAAAACCCTAGCCGAGTGGGACGGTAGAGGCATGAAAGTAAGCAGCATTACTGATGCTGAACTGAAGTTTGGAACACACATCATTGCTCATAAAATATACAGTTCAAGTCGGTAGAATAGTGTTCCCTGTGAAGCCATAGACCTAGCATACAAAGTGGTAAAGAATAATTTATCATTTGACCTTGCAGATTTGTTGTTAAAATAGTTTAACAAGAACATGGAAAGCATTCAAACTTCCAAAAACAATCCATGTAAGTTTGGATCTCTACTGGTCTGTTTATTTTTCTATGTTCAGAAATTCTTCCCTTCCAAAGGAAAAGTAGTATGGAGAAAGGATGTGCCAATTCTTTATGAGATAAATGAATATATTTTAGAAATGGGTGACAATTTTGAGAACATCATGGATAATTATTTTGAGTCTTTCAAGGAGAAAATGAACGACAGATTCTGGATTCCACAGAAGTTGGTGGAGGATTATAAGGATGATATTTGTTTCATGGTGGACTGTGACAAAGTATACATTCAAGCAGCTAAACTGAGGATTGTACATGTGAAACCTCTTCCTTATGAGGTAAACATTGATGAAACAAAGAATATCATTGAAGCCCTCCTTAATCAGCCTGTTGATCCCAAAGTTCCATATTTTGGGACATATGAAGAAGCAAAAGTGAGAATTGAATTAAGTATAAAGCTTCCACAGGCAGTAAATAAAGGAAAAAAGAGGATAGCCAAAATGCAAGCTATCACACCTCTAATGCTAACCAAGGGCAGAGAAGAAGACATTGAAGAATAAGAGAAAAAGGATGAGAAAACAGAGGAACCAGAACCTGCAAAGAAGAAAGGAAAGGTATTCATCACCAAGGTACCTAAGCCTCCCACTGCCATATTTACAAGGAGAAGTGCAAAGGGTAAGGCAGACAAAAAGGACAAAGATATAATATTCAAAAAGCCTCCTCTAACCCTTCAAGAGAAGATCAAACTTTTGAGAGAAGGAGCTGGAGTAAGTAATATAAAATCTTTAAAATATGAAATAAGATCGGAAACAGAACAAAAGGAGATTGAAGATGCTGTCATTGAAAAGATGGGACAGTGGAAATACTCTCCTAATGAAATAGCCCAATAGATTCCAGGAGCTTTATTAGATCAAATAAAAATGAGATGGGCCAATGCAAGGCAAACTGTAAAAGACATATTTGATCAAACCCTGAAATAGTTAATGCTGAGCTTGAAAAATGATGAAATAAAGAAGGCATTGAAGGAGAATGAAAATAAGATGACACTGAAGTTCAATACTTGTTTAATTCTGATTAACAATATTGAATCGGTTGTGAAGAGTGCAAATGCCACATGGAAGAACATATACCATCTTCACCAACCGAGTATTGAATCAGTTATAATAAAAGACATTGAAGATGACAGTGATGAACAGGAAGAAGCCACTGAGGTAGATGATACCGTGAGGATAGCGGCAGAAGTCATTGCATCACTTCCTACCTCTCCAGCAAAAGTTGCTACATCTAGCCCGGAGACATCTTCAAGCATGGTTGTGACAACTTCAACATTTGTCCAATCACCTATAGCAACAACAGAAGTAACTACCATTTCTTCTACCGAGTTTCAGTCTCCTATTTCATCAAGTTTTCCAGCAGTAAGTATTCCAGTTTTTGATTCTACAAGTGTAAATACTTCAGCTTTAAGTTCTCCAGTAGATAGTATACCATTCTTTATAGCCAGTCCTACTATGTCTACTATCACTACTACTAAGGCATTAAGTACCATAATAGATAAGCCTAAGGCTCAACTGAGTATAATATTTTTGGGCAAGAATATAGTAGAGGATATAGACCTAGATGAGGAAATAGAGATTCCAACATTGGATTTTGCAAATCTATCAGCAGATCAAATGCAAAATATAGGTGAACTCCTCCAAAGGAAAGTGAAGCAAAAGAAGCTTAAAGAGGAGAGAGACAAGGAATATAAAATCATTAAGGATGCTAAGGACATTTTGTCAGAAGCATTAGGTATTAAAGTAGACTCCTCTCAACATGTTTTGTTACAATTAGCAGAAGCGGTAAATAAGTACAATGAGGATTCATCTGGGATAGACAAGTTAGCTGAAAAATCCGAGAAGAAATTCAACAATAAAGTGCTTGAGCACATTGCTCAGCACATAGCTATTAATCAAGCAGAATTATCTTCAATTTTGACAAACATTGAATATTCCTATTCGAATGTTACCTCTCTTTTGGCCAAACTATGCAATGTTGCTGAGTTCACCAAGGATGTCAAGGATAAAATGAATAAAATTGATGAGGATTTGAAGATTAGCATACAGAAGCTACAACTTGAACCAAGTTCAAACTTTGTTCATCACATGAAAATCTCATTCCTATCAAATATGCAGTTAGAACTACTGAAAGAAGACACAAGGATCCGGTCCACACTGCTAGACATTCAGAACATGATCCTTCCCATCATGAATACAATGTATAAGCACATTGAACATTCCAAAACATTAATTCATGACAATCAGTTCTCAATAGCAGATCACATGATTGCACTCTCTGCAGAAGTCCAAATTGCAATCCAAACATGTAAGATTCTGCAAGAAAATTGGGACAGAACTCTGGCACTGATAATGAAGGTACATTCTATTTTTCTATCAAATTTTGGATTCTCCCTGTAAAACACTTGTATATACACCTTTGGCATTATCGTCAAAAAGGGGGAGATATGTATAGAAGAAAAAGTTAGTGCATTGAAAGGGGGAGATAATTTATAAAGCCCTATGACAAAGACAAATTTTGAAAAATCAAAATAAATCTCAGCATGGTTCATGTATATAAGTTTTGGGCAATAAGTGTTTTTGTCACTAATGCCAAAGGGGGAGATTGTTGGCATTAAGCAGGATTGCCACTAGTGACAACACTTATTTGCATCCTGAGTGCAAACTGAGTAGAACAGTGCAAACCGAGTAGAACAGTGCAAACCGAGCAGGACAGTGCAAACCGAGCAGAACAGTGCAAACTGAGCAGAATAGTGCAAACCGAGCAGGACAGTGCAAACCGAGTAGGACAGTGTAAACCGAGTGACATTATGTCTACTGAGTCACAAGTATTTATCAAGTTTGAAACTTATCAAGTGGTTAGTATGAACCGAGCCTTCACTTCTATCGAGTGCATGGCGATGCCGAGTAATGCAGTGGACGCCGAGTATCAGAAAGTCACCGAGTTAGTTTGCAGGAACCGTGTAACCATACTTGGGCCGACTTAGTAGCACTTATGTTTATTTGTTAAGTCAACTTTGTAATTGTAATTAATTGTTTAGACTTGTATATAAACAATGTTGTACAAATACCAAGTAGTATGAATGTGGAATAAAAAGAAGAGATAAAAAGGCAGAAACTAGTGAATTACAAAGGGCTACTATACATAAGGAGCAGCAGAGACAAATTCATCACAGAAGGTGATCAGTACATCAGTGAATCTCATTCAGCAATCTAGTTGCAAAGTAAGAGATCTATTGTTTCATCCTGACAGGTGAATCAGCTTAAAATCGTTTAACCAGGTAGACTTAACAGTCTTTCTAAAAATCTCTTAACCGAGTGCATACTTCATTGTATGTTTGTAAAACCTCTAACAAGGTGGACCTAGCAGTCCTTATTGCTCCTAGCAGGGCAGACCATCAGAAGTGATCAATGTAAGCCTTAACCGGCCAACTTTATACTGCAGTATTAAAACTTTGTGGGTTTCATCCCCACCCCAGTTTTACTTTCTTTTGGAAGGTTTCTGGGTAACCAAATCTATGTGTCATTGTTGTGAATGCTTTTATGTTTCATGCTTTCTATATGCAAAAGGATAAAGTGAACTATATGTTAATACATCTGATATTGAAATTTTTTTTGAAGTTACTAATTCACCCCTCCCCTCTCAGTAACTTGGTTAATTCTTGAATATTTCCAACAATGACCACATTAAACAAAATCAAATGATAATATTTTTTTATAAGATTCTAGATAAAAGTAGTAGACTCATGTTCGGATGTGATGTATATTTTTTTGTATTTTTTTTCCAGGTAAATAATTAATTATGATTTTTCTGCTATAAATTTTCTTGAATATAAAAACTCTCATGTCTGACCACCTTAACTTAGCCTAAACTTCATCAAATTGAAAGAATTGTTTATTATTATTGTATTAGGTGAAGCATAGAATGTGATGTATATTTCAGATTTCAAAAATGTCATATTGTTTGAAAGTTATAGTTGTTTTTATAAGAGTCTATCAATTAGGACTTCTTTTTCACATTGCCACTTTTTGGCATACCATGATCCTACACATACCCCCATCTTATATATTTTATTGGTAAGGGGGGTGTGGATTTTCAATGAGTCACATCTCTTACAAACACTCTAAATAAATTATCCTTATTAAATAAATCATTGATTATATGATTTCGATAGTTTTATAACTTTCTCACTTTATTTATATGACTTTAATCGCACTTTAATAACTTTAGTTTAAAGAGACGTATCCTCTTTCCTAATTATTGGGCTTCAAGTTTATTAATTCATTGCTCCATTTGTGATGTTTAATGGTACACACCTTAATGTCTTACCCCGATGGCACCTTTGACATGGCTTCATAAACCCAATACTCCTGTTCACTGACATGGAATAATTACTGCCTTTGCTGACATGGAATAAACTCATATCTTCTTATATTATTGACAACTTCATTTATTTGAATAAATGCTGCCTTTATGGTTTGTCTTATATGATTTTGTCTTACTCTTATCTTTTGTCTTATTCTTAGTTTTGACTTATTCACCATATGCAAACCTTTCTATTTATTATCGATGTTGTTTGTTTACTGATATTTAAATCACAATAAACACTATTTTTCTTTATCTGGTTTTTTCCTTTATTTGATTTTTGTTTTTATTGTCATTTGTCTTCATCTAATTTTTGTCTCAACAATTTGATGTTTATACTTTCATCGGGGCTCTATCTTTCATCATGCTCATGTTGTCTATATCTTTTACTGATCATTGTGAATACTATACTCTCACTGTGAATACTATTTTTTCTATTGCTATGTAACCGTAACCAACTCATCTCACAAACAATTCTTGATCTTTATTAAATAAAATTTTTGTAATTACTTGTATAGTTCTGATTGTATTTTTTATGAATTCATACATCATTGATTGGACTATTGTAGAGTTAATGAACTGAAAGTGACTTCATATCCTTTCGTATTCTTCAAACTGTTTATCTATGCAAGCTCTGATATCCTTGTTGGTGTTTACTATATCCTTCTTACTTTATGTGCATCAACTTGGCTATATTCATGGCATCACTTATGGTATAGATTCAGTATTGTTTTCTATTATTCAATACATGTTTATCTAAAATGCATACTTATTAATATATTAATGACAATTTCATTCAAACCTTTGACATCAATGACAATATTTCCATCATTCTCCCCCTTTGTCATTGATGGAAACTTCTCAGATATATGGTATTGATTGTGTGAGCCCCCACTTAGTTCGTTGCTCCCCTCTTATTCAATCTCTCCCCCTTTGTCATTAATGGAAAATGGTCTCTAGGGCTAGAGACTATGTCCCCCTGAACACATGCTTGTCATGAAACCTTTAACGTATGGATGATAGTGACACTACTCCCAATTTCTGCGTTAGGTACTCAAAAGTTTCCTTTGGAAGTGGTTTTGTGAAGATATCTTCTATTTTCTCTATTGAATTAATGTATTCCAGCTTGACTTTCTTCTCAAGTACTTGTTCTCTTGGGAAATGGTATTTTATTGAAATATGCTTTATTTTGGAGTGCGTGATTGGATTCTTTGATATGCTGATTGCACTTGTGTTGTCACAAAAGATGGGAATAGGATTCTCAAATTTAATCTTGATATCTCCTACAGTTTGCTTCATCCAAAGCACTTGTGTACAATTTCCTCCTACTACAACATATTCGGATTCTATGGTAGATAAAGTTACCAATCCTTGTTTCTTTCTTAACCACATGATATAGACTATTACCAAGAAAGAATGCTCCTCCACTTGTACTTCTTATATCATTAATATTACCTCCCAAATCTACATCTGTATAGGCTATGAGTGAAAAGTATTTTTTTCTTCAATACCATAAACCAAGATCCATAGTGCCTTTTAGGTACTTAAATATTCTTTTAACTGATAGAACATGAGTTTCTTTTGGCATTTCTTGGAATCGATCTACAACTACAACTGCTTGCAAGATGTTAGGTCTTTTGGCAGTTAGGCACAATAAATTTCCAATCATAGATCTATATTGAGGTTGATTTACATAGGGGGATTCATCCTTTTTTCTAAGCTTGCATTCTATAATCATGGGAGTGGTGACTAGATTACAATCTTCCATCCCAAACTTTTTCAATATTTCTTTGATCTATACTTGCTTTGATAAATGAATATTCCTTTACTTGATTGCTCAATTTACAATCCAAGAAAGAAAGATAATTCTCCAAGCATGGACATCTCAAATTCTTGTTGCATATTCATGGAAAATTATTTACACATTTTGTCACTACCTCCAAATATTATGTCATCCACATATACTACTAATACCAAAAAAAATTCATTTTTAGATTTAATGTATAGATTATTGTCTGTCATTCCTCTTTTGAAATCTTGATCTTGAAGATTCTTATGCAATCTTGAGTACCAAGCTCTTGGAGCTTGTTTTATCTCATAAAGTGGTTTTCTTAGTCTACACACATGATCCTCCTTTTCTAAATATGTAAATCATTCAGGTAGTTGGACATACACTTCCTCTTCCAAGTCTCCATTTAGGAAAGCTAATTTTACATCCATTTGGTAAACCTTGAAACTTTTGTGGCTTGCAAGTTCTAAGAACATCTGGATTGCTTCCAATCTTACAATTGGGGAAAATGTCTCTTCAAAGTCCACTCCTCCTACTTGAGTATAGCCTTTACAAACAAGCCTTTCTTTGTTCCTTGTAACTTCTCCATTTTCATTCATTTTATTTCAAAACACCCATTTGATTCCAATGACATTTTTATTTTTTGGTCTTGGAACAATTTACCAAATATTATTCTTTTTGATTTGGTCTAATTCTTCTTCCATTTCCTTTACTCAAAGCTTTTATTCACTTGCTTCTTTGAAGTTCTTTGGTTCTATTTTTGATAAAAGATAAAAGTGTGCATGCTCTGTGGTGTTAGCAAGTCTCCTTCTTGTTTGGACTTCCTTTTCCTAGTCTTCAATTACCAAGTCTTCAGGATGATTTCTTTGGACAAATTTTTATGGAATCTTTGCTGGTGTCTTCAAGGGAGTTTTTTCTTTCAAAGGGGTTTTTGAGCTTTCTTGTTCTAGTTCTTGTTCTTGTTCTTCATCTTTTGGATCTTCTTCTTCTTTACATATACTTGGTATTTCAGCATTCTCTTTTACTTCTTCAAATTGTTTTCCTTCATCAATCCTTACATTTGAACTTTCTACAATCTTGTGGAGTCTTTTATTGTAACATCTATATGCTTTACTCTTAGAGGAATATCCAAGAAAGATCCCTTCATCTTATCTAGCTTCAAATTTACCTGAGTCATCTTCATTCCTTCTTATATAGCATGTGCTTCCAAAGACTCTGAAATACTTGACTGTTGTTGGTCTTCTTTTCCATAGCTTGTAAGGTGTCTTATCATGATTTACTCTTATTTGTGCACGGTTCAAAAGGTAGACTATTGTATGTACTTCCTCCTTCGAAAAACAATTTTCTATCTTTGATTCATTTAGCATTTCCCTTGCCATTTCTTAAGCAGTTCTATTTTTCCTTTCTACAACTCCATTTTGTTTGGGAGTTCTAGGCGCTGAAAGTTGTCTTATTCACTAGTAAAATTTAGCCTATTTTTCGACGAGGATTAGTCAAATTTTTGATACCCATTGGTCGAACAGATGACCAAAACTATTGTCAAACTTTTTTGCATTGATTATACGATAGGAAAAACCAGTGTCAAAATTTTGACCTCCTTAGTGGTTGAATTATCAACCAAATCTTTGTCGAAGTAATTGCTTCAACCTAGAAGAATTGTAGATCATACATTTTATCTATGCGACCAAAGTTCATCAAAATTTTGACCAAATTTTGTCGAGGGTTCAACATTCTCATCGCAACACCAAAGAAAGTTCATCTCTCATTCAATGAAACTTGGTTAGAATAGAGGTCGAACATATAGCATTCTCATCAAAACACCATTGAAAGTTCATCACTCTTTCGATGACACTTGGTCGGAATAGATGTCAAACACATAGTATTCTCATTGATAGAACTATGTTGCAAACATTGAAAAAGTGACCAATAATAATTTTTGGTTTAAAAAAATATGTGTCATCTTATTGTTCTTCTTTTGAATACAATTGAGAGTTGTACCCACAAATTAATTTAAGTTCCCTTTGAGGGTTTGTTTTATATTTGTGCCAAATGAAGCCAGAATATAACCTCCTTTAGAAAGGGTAAGTTTTTCCTAATGTCATCTATAAGGGATAACTTCAACCTGATGGTCAAACATTTTAAAATTTTGTGACCTTTTAGAAGTCAACTTTTGAGAAGTTGGATTTCTCATTCTTTGAGAAAATTTTGACAATGTGATTATAGACTTGAAGTTGTTGAGGACCTCACAGCCAGTCCAATAATTTTTCATTGTATTTTAGAGAGGTCACAAAAATTACAAAATCTAAAAAGGCTAAGAGTTGGGGTATCAGATGGGTCAATATTGATTGGGTCTCAAAACATTAAACAAAGAGTGATAACATTCTCCCTTCTTGTTAAATAATTGCAAGGTGGTCTAGACTTATTAAAAATCTTCCATGCTTGTGAAAAGGAAGCATTTTGTTGATTGGGTTTGGTTTCTCAACACCAATTCCTAAGGAAGACATGGTCAAAGAAAGATGAAATGTAGCCAAAGAAAGTGTTGAATAAAGAAGTGCAGGAGGGTATGACTATATGTATGGAGTGTTGGAATTGAGGGACGAGGAAAAGAGACTATAACTAGATTACAAATGATATGAGATTGCAGTTGTGCAGATTAAAAATGTTGTGAGCAAGCTTTGCTAGAAGCAGTGTGGCATAACAGTTTTGGGAAAGACCATAGTAAACCGATTGTGTCAAGATTGGTTTTGAATTTTTGCTTTTCTTAAATATGATAAACTTGGAAAGATTATTTTGCAATAGAATCTCTTAGTGTTATGGATTGTTGGAGGTCAAGGAGTTAAGAATCCAATCAGTGAAAAAATCATTTGATATTCATGAAAGGGCACAAAATGAGATTATTGAAAATTTTAAAATTCTCACAAATTCTTTATAGTTATCAGATTTCTTGTGGAAGGAAGCAAAGGTGCGAATAAACTACTTAATTAGGACACAAGCCTTTTTGCATCACATTAATCACCACAAGGGAGTCATGCACTACCACTAATTGCTTCACACCTAAAGAGGATGCCACTGTGATTCTTGTGACAACACCTTCCCTCCCTATATGATTATTGGTGTAGTTTCCCAGGAAGAGAATCACCCTATAAAAAGCTTTCATTTTTGCATTTGACACCCACAACTACAGGATTTCTCCTAAAAGTCCTTATCTTTACCTAGTGGTCTCTTCTTTCCTTCAAAGAGTTTTTATTTCTTTCTCACATATTGCTTCTTAACCCTTAAAAAAGGGTAAGGGTTTTGCTCATTATTCTTAAATGACTGGTAAGCATGACTTGGCTTGAAGATTTGGAATATGTCTTCAATTTCACCATAGGAAATAGGCTGATTATGTCATGTCCCCTTATGTTAAAAAAGGTTTTTTGGTTTGTAGTAACCCACTTTATTCTTCTATGGGTTAATGAAAAAATATTTTAAGGGGAATAATTAATTTAATATTATTCGCTATGTAGTTAATGATTAGAAGTGAATTTTTTTACAATTGTTGCAGTAAAATGCTACATCTTAGCAAAAACCATCTCTAAAGCAGAACCCCAGCAAATTCTGATATAGAAAGGAAACTATAACATATTGTCATGATTCATGAATAGGATTAGATTTCTACCTTCATAAAACCAAGCCTTTTGTTGGATTTCCAGCATAATGGATGAATAAAATATTTTTTTAAGTCTTAAAATGTAATTTTGAAATTAGATTTACCATAGGTCTCATAGAACTCATGTCAAATTCCCCCAGTAGCAATAAATCCAACATATCAATACAAAAGTTTGCTTAAACAGTTTAAGAATAGATGTCATTGTATTATTTCTTAATAAAATAATAAAGAATCATATGAGAGATCTACATATAATAGTAATACAAATGAAAAGAAGTAGATTTAATCTGGAAATATAAATATATATCTATGTCTTACACCAATATAATCACTATTGTAAGTACAAAACAAGGGCAGAGCTACTTCAGACGATGACAAATTCAAAGAAATTGAGAATTCATAAAATCCAAAAACTATCAGATGACTAGTCAACAGTTATATAGTTAGAACTGCTACAGTACCACATGAGATCCATTAACTTCACGAAACATACTAATAGAAGATTGGTTTTGTAACAGTACCGAGCTTTGCGGAGTATTCCAACATGAAAATAAAATCATACACTTTTTGATGGGTGTTCATTGATAGATATCAGCATATCATAAAATCTCATATTTCAACCTAAAATTCTCAGCTTTTCCTTCAATTATGCTAAAATTCCTTCCTTCCCATTGAGGCCAAATTCAATAAATTCTATAGGATGGGTTGTATTCATCTGCATAAAATAAATTTAAAAATGAGTTTATAGTCTGAAAACACATATTAGAGATCAGATTTATGAAAATTTTAGTCTATAATGATCAATATATTTCTTTCCCATTAGATCATGTAGATTCTTTCCCATTAGTTCATGTAGATTTTTTGGTCATTAACATTTCAACGATCCATTTTTGATGCAGATATTAAGAGAAGAGGA
The DNA here is from genome assembly GCA_027943335.1 of Chamaecyparis obtusa. Classification (NCBI taxonomy): domain Eukaryota; kingdom Viridiplantae; phylum Streptophyta; class Pinopsida; order Cupressales; family Cupressaceae; genus Chamaecyparis; species Chamaecyparis obtusa. The sequence continues at coordinate 166,493 of BSBK01011123.1, read as the reverse complement.
TTGATAGACCATAGTATTTAAAAAATATTGGTGACAAAAATTCTACATAATATATCAAATAACAAAAGACAGTCTACTTATCTAAATGGAGGAGAAGATAGATTTACTTTTTGAATGGACTAGCTTATACTATTGAGATTGTCTGCAAACCCTTAGAAAGGCAAACCACATAATAGACAAAGAGAATGGCTGTTAATTAGTGCTATTTTAAAGATGTAGATTACTTAACTTTGCTCCAATAAAATTAAATACTAATTTATGTGTAAAAGAAAGAGTAATGAAGATTACTTGATCATCTAATTATCTATTATATAAATTCTTGCAATAGTCACATTGTTGAGGGAAATTTCTTAAATTCAGATCATATAATATCTACTAACCTTAAAATTTTCATATGTCTCAAATGCCATTTGATAGACCTATAAGATTGCAACATCAAATGACCATCTAAAACCCTTTCGACTATGTAAGTTCATTCTAAAGTTCATTCAACATGGCCAAAAGAAATTTCTAAAAGAAATAATAGGAATAAGTTTATAATGGTTGAAATCACCCATGCTCAAATGGAAAGGTACTTTACAAGGCCTTGTGATGATGTTGAATGAAATTGATAGTTCGAGGTAGAAGTCCTTTAGATTATGAAGCAGATAACTAAATTGAATTTTCTATTTCAAGATGAAATTCTTCGAGTAAATTATTAAGAGGAAAACAAGGAGAAGCTTTTTATGAAGAAGCATACAGTTTTGTGAAAGAAAGCAAGACTAATGTCCATATCTTGGTTTCTTTCATTTTCATGGACTCGCCTGAGTAGCTAAATTAGGATTTCATGCTAGTACACTTGTTTTTTATTATAATGAGACATACTTTTATGCAAGCTATCAAATTATGTTTTGTGTTCAATCATGTTATTACCACAATATTCTAAATAACAACAAATGGAGGATAAAGATGTAATGGAAGTGAAAAAATAATGATTGTTCAAGGGTTTTGCTATACAAAGTCAATGGTGAACAAACATTGATACAAAAAAATGAAATGATAGGATCATAACATAACAAATGTTTATAAAGGTAATAAACATGCATAGAGGTCATAACAGTAATAAATGTTTATAACAGTGCTTTTAATAATGCTCCAAACATTGAGAATGCAAGATACCTATAATGATGAACCTCATTTCGACTTGCTAATTGGATGTCACTATTAACTCTAAGCTTATCTTTAAAGTTTGAGCTTCACTTGGTTTCAAGAATAGTTTAATATTCTCTACTTAACAAGGCCATAGTTTAATATTCGCTACTTACAATTTGTGCTTTAATTTTGGAATATCCACCAGAGCCAAGTCTATGCTGCCCAATCTTTTGCAGCCTAGCCTTTGTTAGATGATATAGATATAAAGATCACTAATTAGTGCATTATTACATTGTACTAGTAGTTAATACTATTGCATACCTTCTTCTCTCATTTCCTGGTGTAATTCCTCTTTGAGCATCCCCTTTCTCCTTTGCATCCAAAATGAACTCATTCCAATCTCTCATTGGAATAAAGAGGGGACGCTCGTACTCTAAAATTTATGGTATGAAGACCTACAACTTGTAGCTAAGAATATGATACTGTATAATTATGACTTATTTTAAAAATTCAAGAAAACTTAACCATTTCTATAGCGATTACTTAAAAAAAAGTATACCTAATCGATGAATCAATATTTGTAACCTCTCAGAAAATTTTCCTTTCCACTTCAATATCTTTCCTTGATAATTCTTGATCTCCTCAGAACCACTAGAAAAAAAACAATGACAACAGAACTTGCTACTTTAGAAAATTGTATCAATACTTAACTTAAACATTACAGTCATGAAGGGTGTAACAAAATCTGATATGCTAATAGACAAACTCATTTTGCACAAAATGGCATTAAGCATGGATTTTGGTTTACATGTGGTACATCAATTCCTTCATCAAAGACATTATCTATTACATTTATAATTTTTTATTTAGGTTCCATAGCACTAGCATATACACAAAAAGAATTTGTATTAAAAAAAAACATGGACACTACATATATATAAAAATACCTGTTAAAATAAAAAGAGGCCACTAAGGACAATTTCACAGGTCTCCAAAAAAAAATTACCCAACTCTTTCTCTCAAGCCAAAGACTGAGTGTGTTCAATTGTCCAGACTAGCAGTCAATTCTATGTTGAGTATATCTGTTAGGCCCTCCTGTAGTTTGAAGGAATAAAGAATAGAATATAGGAACTGATTTAACACTTCACCTACTCAAAAACACAAACCAATGAAATAATCCACATTAGGCCAAGACAGGTTGACACATTCAATATGAGAATACTTACACAAAATGAAGCCAAATCATGCCAGACAATGACAATGAGAAGTTGACTATTGGCCGTTCTAGTTTTTTATTTGATAGTTGCTTGACAATGACACATTCAAAATGCACTTATGAGAAAAGACCTAGAATGAATGAAATTGATTAAATAATGAAGGTATGTTAGTTTGAGCTTCACTTGGTTTTGAGAATACTTTAATATTCTCTACTTAACAAGGCCAACCACGTGAAGGTGGAAGCTCATTTGGCCTCACCCCCCCCTCCCCCTAACATCAATCTAAATTCCCCATTAACACATAACAATATTCATTAACATGACATATAATTCAATATTAATACACAACATTCATAGATAATTACTTAAAACAATGTTCATAGAGTTATTATGATAGTTTTACTGATATTTTTGTCACAATTTGATGTTCAGGATAGGGGAAAAGCACCTATAAAAACAAAGGCAATAGATGTAGATACAAATGATGATATCCCAGAAATCCCTAATATAATAAATACTACTTACTTCAAAATGATGTGATCACACCATCAATTCACCTGTCCTCTTTAGCATCTCCTCGATTGGATTTGCATCTTCCAAAATAGTAATAATTTCTACATTACTCTTTTTCTTCATCGTATTTATTATATTAGGGATTTGAGATATCCTCATTTGTATCTATAGCTATTGCCTCTGTTGTTGCAAGTAATTTTCCCCTATTTGATATTTATCTTAAGTGTCCACACTCATTTTATTGCTTGTTGCCAGCGGGTCACAGTCAATGATTGGGAGAGCCTTGTTTTGGCACCAGTCATGTAGTACAAGCACTAGAATTGAGTTTTTCATCATGACTTGGAAATTTTTGTATATCAACATGTGATAGAGTTTTTTGCCCAAACTCTATCGCATGTTGATATACAAAAATTTCCTAGCCCGTGCCAAAAAACTCAATTCGAGTGCTTGTACTGAGACCTTAAATTATTGAGCTTCTCTTTGTTTCGAGAATAGTTTAACATTCTCTGAGAAACATAATTGTAGGCATCATGGTCAAATTTATTTGGAGACAATGTAATTGAGTGGTATACCCAAATGATGGAGAGCAACTTCTACACCTCTGGTTCCAAGTTGTTCTCCATCCTGCAGTGTCAACTTGGAATCAGAGGTGCAGAAGTTGCACTCTGTCTGGGTATACAACTCAATTATGTTGTCTCCAAAAAAATGTGACCATGATGCCTGCAATTATGTTTGTCGGCTATTGTGAAATCCTCATCACCCTTAGCTGCCATCCTAAGCCCTTCTTCCCTCTCCAGTTCTTCAAGCCTCTTCAAGATATCTAGATCAATAAAGTCTGCAACATTGTGTCCATCCATGATCTCAGGAATATCATCTTCTTTCCACTCTTCATTTTCCAAAATATACTACTTATTCAATCTTGTAGAGTAGTCTCTAGTGGTTGCAAATCAATCATATTACAAACTATAATAAGAGGCTTAGTAAGTCTAATTTAATTTGTCTATGGACTGAGACCTTAAATTATTGAGCTTCTCTTTATTTCAAGAATAGTTTAATTAACATTCTCTACTTAATAGGGCCAACCATGTGAAGGTGGAAGCTCATCTAGCCCCTCCTAGGAGCCTCTTATGACCCTTTATGAAATTTTAAGACCTCTAAGATGTATTCTTAGAGGTTGTAAAGGGTCATAAGGGGTCCTGGGACACAATAGCTAAGAAACATAATTGTACGCATCATGGTCACATCTTTTTGGAGACAATGTAATTGAGTTGTATACCCAAACAATGGAGTGCAACTTTTGCACCTTTGATTCCAAATTGACATTGCGGGATTCAAAGACCATAGATAAGGAATAAATTTAGAGAGTGGAGGAGGGCCATAATGACAAAAATAATACAAGACAAACCTTAAGTTAAATGAGGCAACTAAAAACATTTTAATAGATTTTTATTATTAAATAATGAAATTTGCATATACTAGTGTTCTAAGCCCCCTCATTACATGATTTATTATTGTAAGCCCCCTCTAACTTACACATCTATAAAATGAAACTACAACCTATTGTGATTGAGACAAACCTTATAGAACAACAGCAGCTAGGAAGGATCGATTTCCAACATCTGTTGAATGCATCTATTGGAGGACCTTGTATTCATGAGCTACACCTTGTATTCATGAGCTACAGATGTATTCAAAATATGTATTCAACAAATGTTGGAAAGTGATCATTCCTAGTTGTTGTTGTTCTATAAGGTTTGTCTCAATCCCAATAGGTTGTAGTTTCATTTTCTAGATGCGTAAGTTAGAGGGGGCTTACAATAATAAATCATGTAATGAGGGGGCTTAGAACACTAGTATATGTAATTTTCATTATTTAATAATTTGGTCATTATGGACCTCCTCCACTCTCTAAATTTATTCCTTTTCTATGGCCTTTGTATCCCGTAGTGTCAACTTGAAATCAGAGGTGCAAAAGTTGCACTCCATCACTTGGGTATACAACTCAATTACGCTGTCTCCAAAAAATTGTGATCCTGATGCCTACAATTATGTTTCTCGGCTATTGTGAAATCTGCATTTATGTTTCTCAGCTATTGTGTTTATAAAGGGAGACTTCATACCATGTTGGGCTCAAACTTTAGTGAGACTTCATACCACACAGTGTCCGTAGATTATGTTCAATGCATTATTTACGCTTGTATTGGTGGGAAAACTCTTGAACACATGCAAAAGAGATTGCATTCAACCATGTTGTTTACATGACACATGTAGTTTACCTCCAGCATAAATCAATGTTGTGTACAAATCTATGGATGATGCATGGTATGAAGCCTCACTCAAGCTTGAAAATGATAGTCAATCCATAGTCAAGGTCAAGGAACAAATGGAATAACAAAGAAAACACTATACGTTAAATCATGTGATTGATAGCAGATTGGGGCTCACCTGAGCTATAAACATGAAGAATTATTGTAAAAAAAGATGTAAACCATATATATGTGCACTTGAGGAAAAGAGAAGTTATGTCATATTAATATTAAAATATTAGTTACAATATGAAAATACTAAACTAACTAATTCCTGAGTTCATCTCTGCATATGGTCACAACAAAAATATGTGATTACAATATAGAGAAGGCATCGTAAAAATATAATTTCAGTATTTTCCCTAGCCTGACATGTTTTGCACTCAAATCCTTCATCGTAGATAAGTGGAGATGGGTAGATAGATGCAGATGAGTTGTCATCAACCCAACTAAAGTATTTGTAGCCATTATTTCCTTGTGCTACCCAGTCTATATTAGTTCTTATATTATAATGAATAGTATTTACATTAGAAACTTTAAATATATACACATTAGCAACCTTTTTTCTATTTGGGCAGCACCAAAATTGTTGTCCAGGGTTGTTTGGTGTCCGTGAAGTCTTCAACACACACTGCCCACCACCACATTGACAGTTTGGCACACTGACAAGAGTCATTGAGCCTATATCAATAATGCACCGCACCATCATTACTACATTTATTATTTTTATATGAAATACACCAAGGAGTACCATCATAAATATTAACCATTTACAATAATGAAAAGTAAACCTAAATCAAATAGCTCATTTTTTTATCAACATGTGTAGTCTCTGTGTATATGAAAAATGAAAGAAATATGAAGCTGAAATAAAATAGTGAACAAAATAGTATTCCACATAAAGTGAATGAAATATACCATCAAAAGAAGGTGACAAAATCCTATCATGAAGCACAGACATAGGAAATCAAAAAGGGACAAAAGACAGGAAATAAGAAAAATCATTTATACTATAATAAAAAAAAGAAACACTCTTTGTCAACAATTTTCAAGATCATTAGGACTATAGAAAAATAATTAAGACTACACAAAATCAAATTTTAGAAATGGACAGTTCTGATGCTTCACCATTACAACAATTGAGCATTTATCATTTTCTATTGTGTATTCCATTTAAGTATGTCAACAATGTTCAAAATCCTGTCACCAAGCACAGACAAGAAATAAGAAAAATCATTAGGACTATAGAAAAATCAAGTTCTAGAAATGGACGGTTCTGATATTGCTTTGCCATTACAACAATTGATCATTCATCATTTGGTACTTCTTGGTGTATTCCATTTAAGTTTTTTAGTTGCCGTGTTTATGTGCATGTTCTTTATATGTTTGGCTTCTCTCCCCCGCAAGAGATACGTCAATAGGTAATTCATTTGAAAGCATAATGATTTGACAGTCTCTTTTTAGGATAGGCGTAATCATCCTGCCAGCCTTAATTAAAAACATTTGTGATATATGTCAAGTAATTATAATCAGTATTCCAAACAAACAGAGACTTAGTAGTAAAAGCATGTCCTTTGGTTTACTAGTTTACTTATAATCAGTATGTCCTGACCTACTAGTATGTCCTAACCAAAACAAAAAAGTGTTGCAGCAAAAGATTCTTTGGAAGAAGTAATAGATTTGGAAGTTGAAGTGGTGGCATGTGAATATCTCATGGTTGATATAAAAGTACATGAAGACCTTGATAGTCCCTAAGAAGGAAAATATGATGGTACAAGAATACTTGTTCATAAGGATGGTAACAAGTTTATTCTCAAGCCTTTGCAAAAATAATTCTTCATATGAGATAAGGATTATCTATTTTGGAAAGAAAGAGTATGTTGATTTGAAGAGTCACACAAGGAAGAGGTCTATGAAAGAGGATTAGAAGATTGGAGCATCAATAATGGTTCTAAAAATTGATGATTATGATAGTGAACAAAAGATGGAAAATTGGAAGAGTAGTGTGATTGAAGAAGATATAGTTATGTGCACACATTGGTGTCCTATCATTGCACAAGTGCAAGACGATAAGGGTCTATTCATGGAGGGAAGAAAAAAAGGTCATTTTAACCTTACAAGGCAAGAGGATAGACAGTCCAAATAATTATATGGTGACTATCCCAAATAATAGACAAATGATGGAATTGCTAACATGTTTTCTTATCATGTTTCTACACATTTTGCCTGACATCAACTTTGGTAATTATGACAGCTACAGGAGTGGGGGTAGATTATGACCTGAAGATGAAAGGGAAGTTCTTGAAAGAGTTCTTATTCACCGTCCAGATGCAGCAACAAAGATAGGTTGTGGTGTTGACTTCATAATGGTGTGATTTTGCCCTGATTTTTCTCTACATTTTTGCAACTTATTTTCTTGCACAATCTTCTAAACAGCCCTTCTTGTTAGTTGATGTGAGTTTTAGGTAACAGGAAATCCAATTTTCTTGCTATACCTTTATATCTTTCTTTAGCATTTCATATAAGCATGGGGATACAAACTAAACCATGTAAAAGACTTGTAACCAGACAACTCTCTGAAGCATCTTAAGTTTTGTAAACATCAGTTTCCAAAAGGGTTTTTAAGTCCTAAAAATTCATCGGTTACATTTCCTACATTTATGTTTTGAAATTTCAGATCTCAAAGTCTTTTGGAGACATAGAGAACAAAGAACACATAATAAACCCAAGTTCTAAAACATGAGCAAGAACTGTTTGAAAATTCTGAAGTTGTATTTGTTTGAGAAATTAGTTAACATTGAGTATTTTTAGAATAGCTTCTTTTTAGGCACCTAGAACATTCACAGATGATTTACATAGCCCTTGATGAAAATGCTAGATGTAAAATGTGTAGGTGGAAATTCATGTGGGAGTATTTTATCTTCACAGTAGAAGAATTTTGATATTCTAAATCATTTCCCAATCCCCCTGATATGGAGTAGTGGAAGGGTGCATCACATGGACTGCCTTCTAATCTATCCATAGCAGAGAGTTTAAAATATTGCAAGAAATGTAGGAAATGGAAGACGTATCCCTTCTATTTAGGAGTATGCACCTCCTCAAAGCATAAAGGAGAATTTGTAACTAGGCTAGTAATTATTAAGTTTCCACATGACTTTCCCTAATGTTAATCCAAGTTATTAAAATGATATGCATACAACTTCGCATAAACTTAATAAATGATAGTTGTGGGATTGATTATTGAACAATTAAATGTTAATTAAGAAATTAACTAACAGATAAAGGATACTTAACCTCTAGGAACTATGCAAATGAATAAATCTAATGTTATATTTGTTAAAAACATATTAAAAAATTCATATGATAAATTTTAATCCAAAACTCCATGATTGATCCAATCCAATGATCACAATTCAAAGCCTCAAATTATTTGTTTAAGCCTTTTGTTTTCTTATTTTCAGGAATAAAGATAAGAAGTTCTAATGTATGTCAATCAGAGCAGAAAATAAGTTAAATGCAAGAAAGATTTAATAGCCACTTCAGTAGTTTTAGACATTGCCTAGAAATTAGTGTATATTATATGGTGTACATCTTTGAGAAGAAAGGGTAGTGCTCAGTTGAAGTCAGCAATGGAAGCATTCATTTTTGGGCTATTTCAAAATATATTATTTGCATCTATCAGTGGAAAGTGCATGACAACAAATAAATCAATTGCTGGACTCTTGCAAGAGGGAAGTTACTAATGTCAAACAAGGAGAATTGAGACTAGTTAAGAATGAAGTGACATTATGTAGAATATTGACATGCATTAAGTAGAAAGAGGTTAAAATATACAGGCTTAAATTTGTAGTGTATAAATAGCTCTTGAAAATGCCAAAGGTTGCACATTTGATTCAACATTTCTATAAAGAGGTTAAAATATATATAGGCTTGAATTTCACATTATAAACCATTTCTCCACTTTCAATCATAGCTAGATTATATTTTCTTATTTTTTTCTTAACTATTGTACCCAACCTAAGTGACCTTACAATGGCCTAACCAACCCCTTAGACCAGTCTATAAACCTTTCAAGGTACGGTTGTCACTTTAGTACAGAGTGCTTCCTGGGCCTGCAAACCTGGCTTTCTACATAGCTAACACCAAGTTTCACCATAGAATCCCAAAGTGTTATTGGGATTCTTTGACACTCTCCTTGAGGTAGTTGTCCTCCAAAAAGATCAAAGCCTGGATCATTCTCTAGGCCTCCCAACTGCAAGAATCTCAGAGGCCTAATTATGGTGCTTAACAAAGGAACACCCAATAGAATAGAGAGTTTCTATAGGACAAGGTTTGGAAATTGTTATGGCACCTACTAATGGCCTATATTCCAAGTTTTGGGTTTTAAAACCATCCTAGCAGTGAGTTATGGGGACTGTACCCAAAAACTGAGCCAGTCACATTTTGGATGCCTGGCTTTTCATCATTGCAAACTCCTCCCAATTGCATCTTCCCATCTCGTGACTATGATGATCCTAATGTACATCCTCCAAGCTCCCTTTCAACCAATTTGTAGAGTCTTTCAGTGTTCCATTTGGGAGAAATGGAGGATAATGGAAGGTGGGTTTTGTTGGATGTTGTAGTTGCAAGTGCCCTAGGAGACATGTATGAAAAATGTGGAAGCATAGCCAAGGCACGTAAACTGCTCAACAAAATAACTCAAAGAAATGTGGTTTTGTTGACTGCAATGATTGGAAGATATGCACAAAACAGATATGTTGAAAATGCTTTAGAAGATTTCAAACAAATGCAGTTGGTATGTGTAAATCCAAATGCCACAACCCTTGCTAGCATCCTTCCAGTTTGTGTCAAAATGGGAGCTTTCGAACAGGGTATGGACATTCATCAAAAGATAATGGAAGAGGGATATTTGTCAGATGTTATAGTTGCAAGCTCCCTGGTAGACATGTATGCAAAATGTGAAAGGATAGACAAGGTACGTCAACTGTTCAAACTACATTGCAGTCACAATCTCAATCAGATAGCGTTCAAATCCCAGTGTAGACAATCTCAATCGAAAGGAGGGGTTCAAACCCCAGTGCAAACAATCTATATAATGGATAAGCAATCCACGGCTTTGGCTAGCTCCCCAGTAAATCTTTGGCCTTCTTTGCACCGCCAACAATATCCCAGCTAATCCCAATCCCAGCAAAACAATAAAATATGCAGCATACAACATTTTTGGGGAACAAATTGGCTTCAAACTTTTTAAACTGGTAATAATAAATAGATGCATTCAAATTCTCACAAGAGTCAGGAAAAGAAAATCACGTTACCTCAATGCCGAATCCACCCTCCAAATTACCTCAATGAGCTTCCAATAGACATTGCCAATGAGGTTTTGCACGTTGCAACCTTGAAAAAATTTGCCGTGGTAATAATGAAATGAAATCCTTTTTTTTAAAGTTATGCCCATGTTCATTGAAAGTTCAACCTACATAGTATTGGTCAAACTTTGGACAAACACGAGCATGGATTAAAATGAAAGTTTTCCTTCTATAATCTGACCAACCAAAACTTTTTTATTTCATGGTCAAAAATTTTGGTAGAAAAACTAGGTCAAATGTACTAGTGTTTATACCATTCTTTTCACAATACTCATCAAATTCGTGGGAAGTAAACTCTCCTCCTCTTTCCATTCTAAGACATTTTAATTTTGTATCCATTTAATTTTCAACTAGTTCCTTGAAAGATTTGAATTTGTCAAGGGCTTCTGATTTTTGTTTTAGGAAAGCTACCCAAGTCATCCTAGAGTAGTCATCAATAAATAGTATGAAGTATATTTCTCCTTGTAAGATTTTTTCCTGGTTGGTCCACATAGGTCTAAATGAATGATTTCAAGTGGTTTTGACGTAGACTACTCCTTCGATTTGAAGGTACTTCTTGTTTTCTTCGCTAGTTGGCATTGTTTGCAAATGATATTTTTAGGTTTTGATAACTTTGGTATATCTCTTACAGCTCCTTTATGAGTAATTTTGACAATGTTGTCAAAGTTTAAGTGCCCCAATCTTTTGTGCCATAGACAATTTTCATCTTCTTGTACAAAAAAAACATCTTTCATCATTCATCTCTTCTAAAATATACAAGTTGTTTGCAATTCTACAAGCATTAGCTATCACTTTTCTATCCTTCTTAATTTCACAACCTTTAGGATGAAATGTTACATTATTTCCTGGATCACAAAGCCAAATTACACTTAGTAATTTTTATTTTATCCCTTTTACATATAGCACATCCGTTGTTTTGGTTTTTCCATGATCTAGACTAAGATATCCCTTTCCTTTTATCTTTTGTTTTGAGTTGTCACCAAATCTTACTGATCCTTCACTAGCTGGTTCAAAGGAAATGGATTTTCTTTTGTCTCCTGTAATGTGTCTTGAACATCCACTATCAACATACCACCTATATTTCTTATTTTGAGCATGTAAAGCTATTTGAACAAATAGCGACTTTTCTTTTTTTTTCCAAACCTTCTTTTTAGGAAGATCTTCTTTCTTTTCTTGATTCATAGGAAAAATTATTCTACACTAGTGAGAAGCATGTCCAAAATTGTTACATTTTCAACATAGATTATCAAAATCAACCAATGGATAAAAATGATTTTGAGTTCTGAAATTTGGGGTATTCTTCTCTTTGCTTCTGTAGTTTAGTGCTTTATGACCAAACTTGTTGCAGAAGTAGCAATATCCATTGAATGTGTACGAGAAATTTTGTCTATGATATGGCCTTTTCCATTCATTCATTTTTTTTTTGGTATTCTACATTCTAGTTCTTTGTGACCAAAATAATTGTAAGAGTAGCAGTAGCCACAAAAATTATGATGGGGCTTATGAGCATCATTCTCTTGATTCTTCTTGCAGTCCTTATATCCTTGAAGCATGTCCTCTTTTAATAGTTCATTTATGACTATGTTGCTTCCCTCTTTTATGAAACCTTTTAATGCATTGTTACTATTTGAGTTTCTTTCAAAACCAACCCCTATTTTGCTGGAAGAGGGATTTTGACTATCAATGATATTAGTTAGGATTTATTAACTATCAGAGCACTGAGTTCTACACTGGGAACTCTAGGAAGATTGTGTGACCATTAGATGTCTCACTATCAAAACTTGAAACCAAACATAGACATATAAATCTTTTGTGTTTGAGAACCATTAAATTACATCTGAACATTTATGTTCGTGCTTCTCTTAAATGTCTTTGAGATATCACTTGCCTAGTGATTGTCATAGGTGATTGGACTATTTATTGTGCATGGTTACCTTCTCTAATGCATCTAGGGTGAAGTACCTTGGATGTCATGAAGTGATTACTCCCTTGAGTGTGGCTACCATTAGTCACCTTGTTATGTGAATTTCTATTTTGTTATTGATAATTTATTTTGGTTGATTGATGAATTGTTCATGATGTGTGGAGGATAGCATTAAAATTTTGAACTTTCTTATGATTGGATTAGTCACCTAACTCTCTTTTCGTTATCTATTTTGTGATGCTAATCACACTTAATTTATTGTTGAAATGGAGATCTCCTATGATTTAATGTTGGACTTGCAATTCCCCCACTTGGGTTTTACCTTTTTGAGTTTTGTGGTGACTACTCCGAATGTTTGGTATTGTTGGCCTTGTTTTGTGATAAGTGTTCTTTTTATCATGTTCATCATCAACCCTTGATAGTATGTATAGGGGAGGACATCGTAGAGATGGTACTATATTTTTTGTGTGAAATTAGAATCATTGTGTATCCTATATGTTTGCGTAAGTGTTACATTAACTAGATAGTTTTTCATGAACTTCTCAACTTATTATTTGTTATAGATATGAATGTGTGTTTTATGCAATTGCTCCTAGATGTTTTCTATTATGATGAAAGAATAAAGGTTTTGATCTATTTTGAATTGTTAATGAATTATTGATCAATATGAATTTATGTTATTCTTAACTAGGATTATATTGCTCATAATGGTTGTATATCATGTTCTTATTTTATGGCTTGTTTGAAGATGTTATGTTATGTTCTAATAAATGCTTTGTGCTTGAGGGTTATATATCCCTATCTATTTGTAGGCTTCTAAGAGTAAGCCTAATCCTGGGGGGGTGGATGTAGTACCTTGCCCCTAGTCTGATTTTATAAATGTTAGGATTATTTTAGGATGATAGATTATATGTTAGGAAATCATTGATGCGTATGATTTTACTGACCCCATACTTGCATGTGTATGGTTGATGTGTTTGTTTTATATTTTTTTTTGACATGCCTAATGTGGTTGAGGGATGAAGTTGTAGTTACTTTCTTGCGAGATCCACACGATCGACTGATCCCCGCCATTGTCTGTTATATATTTATATATGTACGTACATGCAGGTTTTGTATGCAAGTTTGCATGTACCAGGCATTGACTTCCCTGAATTGTTAGGATGAGTGTGCCCCATCACAATGTCTCAAATGGTAAGAGAGGAGAAATAATACACAGATCCAAAACCCTAACCTAAGCCCATTTGTCCTAAGATTGGACAAGAATCAGTTTGACTACACTACCTAAATTCATCTAGGTGATAGGAATTCGTGGATCCCTTTCTAGTGTTGCTTGGTTTTACTTTGTTTGATTTTACTTTGTTTGATTTCAGTTGATTTATGTTTTATGTGGGTGAATTTATATGATTATTAATGTTATGATTATAGTTGAAATTTAATATTAATTATGCTCCTATGTTTAATTGAGAAAAGTAATCTAAAGTCAATTATTTGTATTTGATTATTTAATTAGAAATTAGATTTAAATTATGCTTG